>JANPWX010000038.1:5764967-5872467 GCA_024734555.1 Trochalopteron elliotii
GGGAGACTGGCGGGCCGCGGTCGGCCGAGCTGCCGACCCGGGACGGGCAGCGCCGCGCCGCGCCAAGTCGGGAAAACTCCGGCTTTCCAACAAGTTGCGGTGGAAGTGCTCCGTGCGGAGATGGGGTTGGTTTATCCGCCGCACGAGTGAGCCGCGCTGAGGGAGACCCGTCAAGCACTGTCAGTCGGGAAGTGTGGGCTTCCCTCGGGTGAGTAACCCCGCCCGAGCCGGGGCCCCGGCGCTCGAAGGCGGTAATATCGTCCGGAGCCTGCTCGGTGTGTGTCCGTGTGCCCCCGGTTAATGGTTTCCTGCAAGTTTAACGTGGAGCAGGGAGAGGCCGAGGAAGACCACAGGGGTTGCGGGGGGATTAGGAAAGCAGAGGTTAGTAAGTTTCTGACGTGCTGTAAACCAGCATCCCTGTCAGAAGCAACCAACCTGGAATATTGCCCCATATTTTGGAATTTGTATTGGCATTGGAAGTTATCCCTTTTCGTTCAAGTGTTAGTCTTTCTGGAGGCTTTTCTTGCTGTTGTTTTTAAGTTGCTGTGTAAACAGCCTGAGTAAACAACCGGGTCGTCGCTCAGCTGCAGTGGGGGAAAAGTGAACTTCGAAGTGTGTGTTTCCTAAAGAAAAGTTCGATAATATATGGTAGTTTTAAATTAACAGTAATAATAGAGGATTCTGGGCTTCATACCTCATTACTATGCTTATTAATATTATTATTTTTGGAGATGAAAGAAAAATTGTTCCTGTGCACCTAAAACGATGTTTTAATGTCCTTTATGCATCTGTTAGAATGTCCTGTTAGTGGGTATGGTTATGTTTAGTGTACAGCTTGTATTTGGGTGTCTCATAACCTTCCTAGTGCGACTGGTAAAATAAACACTCAGTTAACGCACATTACTTAAACATATTTTAACAGCTCAGACTTAAATTATAGGCATCAAAATGCAGTTATAACTGGCAATTCCTTTGCATGTCTATCTTCAAGTGTTAAAAGAAATAAATAAATTAGTATCTGTTAGATGTGTGTGGACTATTCAGTCTAGCTGTAGGTCTTGTTTGTTTCTTTTGTATTTGGTTCTAGAAGTAGAACAATAGTGAAAAATGAAGTTGAGCAGCTGGTATTCCATTTGTCCTTTGCTTATCCCTAAAAAGATTCCTCGTGCAAAGTTCATGAACTATCACTGAGAATGGTTCAAAGCAGAGTCCAGGAATAGGCCATGCTGAAATCCATCAAGAATTTATAAAAATAAACAGAAAAGCTGAGGTTTGCTTCCTCATAAACCTCTTAAGAAATACGTCCACTATCTAGTATGCTACTCACTGTATTCAAGGCAAGGAAAAACCTTGATGAATCATGTGGATATTGCTCCATACCATCCTTATCTATAAGCAGGCAAACAAAAATATTTTTACTTTCTTCAGTCTGAAATAGCTGATTTCTTGCAGAAGACCTTGCCTTCTTTCTTTCTCTCATCTGTGTCCTTGCTGCAAAAACAAGTCCTCAAGAATAAAAGTGTTTGTTTTACTGGTAATATTCCTTATCTCCCCTGCCTTCCAATTTATGCTGGTTTGAATATTTCTGTAATATTGAATTCAGTCGCCATTACTTCCTTCAAGGACCCTATTTAAACACATTTGTAGAGTGTGTGCAGTATGATAACGTGTAGCGCCATGGATATATTCAATTTTATTCTTACATGGCTCAATCTATTTCTCTTGTTACTTCAGAGAAGCAAGAAACATGATGAACACTCCATTAGTGGTATTGGTAAGAAATACATTAATGGGAGTGCACAGTCAGTAAGAAAGTGTTTTTATTTGAAAGCCTTCTCGTACCAGACAGCGTGCTAATAATCACAACCTGTGCCGCATATCTTCAGTGCTAGATTGCATTTGCTTTTAGGTTCTTTATAAATACAACTTTTATTCAGGATAGCTGCATTTTCACCAAATGCCCAGGCTCCTTGTTCCTTTGCAGCCTCTGAATGCTCTGGGAATTTGCTGGGCAAAGTGCTGTATGTCCGTGGGGCTGCAGTTCAGGATGGAGCACTTCTCAGAAGTCAGCCTCGGTATTGTAGGGCAGGGAGGGCTGATAATAAAGTCAAGTGAAATGTGGTATTAAAAATATAAGTCAAATCCAAAGACTGCTCTGCTGGTTGGTCTCTTACCCAAGAGCAAGCTGGAATAGCCACTCTGACAGATTACTGAAAATGCGGTGAGTGACTTTTGCAAGCCGTGAGGGAAAATGCTCAGTTTTCTGTGTGTGAAGCCACTTTCCACAGATCCATTGCAGGGCAAGAGGCTGTCCTGGTGAAAGGACAGGGCTTCACATCTCTCAGTACCCAGGGAGAAGAACAGGACATGGGGGACCAGAGGGTGAGGTGGCCCTCCTGCTTAGGAATGCTGGGAGCCTGGGTCCAAGCATGCTGGGCAGGGACAACTCTAGAGGGACCCTGCAGCAGGACAAGGATGTTTCACTGCAGTGGAAAGTTGTGGAGCTGCTTGCAAAGATAATGGGAGACGTGACTGCAGCCACAGGTATGTGTGGCAGAAGTGGAAAAGAGGTATTTGTGGGAGGGAAGGGTTTTGGAGTGTCAGATGTTGTGGCAAAACACATGTTGGTCATATTGTAATGTATTTAAGGTAGAAGAGAGATCAGAGGTCCGGTGGAGCAAGCAGTAAAGGCAGGCAGGTGACACCAGGAGCCAGAGGTCTTAATGCTACCACAGGGAGGCTTTGCAGCTGGATGGACGACCCAGTTTAGGTGCTTTGGAAAGAGTGAGAGAGGAGCTGGGAAGAACCATTGAGGTTCCTATTTGTCATCACAGACCAAGGAGGAAGCATTGGGCAGCTGAGCTGAGGGGAGATGACATGCAGGAGTTATAACTAAGGTGCAGCAAGAGGGCTGACAGCCAGGAGGAAGGGGTACAGTGAATAATCTTTAGCCTTTTCTGTGGCATATGTGAAATTGGGAAGACAAACTTAGAGTTCAAAGCAAAACTTAAGGGTAACAACCAAAATGATTCTGTAGCACTGAAGCTTTTTACTTTCTTTGTTATTCTCTCCCCAAGATTTTCAGTTAGTGGCATCTCTGTCTTCTGCCATTTACAGCAACATCATGATTGGGGACTGTAGAATGCACAGAAATTAATTTTTGTAGACTTTCCCAGATCGTTTTCCTTTAAAAGAGACCTAGTTGCACTTTTAATAACAGATGCACTCTGTTGTAATCATTTGCTAAGCAACAGGCTCGCTGTGCTGCCTATGAAGCACAAAAGCAAGGGACGCTTTGACTTGTCACGTAACGCTTACGTAAAGTTGGTGAGCAGCGGCAGAAAGAGTGAGTGACGAATGCTTTCGGTTTTGTTCCTTACGTGAAAATAGTTTAAAGTTGGGTATTTTTCTCTGCTGGCTGCCATCAGCAATAGAAGTATCAACAGGAGAAAAATGGGTCGCTTGGGTTTTAGCATTAAGCAGCAAATCCAGGGCCAATAGGATTTAGCTGGGATGTTAAGGTTTATTCAGTGCATTTAGTTAATGAAGTTGGGGAGGGGAGGAAGAAGGAAAAAAGTCAGTGTCTGGGCTTGGGGGAAGGGGTGAAATAGCCTGCTGCCACTGAGTGCATCCTACAGTGATTCCTCCTGATTGATAGATGCTCCACAAGACAAAAAACAACTGAGCAAAGGAGGTTTTAATTAAAAAACAGCAGCTCAATGCCAGCTCTTTTGGATTAAAATCAAGCAGAAAGTTTGTAACAGACTTGGTCTTAAGGGTGTGTGTTTTTACTCCTAAGGGTGTAGTGCCCATCAGCTGGTGAGAGGGAAGAGGGAGATAATAATAAATGCAGGCATCCATTAAGTGGTCATAGAGCCATGGAGATATTCAGCAAGAGCAATTGTGTGTTAATATTCATCTGTCGGGCACAGAAGTCAAGTTCAGGCTGACAAACTCCCTTTTGCACACCCTGCCAGATTTCTAGCAGCCAGCCCATCACCCCTACGCACACGGGTGGCCCTTTGCTGTGCTCACCCGTACTCTGAAGGCTTTGTGTCCCCTGCCAGAGGCTGTCATCTTGTGTACACACATGCTGTTCAGCATCTTGACTTGCCTTCTGAGCCCTGAAAGCCTTCAGCACAGAGACATGAAAAACAATTAGTATAGAAAGTCATTGTTATTTAAAATATAAAGGGCTATATCTGTATGTCCAAAAAAATTTTGCAGACCAACATGAATTTATCTCTTCCCCCAGCGGAGTTAATTGGTTGGGGTTTTTAATTCTGGTTCTCTAATTCTGGCTCCACCTGGATCAGATCTTGTTTTCCCCAAAGCTGTAATGGTCATTTAGAGTCAGATGAAGTTTCTTTTTCCCGTGCATCTCCTCAGAGGTCTGTGCTTGTGTCCGTGGTATCTCGATGCTGCTGGGAGTCGTTGAGCAGCGATTAACACTGCCCAGACTCAGCCAGTGACCTCAGCAGACCTTCCTCCTGTGGGGGATGTGGGCATCGGTGGCAGGATCTGAATAACAGTATGGAATAAATAAGCAGCAGGTTTACAAAATGAATAAAAAGAGTCCGTGTACCTGTTGTTCTTGGCATAATCTAGTTGCTCAGATAGCCTATAGCTTGATACAATTCTGTGAGGAGGATGCTGAAATATTTTTTATTGCGATTTATTGCAGTGTCACCTGAAAACTTTCACAAAATGGTCTGGAGAAAAACTTGAATGTGTGATTTTTGGTGGGTTGTTTTTTTTTTTTGGTTGTTTGTGGTTTTTTGGTGTTTTTTTGTTGGGTTGTTGTTGTTGTTTTTGCAGGAGGGGATTGGTTTTTGTTTTGTTTAACCTTACAAGTATTTTAAGATAAATATTTTCAAATAATAATTAAAAAAAAAAAAAACAACCTCGGTGAAAATGCTTAGGAAAACAGTGTGCTTTTCTGCTTTGTCCTGTACTGGTGTATTCCTGTTAGATTCACAGTATATTTACTGAAAAACATTTACTTACAGAATAGTTTAGGCACATGTCTGTAATAAGAAAGAAAGAATTTGATTTTATTAAAATTAAACCAACAAAAGGACTTGACTGTGATGGTTACAGCAGGGCTTTATGAATGTTCAGCCAACTTTTAGAAAATGGGGGTGGCTGTGTCAGAACAACAGTCCCAGGCATGGCAGCAGCAGTCTGGGCAGCTGCACACAGAGAATGTGGAGGTCTAGGAAAAGACTTCTGTCATCTTTTACATACAAATAGGTATATGTTTGTTGGCAAACAAATACAGATATTATTGCTGATCTTAGGATTTTTTGAAATGAAATCTGAACAGTCTGATTGTCTCAGTGGCAACAAGGGAAGCTTAATATTATCCCAGATGCAGAGCACACTACTGAAAAGTGAAGAGGGGTACATCTCCCAAGAAAAAGAATACTTTTGGACGTATCGACATGGTAATGAAGTGTTTGGTGCAATGTCCACACCATCTAGTCCTGTATTTACCCCCATAGGCATATATTTTCTTGTCAGTGGTCAGTAAACCACTTATCAGCATTTGAGCCTAATGGCTAGAAGGACAGAATCTGAGACTTGAAGACCATAAAATGACTTTTCTATGATTTCACTCAGTTAACGAAACTCGCTGCATACCTTGAGGATGTCATTAGCATAGTTCTAGCTATGTGCCAGCATCTACCCAGAAGAGCAAATAGAAAATTACTGGCTGTGTTTTAACATTAAGCATTCTAAAGAATAACAGCAGAGATTTTAAATAAAAAGGCTGTTAAACACTGGGGGCTACTGCAACCTGTATAAATGCTGTAAATCCATTCAATAATTACTATATAGGCTCAATAATTACCGTATAGTACTGGATTAAATACTGAAGGTCCTTGACCTGTGTGGATCTGGTGGAGATTTCCTTACATATGATCAAAGTGATTAAAAAACCTGTTTTCTTTCTTTATAACTGCATGCTATACCTGTGAGAGTAAATTAAAATAAAATATTTTGGTCCTGTAGATAGGAAGGCATAAGAGTTCTTTGTTCCATTAGGCAAGTTTATAGTATTCATTCACAGTGATGAGAATCAGCTTTGGAGTTTCAAGTCCTTTTAATTCAAAGAAATTTAGATAGGTGGATTTTGATTGAGTAGTAGGGAACATCAAAAGTTAGACTGTTGGATTTCACCATGAAGAACAAGGGATCTGTGCAGCCACCAAGAGAGATGCACTTTGTTTCCCCCTTCCTCCTTCCCCCAGCAGCATTCACAGTGCACAAGTAGAGCTGCCTGGTGGGTATTGAAGAGGCTGTCACTGTTAATTTACTGTGAGCATCCCACGGTGACTGGGGTGGAGTAGAGGAAGCTGAATAAAAATTATAAGAGCTATTGAAACTGGCTTGTTACAAAGTCCAATGTCCCTTCAGTGTTTCTGATGTCAGATAAGTAAGATCCTCAGAATCTGATCCTGTGTTTTAAAATGCTGCTTAAATTTTGGAACCTTCTCTTGTTTGTGTAGGAATGATACTTATCAGACAAAAGACTCCAGCATTAGCCATGATGTTGGAGCCTCCTAAAGCTGTTTTTTTTCCATTGACTAGCTGGAGCAGATCCCCAAGCAGCCTCCAATCCTGACAGAAGTGTGGAGGTGTCTGGAGGTGACCATCACATGCTGGATGTGGCTTTCCCACACTTCCAACCACTACTGGCCTCCTGTTTGCTTACAAGAACCTTAATTGCCAATATATCTCTAGGAGCTTCAGTACCAATTAATCTGTTGGCATGTCCTGTTGTAACTTAATATGTGACATTGTGGTATTCATCCTCTTACTGGTAGTTAATTAGAATTTCTGAGTAATTTCCCCCATATCTTGAAAAGCATGCTTTTAGAAGGCACTGATCTTGAGCTGTAATACAGTAATTTCACACACAGAACTGTTCCTGTTCCTGGCTGTGGAGCAGAAAGCATCAGCTTAAACCCTGGGAATGCAAATTGCTTCCCTCTGCTGCTATGAAGACGGTCATGACTGAGAGTAAAAGTAGCTCACCTGTGTTGTTCCATATTGCTGCAGAGTAGGATCACATCCATGGCCAGTTGCTGAGTTCCAGATTAACTCAGTGGTACTGCCTAGCCAGTGGGTGAAACAAGCTCCTTGCAGTTGTGTGAACATACTTTATTGTGCTTGGATGACACTTTCTGATTTCTTAGAAATATGCCTCCTCTCTTACTGGTTTCTAGTTTCCATGAAAAGATGATAAAAGGTAGAAGTATGACCATTTAAGTGACCTATCTTGATATTTCCATATTTTCTGTTATTACCCTTTTTCTTTCAAAGGTAGCCTTAGCTTTTGGATTTGGTAAAATTTGACAGGGCTCTCTTTGTTTACTTTGATTTTTGACTGGAAAATTGTATGAACACCACTTGTGGTGGATTACATATATATATGTGTGTGTGTGTGTGTGTGTGTATATATATACGTGTATATATCCAGTTCTGTTGGTAGTTACTTCTTGACCCCAGATTTGCTGGGAGGAGATTGCTGACACACAATTTGGACTTTGGGCTTGTCATTCCTGGGTTTCCTTTGAGGGGTGATCTGCTAACCAGGACCTATTCACTTTTAATCCTGTTTATCATCTGAAAAGAAATCTCTCAGCACCATGACCTTTCCTTGCCTGTTTTACCACTGGTTAAGAAACAGCCCCAGTCATGCCTTGAGTGGGCGTGTGGAGTTGCTGAGGTGCTGGCAGTAAAATGCAAGAGGGGCTTTACCAAAAAAGTGTACAGGAATCTATTTTACTGTGCATTTATTAAACACAGATTATTCTGCACAGATGGATGGGCTTTTACTTGGCTCAGGTGTAAAGGGCCTGCCAATATATGTCTAAACCTTTCTAAAGCACCTTGAATTCCCCTCAGAGAAATGCATTAAACTTCCTATGAAAATGGAGTTTTCTTTTACCTTGTGACCTTTCTGATTTCCCATCCCTAGGCAGGAATGACCCAGTCTCCAGTGAATATTATTATTATTATTATTATTATTATTATTATTAGTCAATAAAGTTAAAAGCAGATCACATATATATTGGGGGATAAATAAAAATATAAGTAGCCTTAAGTAGGGTTGCCTAAGGCTGCTAATAAAATGTCACCTTCAGTTTAGCTCTGTGTGCCTCTAAGATCATACTTAAAAATACACCAAAATGTGATTCTCTCAATGAGAATATAGCTGAGCTACCAGGAAAATAATTTTATTTCTAAATAATATATTTAAAATATACAGGACAAGCTTGAAAGATTGCAGATACACCTTAAATCAGTTTAATTTCTAGTTCCTATGCTGCTAATGCAATTCAGATTTTTCAGATACATATATTTTATTACATAAGGGGATCATTTTATGAGGAGTTTGAGATTTTTGCACAATGCTTTCTTGGTTGTGTTGATTTCAAAGATAATAATTCTTAGTTGAAAAAATTAACTGGAATCTTTAACCACAACTTTCTCAGGTTTATACCATATTAAATTTCTTGCATGCTTTTGTTTCTAGAATTGGGCAAAATGCATGTTTATGTTTGCCCTAGTTTAAAAGGAAACTAATTTGTGCTGTTACTACTGCTTTCTGAAAAAAGTTCGAGAAAATTTGTTGCTTGGGTTGTTGCACAGAAATGTTTCACTTTAAGCTGGTTTGGATTGGTATTTTTATTTTCTTAATATTAATTGCAGTTTTTTGAGGGCTGGGAATAGCCACAGAGTAAAACCACTTTGGCCCTGCAAATATGTCTAAAGCAGAGGCCAAAGACTTTTTTAAAAATCACATCAGCACTAGATTCAGTCTAGTGATGAGTTTGGCTCAGCATGTCTTCTGCTGCAAGCCTTATTTCAAGAGATTGTTAGTCAAAATTTGAAAACTGTGCAGACGTCTCTTGCAGAAAACTGATAATCTGCCTAATGAGCCTCAGCACTCTGGGGAAAGCCAACAAACAGGGTGTGTACTTGAATGCTTTCCATTAAAAACATTTATTAGGGTAGATGTCAAATGGATGGGCTATAGTAATAAAAATGGAGTTATAGCTCATGTTTGAGGCAAGCTTTCATGTCTGCAGTCCTGAATAGCTGCTGCCTATAAAAGTCTCTCTACACTTCTCATATAAAAGAAGGACTTACAGAAAGGTGTTTGTTCAAATAAATACCTTTTTAAATTTGTCATGTGTGATCAACAAGGTATGACATCATCTATATTAATTTTAACCTGATATTGTTCAGTTAATACTTGCTCAAATTCAATAGTTCTGTGCGAGCACTGAGCACCTAATTTACATACCTACATATGGTTTGTATATATGCATAGTGACTTTGTGACAAAAATTATATTGAAGGAGATTCTGAGGCATAAATATCTTCCTTTCATTGTCAGTCTGAAGTGCCATTATTCTGTGTTCCTAGCCAGCAATGATCTTGTATTTGTAACTAGTTCTATTTTAATATGGTTTGCCTGGTTAGTTTTTACAAATTGAAACAGCTATTTCAATGTATTCCATTAATTTGCTGCCTTACTTCTTTGGAACAGACTCTAAGAGTTTTCCTGAATCTTAACATGTGTTCAGAAGACCAAATGTGATAAAAGTCCAAGCTGTAGAGCCTTGCCCAGTTGTAACGTCCAAGGAAGATGTTGAAGATGAGATGTCCACAAAATCCCCTCCAGAATTGCTCCTCAATTAGTCTGTTGGAGCAGTAGAATGAGAACAGGTTGCTGTCTAATCCCTGAGGATTTCTGGGATCCTCTGTCCTCCTACATCCAATTTTTGTGATGCCACAACGATGTTCCCAGACTCTTCCGTTGGCTTCGGCTACAAAATGGCATCTCATTGTGAAAGTGATGTGTAATTCTGCTCCAGCGTGTATCTGGATAAGAACTTTTTCTCCAAGTAAAAAGTGATTGGACAAGAGGAGTCAGTTTCAGTTGTGTCAGGAGAGGTTTAGATTGGATATTAGAAAAAAAATTATTCACTGAAAGGGTTATCCAGCACTGGAACATGCTGCCCTGGGAAGGTGTTTCGTCACCACCCTTGGAGGTATTTAAAAGATACATAGATGTGGCACTGAGGGACATAGTGTTGGTCTTGGCAGTCCTGGGTTAATGGCTGGACACAATGATCTTAAGGGTCTTTTCCAGCCTTACTGATTCTGTGCTTCTGTTGTCCATGGAAATTGTTTTCATAGGCTTTGTCTTCTTTCTCCATCCATTCTCCTAACTTTCACTGCCCTCTTCAGAAGATCTGAGTTTTAAACCTGGATGTCTCCTTCTGTTGGGGTAAAGAGAGAAAGGATTGACTTTGCAAAGATACATTGTCTCAGTGATGCAACCAGTGGAAGGTGAATGTGGTATGTCCATAAGATTGGAAGTGGAGTGTTAAAATCTTTGCGGTATGTGTGGCTAGAAAAAGCTTACCTTGGTATGTGGATTTTTTTCCACATCCGTGAGAAGAGATATTATTATTGATGTAGGAAAGTTTGGTGGTTAGTACAGGAACATTACTGTGTCCATCACCACTTTGCTTCAGTAGGAATACACTTTTCAAAACTTGTGTATTTTCATTTCAACCACTTGGAACATTCAGTGAAATAATTAAAAGATTATATTTGAGACAGACTTTCCCGTCATTCCCCCATTCAAAGCAGCCTTCTGGATATCATATTAATCATAAGTCCAGCTTCTTGTCTTTTTGTAGATCTCTGCTGCTCTGTTGAATGTATTAGAAAAGTCACATTGGAGATTGAAGATTATTTTGGAAGTTTGGTCTGTTTGCAGGAGAAGCTGGTCTTTGGTGCGCACGTATCCACTTTTTTCAGTTTTGAGGTAACTCTGCTTACTCATTCCAATTTATATGAGAATGTATGTCTTACATTGACGTTATTTGGAAATTTGCAAGCTGGATTAATTGGGAGCAAGTCTTGTCTCACTGTTTGAGACACATCCTGAGCACCCAATGTATGTCCATCTTTGAGTGTTATGATGGGTCATTTGCCACGTTAGTGCCATTTTTCCTGTCTGTGGTTAGTTTTAACAACCTGCCTCCCATTAGTTGGAGAGGGAAATAAAATTACTTCTTTTAGACAGCCTGTTTTCTACGTTTACACTCAACTTCTATGTCTCCTTTGAATTCATCTGTGCTATTGGGCACCCAGATGCCAAAACAAACCCCATTCCATTTGGCAGGACACCAGAGGATTGGGTTGTGTCCTGTGAGGGACAAGACTCGCATGTTTTACTTGGAACTGCCACGTGTATATGAAGTGACTCCACCTTGATTAAAACGGATTAAAATTAAAATGATTTTGCATGTTGCTGTGGGGTATTGGGTTTTGCAAATGTCTGGCCTACATTCTTCTGTTCAGTTTTTCCTTCTTTAGCTCAAGGAAGTTGCTTGTCATTTTACCCTCTACCAGGACTTTCAATAATTCTCTTCTTTCATCTATATTGTTACCTGTAAGTTATTTATAGACTATGATCATATTCTGCTCAATCCTCTTTTCTGGATTATAGAACTTCAGCTTCCTTAGTCTGTCTTCATATTCGGTATCTTATCCTCCAATTCCTATATCATTTAAGTTAGCCTTTTTTGTGTATGCCTAGTTATTTTATACCTTTTTTTGCAATATGTGAAGATAAGAGCTGCATGCAGTATTTCATTTGTGGTCACATCATGACTTTGTACTCTGGAATTATTACCTCCTTGGATTTATATGAGATACATGCACATCAAAGATCAGCAGTTACTTCTCCTGCAAAGAGATCAAACTTGCAAAATAATCTTGGATCTCCAATCAAATATTGAGCCTGTTCTCAGGTGGCATCACGCTCTGTGGTTCTAGACAACATTCAGTACCACTTATATTCCAGCCTAAAGCAAGAATGGCTTTACTTATTGTGAGTAAATATTCCCTTGTTTTCTGCATCAGCAGATTTCAGATGTCTGTGGATTACTATTCTCTTGTAGACAAAGACAAATCAATTGGGAAGGTGGAAAATATTTCCCCCATGCATTTCCCTAATGCTTGTGTACTTAAAAAAAATTAAATTAATAAATAATTAATCTTTACTGGAAATATGTTTTGAGTTTGGTTAATTTTCATGTGTATTTGTCTTCTTTTTTATTTCAAGAAAGCAACAAAATGATAGTTCAAAAACAGAAGGAAATTAACTACACCTAAGACCAGCTGCAGGCAGGACTCTCACAAAATCAACTTCTGTTTCTGTGCTTAGGAAGGCTCTAAATTTTTAGAAGCTTGGTTGGTTTGGTTCTTCACTCCACACTCATGCCCTCAGTGCATCAAACCTCTGAACTGTCTAATTTGTCTATCTTGAATTCAAAATGTTTTTAGTTTGTATGACTCAACAATGAATTATATTCATAATTGAATTACACAGAAATATCTTGTGGTTCTATTAAAGGCATCTGTACAAACTTATAAATAAAAAAGTCTTTATTTAAGCTTGCTGTAATTTACTTGTAGTGTGCATTTTCCAACTCAGTAGTCTTTTCAGCTAAATTTATCCTACTTGTCTAATTCTTTCTCTACTGCTGCTGCTCCTCCCTTGAGTAACATTTAGAACCTTTTACTTCCTTCCAGAGTTGCTTGTCTGTGGAAAAACTCACACTACTAGCATCTTGTATACTAGCCTGAGTGAATCCTAGAATTTCAGAACTAGTAAGAAGTCAGTTTGTTGCTTGATTATCAAATTCATCTACCCATTCCAGTGTAAACACTTAAAATATTATATGCCAATTATACTGCCTTTATTAGTTTCTTATTCTTCCCATTCAGATTTAGCATTGTCCTAAGTGGTCTCATTTCTTATTTGCTTCCATACTACTCTATGCCAGAGATTAATTTGTTTCATCATCTTCAGTTGGAAAAAAATTAAGTATTGCTGTAATATTTAAGAAATACTTTGCTGCAGGGATGACTCTTCTTGTAATTCAGGTGAAAGTTGAGTAAGGCAAGCTGTCTTTAAAATGTGCCTGCGTCCTCCTGTGCTGGAGTTCCTTGCCAATTCTGGCAGCTCCATTTTGACTGCTAGGTTATACTGGTTATTTTAAATAGTAATAAAAAAAAGTTTTAAATGCGTTAAGTGCTTCAAGATTAGTGCCAGAATGAATGTCATTAAGTAGTGTAATGAATCCAGTGTGTTCCTTTTGAAGTTAGCAGTCACTGAGCTGTGGGAGAGCAGTGTTAGTACTGAAAAGTTGAAATGCAGTTTCAACTGGGCAAAGGAACCCCAAGGAAGGGGGAAGTACGGCAAAAATTGAACTGGAATTAGAAAATAACAGGATTTAGGGAGAAAATTTAAGCCATTTGGAAGAAGTTTTCAAACCCTGGGGCTGGAGTGTTATCTCATACCTTATTGGCACTGAATCTGCAGAGACGTGGCTTTGATTACTTTTATCTGCTCTGTAAATGAGTGGCTCCTTCCTAAAGTCAGTCTTGGGCTATTAGGTGGGGAGTTTGTCTTGTCAGACTGTGCTGTGAGCTGAGGGGTTCAGGGTGGTTATTCCTGGTTTGCTTCCCTGATCTGTAGGACAGGTCTCTTGAATGCCCATGACATCACTGTTAACAGAAGGGTGGGGGAGGACGGGTGTGTTCCATGGGTGCCTGAGTTTGGGATATTGAAGGGGCTGGTCATTTATTTTATTTATTTACTTGGCATCATTGCAGATTAATAGCCTGCCCAGGAAGTTTGTGCTGTAGTACGTAAATAGCAAAAGAAAAATGTGTGGTGAAAGACAGACATGTAGAGATAACAGGATCTCCAGATCAAAAGGAGCCGTTTGGTTTCTACAGCTGAGGCTCTCTGTATTGTTTGGTTTCCGAAACAAATGATGCTGCCGTGCTACTGCAGTCGGCTGCAAAAGCCTGGGAGTGCCCTTCCAGCCCTGCAGATCTGTCCAGCATCTGGAGATGAAGGCCAGGGAACAGAAAGTGGGTGGGCTCCGCACCACCGTGTGCATCCCCATGGTATTTATAGTGTCTTAGAGCATTTTTAGTAGGCAAGGTATGGGCAGGGAGTGTGTGGCCATGCTGCTTGTGGCTGAACTGCTAGAGAGAGAATAGGGGTGTATTTTGGAGCTTTTTGTTTTGTAGATGGTTTGGTTGGGTTTTGGTTTTTCTCCTTTTTGGGTTGGGGGGGGTGTGGTTTTTTTTCCTTTTTTTTTTTTGTAAACAAAACCACCTAGCTTCATTAGCCTGCTGAGTGCAGGCAGTTATGCTGCATGCACTGGTTGTTGTCTTATGTCTGTACCTTCTGAGCAGCAGTAGCTGTTCCACAGCTTCACCTCACAGGCACTGGAAATGCAACTGCCTCTGCTCCTGGGTCAGCAGTTGTTTTTTTTGAGGGGGATTAGTTTGCAAACAAACCAGATTTTTGAGATCTGAGCAGTAATTGTAGTTAGTTCACTTGCACTGTGGTGAGCTGCCCTTGCACGGTTAAACAGGAAAACAGGCTCCTAGTCACAGTTTCCTTGGTGGCAGGGGGAAGGAAATCTGTGCCCACTAGAGGGTCCAGAGATGAGGTGGGCAGTAGGACATGAGTGACCACTGCATGTAATGCTCCCCTTTCTGTTCCCTCAGCTGAGGCCGTGCCTCCTGCATTCACAGGCTGAGGAATGCATCCCAGGCTGAGCTGGGACCCAGCTGCATTTGGGACATCACGTCCCAAAATGTTGCTGGCGCTGGGCTGGGAGTAAGGCAGCTGGGACCCACTGACAGTGCATTAATCCGTTTTGACAGGGAATCAGAGCTGGAAAAGGATGATTTTCTGAAGAGTTAGGGCATCAGAAGTTGATAACACAGCACCACTGTGGGGTTAAAGTTGTTGTATCCTGACTGCTTTTTGTGCCTGGGTAATCCTTGCACCTTAATTGTTTCGTCCTTTGGCTTGCAATGAACATGACCCACCAGGGTGTTTGTCAGAAAGTGTCTTTAAATTGGAATGGCACAGGGAATGCTTACAGAGGCAGGAACTGTTCTATCCCTTCCTTGTGCTCTCTTTCCCCTCCCCTGCCCCCCTCCTTTCCCCTCCCCCCCCCTCCCCCCCCTTTTTTTGTTTGTTTGTGGTTTGGGTTTTTATTTTTTTGCCTTGTCTGCCAAAGCAAATGTAACACACAAATCAGAGTAACAGTCATTTTGGGCACTTTTGACATCAAAAAAGTGATCAGCTCAGGAGAGCTAAGTTGCAAAATGCTGTGAAACAGTCACAGTTCAAGACCAGTGGAAAGTGCACTAGTTCATAATGCTGGGAGGGCTCAGTCTCTTGGGTTAACTCTCCATTTCTCCTCTGTACCCACTGATCAGGCAGTTATCAGTGGTAAGGAAGCCCTTTCTGGTGTAATCTGAGCTATTTTACTCCATGTGTGGCAGTATTCTTTGCAAAGACAAGTCTGTATATTTCAAATTGACTTTATAAACCAAGGGTAATAAATTTTAATGCAAGTTTCAACAGCATCTTTATTTATTTTTTTAGTAGCTTTATTGACATGACTTTCGATTTTCTCTAGCTAAGCAGCCCAATTGCCATTGTGTCAAGTAACAAAGATGCTCAATAAGTTTTCATGGCCACATAAAGGAAAATCATACATTTTATTTCATCCAAGAATAAGAAGGATTTTTTCTGAAGTAATCAATTATTCTTTGAAGCCACTCCGGACCACTGATTCTTAGAGTCAAATTTTTATTTGAGTTCTTTTCAGATTTATAGTAATACAAATATGAACATTAGGTGTTTTAGGATGTTATAACTTATTGGGAAAAAAAGTGTATCAGTCTCAGTTCTGCATCTTTTGTTCTCAGTAAAGATTTCTGGTGTTATTTCATGTACTTGATCTGGATGTCTCTGATGCCGTGGTTGTTCCCAGTTGCAAATGAGAGGTGTTGACTCAGCCACAATGTCAGTCAGACAGACATTAATAGAAAACAATTTTATTTTTCTTGATCAAGTGCAAGAGTAGATGCATACAACTTTTCTGGTTGATGTGCTCATGAATTCCTCTCCCCCCGTTTTTGATCCTCACAAAGAATCTTGAATGTGAGCCAGATTTCTCTGGGAAATTCTCCCCTTGATGATGATATTTGCCAAGAAAGGGATTTCCACAGATTTCCTTAGCAAGGGAAAGAACTGTTAACACTCTGTAGATGGGGGAATGGCTAACATGAAAACCACCATGGAAAAAACATGACACTATTCTTGCCTGGATCATATAAATACATAAGAATTCTTTCTGGTGATTTTGTCAACCTATCAAGGTTTTTTCATGTTTTCTATCAAATTGCACTATCTCTACATAAGAATTGTTCTGAGTATTATTTGAATTATTGTTTCCTGTATAAAATACTGAGAGGAGGGGTTTCTGTTTTTGTAAAGAGCCTGCATAATCATCTAGGTTGGGTCTTTGCCAGTGCATGGTGGCTGTGTTGTCCTTTCCTCTGTGTAGTACAGTGTATCACCAGAAGCCATGATGTGCCTATGACAAACATCAGAGTTAGAGCTGAAGCTCAAACCTTTAATCAAAATTTGTAAAGGGATTAGGAAAGAGAAAGTACATAGCCAGGAAGAGCCCTGTTCAAATGATTGTTTCTTTTGAATGCCTCCACCAAGAACACTCTTATAAGGAGTAGTAGGGATTCATATCTTCAAAACCAAAGTGTGTACAAAACATGGATTGAGCTAAATGTTCCAGGAACTTTAGTGCTTGGTGGGCAGAGATGCTTTTGTTTCCAAGTGCCTGAGGGGGTCTCTGTCTGTAGAAGAGTCTCCACATAGACCACATAATTCTGGCAGGGCCCTTTTTGTGAGTCATATCTGTTGCTAAATGGGTGCATGAGATTCTCCCAAAGGAAATGTGGAGGGTACTGTACATCTGTCAGAGCAGCAGGCCCTCCCCTGGCTCTAGTGGAACTGAGGGAAGAAAAGAATTCTGCAGGCAACTAAAATAAATAAAAAAATAAGTGTTCTATAGGTTGGTTCCACGTCTGGTAATTCTTGGGCAAACGGAGGTGACATGCAGGACTTTTCCGGGGTATGTACCTCCCCGGGCCCCAAATTGTGGATTGGCATTTCACTTGGTGCTGTAAATTTAATCCAGACATTCTGGCTCTGAACCAAGACCAGGTGCAGATCTCTTGTGCTGAAGGTCAGTCTTGGGTAGACAGACATGGGTGCTTTCCTGTGTGATGGAAGGCTGATAAACTACACAACAAAGGTTTGCAATGCAGTTTGTACCTAAACCCATCCATGGCAAAGAAAACATAAGCATCTGTGACTTCAGTTCAGAGAAATCTTGTCTACAGAGCACAAGTAGGGTGTCTCTTCTTCCCCCATCCTTTTGAGGAAGGCTGTGATAGCAGTATTCTAAGCAAAACAGCTGAATTCTGATAAAAAGATGTCTTTTAAGAAATGTTTTTCAGACTATGGTCTGTGAACTGTATCTCAGAAACCCACGGCAGGTAAAGATGAAAAGCAAGCGTTTTGCCTTGGGCTTAATTTTGCTATTCAAAGGTCTACATATCTGCTGGAAAATATTTAGGGATCTGTGAATTGAAAACAGTTGAAAACCACTGACCTGAAAATATATTTCCTTGTTTTCAGAAAACCAGCAAGACTGAGTTAGCAGAGCATTTCTCTGTGGTGATGTTGATGTCTTTTCCTCCTACCCCCATTCTACTAATGGATCACATGATTTGTAACTGGAATATAGCCTTTCATTTCTTATGGTCCTTCTCTAATGAGATCTTTCTGTGTTGAAACATCAGCATGGAGCTTTCCTAGACTGCTTGCACAGTTATCCAATGTACTGCAAATTTAAATGCAAATGAAAAATTTGATTAGTTTAAAAAAATCATGTTTTTCACTTAGTTTTAAATGATCAGTCTTGCCAAAGAGATCTCCCATTAAGATGTCTTATAGTTCTGAGATCAAGGTTTAGTTCTATTTATGCTCAAAAAAATCCAAAATTGACTGCTGTAAATGGAACAGATGTGTCTGCACTAGATGTCATAATTATCCATGACTGTGTAGCCTGCCTTTGGAACACACGTGCTACAGGGAGAGCATTCGAATATTCCAGACCTTTGACCTTAAGCAGATGTCATTATTTTAGTCATATGGACATGCCAGAAGGAAGGTCAGTGCTCATTCATATGTATTTATATCATAAACTTTTATTTTATGTATACATGTGGTATATTTGCTTGAAAGTTTATATGAAGTGTTTAGCCCTAAAAAGTGTTTAGGGTGGAATTTGTCTTCTTTCTGACAGAAAATGTTTTTTTTTAGTGATGTGACATTGGATCGTTGTGGGTTTTTTGGTGGGTTTTTTATTTGTTTTTTTGTTTGTTTCCTCATTTGGGATTCCCTGCTGCCTTTTTTTTTTTTTTGGCGTATGGAACCCATTGGAAGTTGCTGTTACCTGAATTATGCCCTGAAATCACCGGGATTGCCTGGAGTGGACATCAGCCCAGACTTTTTTTCCCCTCAAAGTAGCTGTCATCTCGAGTAACTGTCATCTTCATGGAATATGCTCATGTCTGATCATAGCCTTTGGCAGCAGTCTTGAGCAGGAAAACATTCTTTCAGTTCAGGTGATTGGGGCTAGTAGGTGTTGCAGACCACTCTGAATGCAGGTAGGGAAGCTGCAGCTCATGGAATTTAATTGTACTGCATTTTACTGGAGCACTGCTGTGATATTGGTGACCTTCCTCCTTTCATTTTACTGAAACCATATAATTTCATTTAGTGATGTTGCCTGAAGCCACCAGGTTATCTAAATAACTTGCCAGTCTCAAAGCAAAACTCTCCCCTTTTCCTAAAGATCCTTTCACTACCACCACTGGCAATCTATCTTTTTTTTCTGGGAGGGGAAAGAAAAAGCCATGCTAACCTCAAAATCATTTTGCAGTTGCTAACACAGCAAGTGAGTCTAATAAAAATAAAAGGACAGCTGAGCAACAAATTAAAGGAAATGAAAGGCCCTGAAAGGAAATGAATAGATGAGTTCCTTTGTGAAAATCACCTTTTTCTTACATGATATGTGTAGGGTGACAGCAGCATTTTAGCTGAGTAATTAAACTCTGGGGTACATGCTTATGGTGCCAGGAGAGCAGAATGACTGAGGCTGAGAATTTCTCACAGCTAAATCACAGACCTATTAGAGCTGAAGCAGCAGTCAGGTAACACTGTGGTGCCATATTAGTGGTAAGAATAGTCAGAGGGATTCCTGACAACTTACTCCCGTGAATTGATTGAAACAAATGCTGCTTTGAGCTCTTTAGTGAAAGCACCTGCCTTTAAGCAATGGTCAGAAGATGCTTAGAGGTTATGAGAGGTACTTCTTCAATTGTGTGCTTTCCTATCCCTACAGAAGCATATACAGCATCAATATGACCCCTAAAACACAGGTAAAAAATATTTTTCTGTATGTATGACCTTAGTTTTGAAGAGCAGTCATGGAACAGTGTGGCTGCAGCAGTCACTGTGTTGGAGCTGATTCCACCCATCACCCCTTAAAAAGTCTGGGACTGCTTGGTCCTCCTGGGGCTGCTTGGTCCTCTGCCATGTGCTCCTCGTGGGCTCAGTGCTCAGGCAGAATCCCAGGCGGGAATGGCTGAGCTGACACCAAGCTGCAGCTGCCCTCTGGCTTTCTTGCGGTCTGTGCTTTTTGATGCTCTTCCTAAATGCAGGGTAGACAAGCCTGGCTTGTTTGTAAACGGCGTATTTTGCAAAGGTTGCTTTGTTATTTATATTTTAGGGAGAAAAAAAAATCCTTAAAACCTTGGAAACTGTAGAAATTGACAGTTTAATTCCTCCTTTTACCAAAACTCTCCTGCTCCTTGCATTATACACCTTCCTGTTGTGCATTGTGCATTCAGAGAATGTTAAGGGCAAACATTTATACTGTATGAATCTGTCCTTAAGGCAAAGGAGCCAAATTAACTGTGCTGGGTTAAGATCTGCTTTATTTTATTTTTTGGCATGGTCCTGTAGAGCTGTATTGTAAGGCTCAAAGCTGTTGAAATTTAAAGAAAAGTAGATGAATTATGGAGAAGAGAGATAAGAGTTCACTTACAGTTACCTGGCTCCTGTTTCCAACCACAGGTGGAAGGCAGCATAATTTGGCAAAAAGATACACAGAAATAACCCCAGGCATTGTTTCTGCATGGCACTAGACCACATCAAAACTACTTAGGGCATGACAATATTTACATCAAAGCATTAAAGCTGAAAGGTCATCCAAACCTGATTGCACCTAAAAAAAATCAAGTAATCCTTGTAAAAGCTTTAGCACAGAATTGTTTTGGTGGGAGGGGTAGATAACTCTTGAAAAAAAACTGGGGTTTGGATTGATTGAAAGTAAAATTGAGATTTGCAGGTTGGCAAAAGCCACTTTTAAGGAATGAAATTGCATTGTCTGTTCTTTTTTTATAGAGGGCTTATTAGTAACCTGATAGGAAAATGTCATTTAGCTTCTTTGTACAATATGTGAGTCAACAAGCGTGCACTATGAGTTAGCCCTGCAATATTCAGCATTGCTCATACTGCTGGGTAGGGGTCATTTAGGTCCAGAACTTTGTGGGGGCCAATGTAAAACATGTTTGAAAATCACTGATATTCTAAAAGCCCATTTTCTTCCCAGTTCATGCAGCTCAAGTTGTTGATATCAAAGCAATGGAAGTTTTGGGCGTAAGTATTCTTTCATAAGAGCATTACACATCACAGTTGCATCTAAAAAATAAGAAATCCATGGGTGGGGGGAAGCTTTTGACTTTCCAAGACCCTTGCTGGTAAGAAACTGTCCCTCAGTATTCGACATCCTCATTAAACAGAAGAAGTTTAACTGGGGATTTGCTTAGGCAAGGAGGGTTTAAGAATTCTGCTTGCTTTTCTGTAACTTGGCTTTTTAAGAGTATCTTACTAGTTCTGCCTAATAGAGTAGCAAGTGGTGTTTGATCTAGAGGAAAAATAAAGAAATTATAGGAGACAAGCCAGTAAGTTGAAATGGGATAAATCCTTAGAACAGTTAGCAGCTTTAATTTCTGTGTTAGCCTGTAGAGAGACATACCCCTGTGTTTGTACTGAAAACCTTGCAATATTGAAGCAAAAAATCTCTCTTCTGGGCCACATTTGGAAGAGCCCTAAATTTTGCTTTAAATTTAAAGCCAGCCACAGTCTGCAGAGACCACGTTACATTTCTATGAAACAAATGCTTAAGTGGGAAGGACCAAAACAATCTGACTTCAGTTCCAAGAAGTCCAGACTATAACAGATTTTGGACTGACTCCGCAAGATAGGTATAAAATAATGCTGGTGCAAATTCGTGATGTTTTATTCTCTTTTTGCAATGTTATACTGCAAGAGAAAAAAGCCAAGCAAGTTCTGTTATCTGTGCTGCCAGTAGAGAGATTTTCACTGACTAAAGACAACTGCTGTAAAAGCATTAGCTGGTGGTAAACCCATCACAGGACTGAAGAAAAACCGTTTTTATCCTTGCTTTGGCACAGATGCCATTCTTTTCGTGGAGAAGAGCATGGGGAATCTCTTGGCAAGTAAATTTTGTGGATTTTGCACCTCTTAAGATTTCTCTCATTTCAATAAATCTCACAGAACAAGGGGTTGTTTTTTTTCTGAAAGGGGATTCATCACTGCTATCTGTTAACTGCCTGTAAACAGTGTGTACTTTAAATATTTTATAGCTACATGAAGAGATTAGGGCTCAGAGCACTATGGTTTTATGCAAACTATCTGTCAAATGGCTGTTATACCTTTAGTTTTATAATACGTTTTACCTAGAAGTGTGATTATCAGGTCAGATTTCAATAGATGACTCCTTTACACCAGGAGCAAAAAGTGAATATATAAATTAATTCCTCATGAGTCTTTACATGTTAGTCCCTTGTTTGTTTTTGGGTCATGGAGACCTTTAGCAATGCATGAGAATAATCTGATTTAATGACAGGAACAAAGAACTAGCTCTCTGTTTTCCAAAGCTGCAGCAGATGTAGAGAGAAATTATAACCAATTTTCCAAACCTAATGTATAAATTCTTAGCAGTGACATCTTGATCTTGGATGAAAAACACAGCATATACATACTAAACAGAGCAGTTCACTCTAACCAGATGCAGGGTCATCCATTAGGAATACTTTATCTGATTAGTATTGTTAATGGAAGGGCTTATCCGGCCATTCCGTAAAAGCGGATCTGCTGTAGATCATGATTTCTTGTCAATACAATCATCAAGGCTCTCGTGGTTGTGACAGCACAGTATTAACCTACTAGGGAGAACTGGGCAGGAAAATATACCAAGCAGTCAGGGAAACAGAGACCCTTCCATTGATTTCTCTTCCATGCATAGGATTGCCCCCTGTACTGCTCCTTTTCTGTCACTCCATTGGCAAGACAGATTACTTCGGCATCTTTCTTTACTCAGCTTCTGATACATTCAATGGCTTTATTGTGATAATTTATGATAGGTTTGATTTTTGTATTCATCATGGCCTTGATAAATGGCAAGGTAGTACAGAAAGGGCATATTTCTGGAACTGATAGAAGTACCATAGTTATACTGTAGATTATTCTAAAACATGTGAATGAGGAAGCGAAACAAAAATTCAGTCTTCTACCTGAGAAAAGAATGATCTTGAGATTGGGATATCCTGCATTAACTTTGAAGATGACCTATCTAATATTTTAATTCTGTATAACACACTTCTGTTGTTTGTTGAAGTATTTCTGACAACCTTCACAGTATTTAATGATCTATCTTCATTATAAATAGTATAGCTATTCATTATAAATGTTTAGATGTTAACATCTGTCTTCTATAAAATTATAAATTTTATGTTTTTATATTAACAATATAATTCTATTTGATTAAAATTCAGCATAATTTTAATCAAATAGAATTTATGTAGACATCAGTTAAATAGGTTATATCTTGTTTGAAGTTACTTATGGTACCTTTAAGTTGGTCTTTGAAGCCACTCTTCAGTTAAAATATAGTGGATTTCTTGTTTATTTTTAATAACCTGGGAAAAATAAATCTTCTGTTTGGAGGTAAGATACATGTTTTTAAACAAAACAGGTTTTCCTTAGCTATTTGTCTAGCTCTGAGGAGAAAAATATTACTGTTTATGTATGATACTGATAGATTTAAAAAGCTGTTAGGAGTGTAAATTCCTTGGAAAATAATCCCAAACCAAGCGAGGCCTTCTGTGACTGGCATGCACGGTAACAAACACAAGAAGTAGCTGTGCTTTAACAGAGCTCTAAAACCACAGCTCTTCTCTTGGTGCCCATCATGGTCCCAGCACTGCACTCCCTTTGCAGCTCCCATATGAGATTCTGGCAGCAGGAAGTCAGCTCTTTGTTGCCATGGATGTAGAGCTGCACCACTGACTTGGAATAGCTGATCAAACCAAACTCATTCCTTCCCTGTTTTCAAGAAAAAGATTTGTAAAAGCTTCAGAAATATTTTGAATTTTATGTACCTCCTGCTGAGACAAGGTGATTTTCATTGACATTCCATTCTATTAGGGGGTTGTATTTTTTTTCCTAAAATTGTAACTGTGCTTACCTACCTAATTTTAGGGGGTTTTAAATACCCTTTTAAGTTTCAAATACTTCCCTCACTATTTTTCTTTCTTTTTCTGTTTCAGTCTTTACTGCATACACTTTTTATTCCTTTATTCTTTTCTTCTAACTGTGCTTGAATTTCTTAGATTCTTTGTCCTTTTCTTTATTTCCATGTCTTTGTGGTTCTGTTTTTTTCCCTTACATTTTCCTCCTCTAGATGGAATACAGGACTTTATGTCCCATGCACTTGGTGTGGCTGAGTCTGTCCCTTCCTGTTCACCTGCCTGCCTCTTTCACTCCTTAGGGAGGGGTAGGGAGTGAATTGTGAAAAATCTGAAGAAGGGTCTGGCATAACCACAAGAAGGTAACAATTCTTGAAATCTTGAGTGTACTGAGAGTTGTAAAAGCTAGCAAAAAGACAACACCAAAAAAACCTCACTAAAAAGAAGATAGTAAAACCTTCCGTGAAGACAGGAATTTGTACAAGAAAAGGAAGCCAGACTGCAAGAGGTTAAAAAACGGAAATGGAGAGTTTGAAACAGTATTTGTAAAAATGCTGGTGGGAAGTGGGATATCTGGACAGTTCCCATACTTTGTAATGAGGCAGAAGAACAAGTGAGTTCAGAGTGAAAAACGTGGAAAAGAAGGGATGATCTTCAGCCGCGTGCACAGGGGCAAAGGAATTCAAGAGTAAATTTTTAATAAGTAAAAAGACATCAGGGTTCACAACCTGAAAATCAGTGAGACTTCAAGTGACAGGGAGGAGGGGTTGAGATCAGGGGTTTTGGCTGAGATCAGAAGATGTAGAAAGCTGGGGAAGAGAAGGCTCTGGGGACACTTAGGTCTTCCAGTACCTAAAGGAACTACAAGTGAGCTGGAGAGGGACTTCTCACAAGGGTCTGTAGTGATAGGACAAGGGGAAATGGCCTTAAACTGAAGGAGGGTAGGTTTAGATTAAGTGTCAGGAAAAAATTCTTTACAGTAAGGGTGATGGTGCACTGGAACAGGTTACCCAAAGAAGTTGTGAATGCCTCATCCCAGGCTGGATAGTGCTTTGAGAAACCTGTTCTAGTTTTGTTCTGGTCCATGGAAGGTGTCTCTGCCCATGGAAGGGGGATTGAAACCACATGGTTTTTAAGGTGTCTTTCAACCAAACTGTGTGCTAATTCTGTGAATGAACAAAGATAGTCAGACATAGCAGATAGAAACCAAGAGGAAGTTAACAGAAGAAAGCAAAAGGAAAAGAGCAATTGGATCTACTGTAAGGAAAGAACAAAGGAAGCAGATGCTCTGAGGCAGTAAGGGTTGTGGTGAGAGTCCGAGGAGACTAGCAGATGGACTGGTTTTTTTTTAAAAAAGCAACAAACAAAAAACCCTAAAACCAAACTCCAACAAAATAAAACGACAACAAAACTCATTAATGGATAAAATGTGAATAGTTGTAAAGTGTACGGGTGGACACTTAGATGCAGTAAACTAAAAGGTAACTGGCACTGAATTTTTAGCTTGGCACAGCTCTTCCTGTTACCAGAGTGTGAGTGCTTTGCTAAAGCCTTTTATCTGAAGATCAGCAAACCTGAGTTTCTGTGCTGCAGGAGATGTTCAGAATGAGCCTAAACACGTGCAAAATGCCTTTTGTATCTAGAACCTCTCATCTCTTGTATCCTTTGTGTCTTTTTCTGCATTTAGTTTCATATCTGAACACTTGAAACCATAGTTCCCAAGTGGATTATCTGAAAACTGTCCATGAGGTGAGAATTTTGCACACTTATCACAGACTCCTTGCATTTGGAGTTACTCAAGATCTAGTCAATGGAACACACTGAACTTCATCTGTTTATAATCAAATCAGGAGAAACCAACTCAGTCAGAAATGGTGTGCTTTTGACGACTGTGCTCTGAATTTGCACTGATGTCCTTCAGATTCCTTCAGAATCCGGGCACTTGATTTGCATCAATGTAGGAGGTTTAAAAGTTTTCTTAATGAGTGAATTACTTATTCCTTGCTAGACACACTCAGATACCAATTTCTTTCAGGTCTTTGTATTGTAAGCTTAAGAGACTGAAAGTGACCCAGCAGTCATCCATGCTGAAATATATACAGAGTACAGCACAATAGCAGTGACACCAGTGCATCCTCTAATGTGTGCTTAAACATCCTGATGCCATATTTGACTTAAAAGCAATTGTTGTCCTGTTACTGGGAATGATAACTGCAATTCCCCTCCCTACCCAGCATCTTGACTGAACAAGTTACTGAATAGAATGTGCTCTAAGTGGCCGTATTTTATATTAAAATTTGATTAAATCCATTCTGTAGGCCACTCCAATGTGAATCATAATTATATTATTCTGCCAGTAACTGAGGTAATATGATAAGAAGAATGTCACATTCTCTGGACTGCTTTAAATGGAGTATATATTATAGCTCTGTGCTTCACGTATTCAGCAATCCTCACTTAAGAAAGAAATTTGATACTAAATGGCAGCTTAAAGCTGTAATGCTTGCTGGGTCACACTCTTCCAGCTCAGGCATTAGCATCATTGGGTGTCATGGAAGTTGTGCAAGATGGAAGTCCAAGTGCAGGATTTGAAAAGGAGTGAGGGTGGTGATAAAGCTTCCTCATATTATTAAACATTTTTCATACACATTCTTCATTATTGCAAGGCAAGTGGGGGCACTTTACTGTCTTGTTTGACTTCCTCTGTGACTTATTTTCAGCTGACCTCCCTCAATAGATGAGAATGGACGTGGCTCTCTGTGACAGTTTGTCTTACTGCAGCAGAGCTGGCAGTAACATCTCACCTACAACGTTCTTGTGTGCCTCTGTCTTCAGCCATCTAACAGAGTTTTGGTTTTAATGAGTGTCCCTGAAAGAATAAAAGGGAAAAAATCTTTTTGAGAAACTAGAGATCTGAGAACAAGGTAAGCAGTTAGCACCTGTTTGTTAAGTTAAAGAATATAGTTTCCAAGTAGGAGTTCTGTGTTGTGGCTTCATCGAGCTGCAGGTTACAGCAGTCTATTTCAAAACAATGGTTTGTAGTTGATTATCTGATGCCAAATGGCCTGAAAATCAAATCTACAGTTGCGGGTTCCTACATGTACAACATACAGTTGTAGGAAAACAGAGCTTTAAAAAAGGTAACTCCCTGGGAAAATGTATTGAATTTAGTGAGTGAACTGCTTAGATGAGCAGTAGGGTTATTGCAGATGCCAGATTTAGAGTTTCCTTTACTATGCTGCTGTTTCTGGGAGGTCATTTTGTCTTAGTGCTCTCTACACCGTTGTTCTCTTTTCCTCAAGCACTTCCATTTTACAAGCATTCTCAAACTTTCAAGAACAAAGGCTTTGTACTTTGTATGCAAAGAAGAGCCACTCAAGTCCATTGCACTTAGGCTGTGATGGGCAAGGCACTGGAAGTAGCAAAGGAGGTTAGTGGGGCTCTTCCCAACTGAAGAAATTAATTCTGTGTATTACCAGTCAGTGTACCTGGTGTCTCCTAGGTTTGGGAGCTCTGTGTGCAAGAATTAACAACTATGCTCTGAGCCCTGATGATGTTATTGTTGGTTTGTGTTTTCTTGTCTGTGCCAAACAAGCCAAAACTGTCAGGAAAGAAGAAGAAGAAGGAAAAAAAAAACCCAACAACAACAAAACCAAAACAAACAACCAAAAAAAACAATCAAAAGCAAACAAACAAAAAAAAAAACACACCAAAAAAAATTTGTGACCTTGTTCTTCTAAGCCTTGAAATGGCATTGGAACAGCAGCTGACTTTGGCCGAGTTCTCTTGTAAAAACACCCTCAGCAACATTGCAACATATGAATAAACAGTAACTGTCGTTCTAATAACAACGCAAAGGTTGAATATAAAAATAAATAAAAACAAGGATAAAAACTGCTGACCTGAGGCCCAGTTCTCAATCACAGAAGTCAAGGGACGTTCAGAATGTTCAAAGCGAGCAGCATGTCAGGCTGACTGTGATTTGTATTTTTTCTGGTTCCACTTCTATTTGCTCTCAATGCAGTCTTACAGTGATCAGTGTTTCAATGTGATCAGACACTAGTAGCTCTAGTAGATGTGGGTCTTCTTTCACTGATATTGGAAGTGCAAATTTTTAGTTGTAGGGAGTTTTATTTTCACCTCAGCAGTAAGGATCACCTTTTGCAATAATGAAATTGTGTCATGCTAGCTTGTGGCTGTCTCTCTTCTTGTTGGGCTGGGTTCTAAATGCGGGATGTCACCGAATTCATTAATACATGGAAATGATTCATTTAAGGGAGGTTTCTTTCCCCTCTGTGCACGCTTGCTAATTAGCAGATGAATTTTGATGTTCTAATTGATCTGCTGCAGAGAGACAGCTGTGCACCCCAGCTGTCCCCCGCTCTGGTGAGCCTCCTCTGCAGTGGGGAGGCAGCAACCCCGCTCCTGACAAATTGATTTAACTGGAGTGCCGTGCCCTGGGGGAGCCGTGCGCCGCGCTGTCGCTGCCGATGACTGCAGCCTTTGAGGATGGCAAACACTGGAGCACTGTAATTGCCCAACAATGTGCCTTGCTGAAATTCAATTTTTCATGCCTCACCAAGTTTTCCTGTCCCTGTCCTGCCCCTAGTGTGGAAATACTGTATTCTGCCTGGCTGCCATTTTAGGTGAGAAATCAGATGCTTGAGAAGAGGGCTTAAATTGTACTTAATATGCTAATACTATGTAATGTAATGTGCTCAGCCACATATCAAAGTATTTGCATTTAATTCATAGGGAAGTGTTCTCTAATTACATTGTATTTAGCAGGTAGTCATTGCTAGGAACCTTTCACACTGATCTTAGTGCATCAATGCTCTTCCCAGTGCTGTACTGCTTGTGTAGGAATGATGGCTGTGGTACCCTTTAAGCATTTTCTCTCTCAGTTTTAAGTATAGATCTTTAAGGCTTCATGTCCACTTACACCCCATTTTGTCAAATCTGGTAAATACTTTTCTTGTAACAGGTGCCTCTCCACAAAAAATAACAACTGTGGTCCCAGAAGGTAGAGCTATCTAATACATCTTTCATGTCACTCTCCCTCATGAATGGATTTCCAAGCTGTGCACAGCGTCATCTACCCTTTCTGGAGGCAATTGATTTGGCCTGATTACGCCTCTGGGGGGAAAAGAGAAACAACACCACAAAAAGTGCAGTAATGAATTCTAATGTGTGCCACGCCACTACCTTTATGCATATCTGATAGATAACCAAGCATATCCAGCACATTTATGGGTGTGCAGCTTTCTAGACTACTAGTAAGTAGCAGCTGCTCTGGATGTTTTCAGGTTTTGTCTGGAGGAGGACATAGAGATTTCCTCAGAAATGACTGTCCATTGTGTTTGCAGAACATAATGTCACTAATTATTATTACTATTATTATTTTTTCTCAGTATGTGCATACTCTTTTCTCTTTGTGTAAATGTGTGTAAGTGACAGGGAATCAGGAGAAAGGTAAAATGATGCGGGCTTATGCCGTTGCCTGTTAAGGCAAAACCAGCATATATATGCGAGCAGGTATTAAGCCATAAGGCTGCTAAAGATTTTGTCAAACTGACCATATGTTCAGACATAAGTGACAGTCACTAAGTTTTGAGGAAAATACCTTTCTGAGTTGCACTGAGCTATAGTCCCAAAGAGCAGCAGAAAGTACACTGGGGAGAAGTCAGGATTTAGTCCACCTTGTATGCCACTGTTCTCCAGTCCTCTACATACAAACAGAACAGTAAGGGTTAAGCTTAAGCAAATACTATTTAGGTAAATGTGTCTTTTTTGATGAGAGACAGACAGTTTTCTTAATTGGCAGTGTTTTTCTCAAAACTCCTGTTAAAAATTGCATATCTTCAGGATAAATACCTCTCTCTCCTAAGGTCAGCCCCTGTACCACATGTTGCCATTATTTTCATCCTTCAATAGCCTTTCTTGTTTTATTTGTTGTATTTCCAGTGAGATATAATGTAAGTAATTAGGCATTTTTCCCTCAGAGAATGACAGAAGCATATCTTGCATAATGAGTAAGATGTTGTGTGGTTAAAAATAGTGCTTATTGGTCATTTTATTTCATTTTATAGCAGCAGCTTAAGATTTACTGAGTACTGCTTGGTAATACTACATGAAATTCATGGGCTGAGGAAGCAACCTGAACTCTTAATCTTTGGCAGCATTTAAAAAAGTGATGTCCAGTGGACCATCACCAGTAGAACTGAATTATGCTGAGCTCGTTTACAAGCCTTAATGGGGAGAAGGATACTCTTAGGAATGAGGTTTGCATCCCCCTACTGTGTGTTGTAGCCCCAAGAGGTATAGAAAAAGGTGTGTGTCCTCCTGATTTGCCTGGGATCTCTAAAATGTGAATTGCTCCTAGGGGACTTGTGTGCTGATGGCTGTGCCTGCAGATGTCGGGTTGTTGCCTGCAAGTCACTGTTGCTGCTTCATTGGAGTGGGAATGGTGTGGATGCTGTATTAGCTCACCTTTGTCCAGCCATCTTGTGCAGGGCATTACCCTGCCAGCCTGCTCGTGGCTTCATACCAGCACTGCAATTATGGCTGGTAACAGAAAGCAGGAGGCCACCCTAGGGGAAGAAATCAAAAGGTCCTATATCCTCTATGAATACAAATTGCATTTGAGGCAGTTTTATCCCAGAAAGGCCTGAATGAGTAAGGCTGAGAGGCACCCTTTGGCACATTGCTCAGGATAAAAGTTCTCATGCTCTGACCATGTCTGACTGTGTGAGTACCATGTGTGCATCAGTCACATAGACTGACTCGAGGTTGTTGCAGTACAGGGTATTATTTGTTGGAGTAAGTATTGCAGGTCTTGAATGGTCAGATGATTTTCCTGCTTTATGTACAACTCTTTTTCACTGCCTTACGTCAGAGAGGAAAACATCCTGGCAGTCCTGTTTTGTTGTTAATGCATAATAGCATGTGCCCCTCTGCAGCCCATATTCTAGATTCTCTCATTGGGAAAAGCCATTCCTTCCCTCCTTCCCCTCCATGAAAATCCAGCATAACCTCTGGCTCATGCTAAACCTCTCTTTGCTTTAGTACGCACTAACAAGGCAGACTGTTTCAGAGGAATACTGGAACCTGGAAAAATGTGGGGGCTGGATTTTTAAGGTTTAGTTTTCTGGGATGAGATTTTATTTTTTCCCCACAGCCAAGATGGTTTATATTGAACATTTTAGGCTGTCACATCACTACAAGGTGGTACTTAGCTACCAGCAGGGTGCTGAAGATTGTCCATCCTCTCATATATCTCCATCATAATGTTTGGCTGTTGTGTATCAGGGAAGCATTTATTCCAGCATATGTTGCAAAGTACCATTTTGTGCTGCCAGTATTTGGTTTTGTTTCATAAGAAGTGAACAGAATGGTAAAGGTACACCTGCAATAAAGCTTCCACAGTGTATTATCACAGCTAAGGCATTAAGGAACTGCCACTTCTAGCGGGCAAATGAGTACAGGCATGAAAGAAAATGCAGTGCTTAGCTCTTTTATTTTGACCAGTGTAATGTAATTACTTATACTAATCTTCCATTATATTTCCTTGACTAGCAGAGACAGGGACCTAATTGTGTCTCTAGCTGTTGCTACTGCAAAGTACCTTTTAAATCATATTAACATCCATACTTGATCTTCCTACTGGTTTTGACGTGTAGATCACAATATCCTGTTAAATTACTCAGCAAGAGTCACTGGCTTGTGGTGTATCCAAGGCACAGCATAGCAATGGATCTAGCGTGAGTGATTTGATGGAAGTAGAAGAGGCACCGACCCCTTTTCTCTGGGAAAGCACTTGACCTTCCTTTTTCAAAGCATTGTGAGTTCTGTGCAGCATTCTATTCTAGCTGGTACTTTAATACCAAGATGCCAGAAATAGTCAGAAATTAATTATTCTACTTCTGGCTGTTCAAGAAACTCTGCTTCCTTTTCTTTGGCGTGGGTCTAGCGGTAGTGATGAACACGTTCTGCACAACCAGGCTGGATTATTGTAACTCACTGAAGCTGAAGATAAAAGCTCCATAGAAACTTCAGCTACTGCAGAGCACAGCAGCCTACCTCATTAGTAGGTGCAGCACTGCGAGCACACAGTGCCGGTGCTGTGCATCATCAGCTGGCATCCCATTTACTTCAGCAGCCAGCTGTGGGCTCATTCAGCACATAAGGTCACCAAAAGACTGGTATGGATGCTGTTTGTGCACACATTGCTGCGTTGCCTCTGGTGCAGGGCTGCCCATCATGTGCAGAATTAAAACTCCCAGGAACTGGACGTGGCCAGTTTTGGCCAAAGGTCTTTTCCAGAATCTGAAAGGCAGCTACAAAAAAAAAGGCTCTTCTCAATTTATACCCTTTATATTTCTTTGAAGGAATCCTTCCTCCTAAAGTTGCAGAAGAGACATTTGAAGATGTGTATGTCTGAAAGGGAGGATAGTAAAACTTGGGAACAGAGTAGAGCTCACTCCGGGAAAGTCTGTGAACTTCCAGTTATGACATTGCCATTCTAGTGATGTAGCAAAAGATGTCACAGAAGTGCCTCAGCCTGTGTTTTACTGATAAACACACCATAGTGTACCATGGGCAGATCTCAGTCTTGCTGTCAGGATAGCCATCAAGAGGTCATTTAGCTCCTTTATGTAGCCTGGTTCCTACAAGAGCTGGACACTGCTCCCCAAAGGGAGCTGTTGTCCATGCAAAGATTTGAGAAGGCTTGGAGGCCGTGGCAGAGATCACAGCAAAGGTAGCAGAGAGGATCAGGAGGGGCTATAGGAAGACAGCTCTAGGAAACAGCAGATGGTTTTTGGATGATGTGCTGACAGAGGGACTTCTGAAGAAATGACATTGTTTGACTCTTGCTGAATGCAGGAAAAGGAAAATTCTGTCATTCAGCTTCTGCTCTGTTATGCACCCCTATCTTGTCAGTCTCAGAAATACAAGGCTGGAGAGTAGAGAAGTTGTGAGAGTGACTCCTCCAGGCCCTTGGATGGGAGCACCACGCCCTACCAGCCCTTCTTCTTCAGCTGGGATGGAAAGCCATGCTACAGGAAAAGAGGGGCTCATCTCTTCCCATCTGCCTTGTGGATCACCGTGGTTCTTACACGGCTTCTGCTTGAAGGGATCTCTAAAGGTCATCTAGTTCCGCTAGGATGAATTATTTATGGCTACCTTATGTCTTACAGAATTTCTTCCTTAAAAATCTGCAGTGAAGTGGATCACATGCAGTAGTCTATTTCTCTGTTTTGTGATCCTTTTAGTTGGAAGGTCTGCTCTCTTATTCATCAGAATTACAACATTATTACTTTTTTCTCCTTTTTTTTTCTTTTTCTTGAGTGGTGTTTTTTTGGGGTTTTTTTGTTTTGTTTGTTTGTTTTTGTGGGTTTTTTTTTTTGTTTGGTTTTGGTTTTGTTTTTTGGGTTTTTTTTTTAATTTCAAGTTAAATCAGTGATTTGTTTTTTGTCCAGATATGGAAAAAAACAGCACTGTCCTCATTTATAAAAACCTTTTTCTCTCAGAAAGCTCTCATCTTTTACTAGAAACAAGGAAACCCCACCTTTCTCCTTCCTGATCAGACCTCCAGGAGCTCTCTTAAATATGTTGCTAGTTAAATATATTACATTCTCTCCAGTTTCTCCACACTTCCTGCAAGTGCATTGCACCAAAACATTAAATGTGGCCTTCTCAGTGCTGAGCAGAACACAGTAATTGCTTCCTGTTTTCTTCTGCTAAAACGTCACAGAATGAGATTTGTCCCTCCCTCACCTCAAACAGCCTTGCACAAGTGGTTTGTTAGGCAAGCCATAATTTGTTGTTGGTTGCACATCCAAGGTTCTTTGTGGGTTTGGGGTTTTCTTTTATTTTCTAGTTGTACCCCATTGTGCATCTCTTGTATTTTGTACCAAACGTGAAGGTGTCTGCATCTAAGGATGCCTGATTTCATTGCGAACTTTTTGTTCTAATGAAAGTAGCCCTCTGAAATTTGGTGTGTTGTTAAGGTCAGGAAGAGCTATCAATAATTTTTCATGAGATGTAGCGGTCTTAATGTGATGAATAACACAGTCATTACAGCATCTGGCTTTAAAATAGGTAAGAAGAAGGATTGATTCTAGTGTTTTGGGCCATGGTACATGTTAGGATAGAAACAAATTAGGATCAGCTGTTGTTTTCCATATGAAGCCAAACTGTGGCAATGAGTCAGAAAGCCTGACAGAGTCCAAGCAAATTGTGTGGGTTTCCTGCTGAAATAAGTGGCATGCCCCGCAACATATGACATGCCTTCCTCTGACCTAGGACACCTTGCTTTTAGCAGCATTCATCTCTGCAATTTATACAGGCATTCATATTTCACTTTCTCCATTTAATCCTAATAACCAGCTTTTAGAAGAACATGACAGCATAACATATGGGTGGTAAAACTGCTCATAAACCATAATAACATGGCCAAAAAAGCTTAGATAGATAGATGCACTATGCTTATTGTGACATTCTCTGATTAAGAGGTATAGCTACTTATTACAGCCATTAGCTTGGTGACTTGGAAGCAGACTGAATCCATTATTTGAAAAACAGGTTGTGAGTCCAAATTTTAAACAACTGTGTACTTACTACATGTAAGAGATATAATTATGTTTGCAATTCTGTTCTTCAGTGTGCAGATGGTAATTTTGTTCATTTGTGGTTTGCACACTGATAATGTTTGCTGTAGAACTGGCCTTGGCAGGATTAAGTGTGTGTTAACAGTAAGTAGGCAGTCTGTAATACATAGTTATAATTTTGTTGATAGGATTCTGGTGGGATGAGAACCAACCAGAAACATAAGTCTAAATAATTTCTTACTATAGACAGGCTTCCTCTGTGTGTGTGTGTGTGTGTGTGTGCATGTTTTTTGCACCTTATTTATTTTTATTGTGTGAAGAATTGGTTTTTTTTTTCCTTCTCATTTGGAAACTTTTATGTTAGCTTCATTTTCGGTGTAGGCAATATGTGCAAGTTTGTGCCTTTAGGAGTAAAATTCAGTTTCTGCTCAAAGTAATTTGAAGTTTCCTATTAGTTTTCAGGGGTTGACATATGTAATACACACTTATGAATTGTATATGAGGGAGATATAAAGAAGAAACCATCCATTAAAGGTATTCTTTTGATTTAATATTATTTCAAGAGTTATTCAGCAGATGTTTGAGAACAATTAACAGCGTATTTTCAACAGCTACTCCACTTTTCCAGATTGAATGGGGAACAAATAAATATGCAGATCAAATCTGTAAAATGCTTTTGTGATATTGAGGTTAGGTGTTAGATTGTCATGGTACAGTACACCTATTTGTACAGTTCATTGTTCGGGTTTTCCACTTTTAGAATTGTGTGGCACTCTCACTTTAATTAAACAGATGTAAAAGGGGAAAAATGTAGTTACATAGCAAACTGAAGACACATAATAAATAAATAACATCTTCTATTGTTTCTTGTTGTTTAGCCAGTACAAAGAGTTTTGCAATGTACTAAGGAAAAAGGGCATAGTACATCATACTGTATAAATGTACGTTAAATATATTACAAACTATATAAATTATATACAAGTATACTTAAAAAAATAGACTGCATATTACAATTACCTGTGCCTGTTTATATGTTAAAAATTTTGTATAAGAGTCACAAATTTTATGGCTAAAAAAATAAAGTGTCATAGAACGTATTAGAATGGCCCAAATGGTATAAATTCTCAGAATAAATGAAAAATCTCAGTCTGGGCTTTGATATTATGCTTTAGCAACTCAAACAAGATTTTGCCAGAAGCATCATAGCTACCAGAGCCACATAAAGCAAATATGATTAAAAGATCTCATTTAATATCACCAAAAGCCCTGACTGCTTTATGTTCTTTTATTATCCTCTACATCCCTAAGTTTGTGAAAGCAGCATTATGGGCAAATGAGAGTGTTTCATCTCAGTTTTCCATGCTCCTGGGAGGAGATAATCACTCATGGAGCCCATTGTATCCTATTAGGACCAACCCTAAAGGATCTTCCCTTTTACCTGTAACTTGTGGGCTGCAGCCTGGTGGGAACAGACCTTCCTCCATGTGAGGCTGCGAGTGGCACTTCAGGAAAACACATTCTGGTAATTGCATTGCACACAGATGTGTTCAGTAATGTGTGTGCAGGGTTCCTGCTGTCTTTCCACTCTCACTCTTCTCTCTGAAGACCATCAGCCTGCCAAGGCAGGGATTTCATCTGTTCTGTAAAGAACTTAGTAGTTCTTTAGAAGAACTTAACAGCTGTTGGCAATGTAAATGTAAGAGGAATATTGAAGATCACTTATTAACATGAGCAGATGTATTTAGAACATAATCAAAACTAATTCTTTCTGAGACTGAAATGGTTACTGTGATTTTAAAGGAATATATTATTGTTCATGGGACATTAGGAGGCCCTTTGGATCCCCTTTCCAGATGTGTTAATAAGACATTTATTAGGTACTATTAACACCAGTTTATTACATTCTTCATAGATGTAACCATTCCACTTAGAATATGTTAGGATATTTTTTATTTTTTTTAATAAGCCAGCATGGAGTCAACAATCTCTGAATCAAAAAAAAAAAAAACAAAAAACCCCCGTGAATTAACCTAAAATATTCTGAAAAATCTATCTTTTCTGTTTTTTTCAAGAAAATGGGGGTTTTTTTATTTTGTAACTGAGAAAAAAATTGCACTTTAAATACAGTGTAGTTAAACATTTGAATATGATCAATAGCATACAACATGCATTAGCTTTCTTGTCTGTAAATAAACTTGCCTTTCCCTGCCCCTTGTTGATCTAATTATTGATGTAAGGCTGTTGATACTTCCTTAAATTGTTACAGTTTTGGGCAAATACTCCTAATAGAGTCTTTGTTCTTCCACCAAACAGCTAGATGGCTGTCCTGTATTTGTCCCCAAAGAGTTACAGCGTTAAAAATTCATCCCTAAACATATATTGCAAGTAATATTTTCTTATCCTTCCATCCTGGAGTCTCATGAAATATAAGAAACCTACCTGCCTGTCATGCAGGCCACCCTGCAAAGTAGAACCTTTGGAAGGCATAAGCCGCAATCCTTCTAGTTCATTCCTATGCATTTTTGCTCCTCTGAGTTGCCTGCATTCCCAGTTTTAAATCCTAAATAATGCTTTATTTCTGCCCTTTTACTCCTTCCTTACTGTTGCCTCTCTTTGCAAGAGCAAAGTCTTTCTTTCAGACTAGGTGTTCAAACATTTGACTCACTGGGACTTTGATTGCAGAGAAGGATGTGGCCTTCAAAAAAACGCAAACAGGATGTTATAATCTGTTTTCAGACTGTCAGAAGAGATATGGCTGATTTTGAACCAGTCAGCAAAACTGGCTTTGAATATTTCTGAGGCCTTAAAATGTTCCTTGAGAAATACTGATTATTAAAAGAAGAGATAAATTTCATGAGGCAGCGGATATTTATGTAGAAAAAAAATAAATCATGTAAGTCTGGAGATTTTCATAGCATGTTTTTACATAATCATTAGCAACCATCTCCTGTACAGTAATTTGCTTTGTATGGCAAAGTAAGTGAAATGTTGGAAAGCATGTCTCAGACACTTCCTCATTCATTAGTCAGCAGCTAATAAGTGTCACTTTTTGGCCCTGTTTACCTGTGAATAAAGTTTTTAATAGTCTGGGAAAATAATCTGAATTGCGTGTTAGTGACCAGATGAGACAGATAACTTTATGTAGATAACAAATTAACAGACCAGTAATACTGAGTGTAATACCTAGGAATGCAAGCTCTGTCTTTGCCACAAATGCTGTGTGATAAAGGGGGCTTTGCCAGCAGAGTCATAGGAAAGAGTGCTGCAAAGCACCTCAAAAAGGCATTCAGTGCAGCCCCGCTGTCAGAAGGATCCTTAATCATACCCTGAAGGTCATCATGTTCCAGTTTATTTGGAAAATTTGCTCCCTGTTGTGGTCTACAGTTTGTTACCCTCACGAAAATGTGGGATTTGCAATACTGTTTTTTTTGTACAATCTGCTCTCTAGCTATGGCAGAAAGGTGCAGTAATAGGGACAGTCACCTGAATGCATCAGACCAGGCTCGAAGTTACTGGAGAAGGAAGGGGAATGAGATTTGGATTTGCTGCGTCTTGTGACAGGAGATTACCTTTTCCCCCATTTCCCAAAGCTGGGCTGAGCAGTTGTCTGATGCCTGTTTATAACTTCATACACAATAACCAACATCTCGAGCTCTGCCTGCAGCGTAATGCAGATTTCCAGTCTTTGATGTGCTCAGTTGGCATGTTGCTTTTCTCCACATTGACGGAAGGGCAAATGATTTCTGCCAGAGCCCCACTGTTGCTGGAGGTGGTGAAGCCATGGGGCATGAGTAGCTGGGCTGGTGTCTCTGGAAGGAAAAGCTTCCTCTGCTCTGGTGCATGGGGTATGAGGTTGTCTGGAATAGTAATGTAATATGGTCATGTACCGGCAGGTGGATGGGGAAGAAGGAAGTAAATAAGTGTAGAAGTACATAAATGCCCAGCACACATTGGCAAATGAGACGTGACCTGTTTTCCCTTGGTTGGCAAGGTGGGTGGGGAGCTTTTGTATGGTGGAGGGGAGGGCAGGGCACTGACCAATGTGTTGCACGTGTGCTGTTCTTCAGGCTTTGTGGCTATTTGGAGGGGTAGCAACCCTCCTGCCTCCTAATGCACGTTGTCCCTAAGTCCTTGTAGCTAAACTCAAGGAGTTGTCCTCTCTGCACAGAGGTGGTGCCTACAGGTGCTCGGTGGATCAGGACTCTGTAGTGCTTTGGCTCTTAGGGAAACCCTTTTGGCAGCTGTAAGAGACTGTGGTGCCTTCAGGGAGTGCTGCTATCCAGCTTGCAATACCTTGGGAGAGCACCTGGTCTTCCCTGTGACCCTCTTGGTGCTGATTGTTCCTTGTTACAAGGCTCAGCTGGATTTGTCACACAAAGAAACAAAGTTAATTCATGGTCTTGGCAAATGCACTCCTGGGTGAAGATGGACACAGTGTGTGTGACCAGTGTAGATACCGAGGATTGCGAGACTGGAAAGGACTGATCTGGTATTGAGAGCCAGGCCTCCTATTGCTCTTCGAGTCAAACTCCTCGAGGCAAATGCACTGAACTGCTTCAGTCAGCTGTGCCCTGTACCACAGGCTGATTTCTGTTTGAGTGCATGATGTGTGAGTAACTAACCACCATCTTCCATGAAGATCTCGTGCATTCCCATGGAAAAAGCTGGAATCTGCAGTGTCCAGCTGAAGGGACAGTTAATTGTCTTCCTTTGATGTGGGTTACATCACCTCAGCATTGTTGTTGCTCCCCAGCTCCAAGGCTTTGTACACTACCACGTGCTCCAAGTAGCCACATAGTCAGTTTCTGGTCTCTGTCTCTCAGGTGGGCACTGTACGCCTAATGGAAAAAATTGTGCTGGAAAGAAACAGCATGGAATTAAGTGTATAGTAATTTAATCAGAGTAGAACTGCTTAGTTATACACTTTCCCCTTTTATTGGGATTTTGAGCACTTTCCTGAAAAGAGAATTTTGCACAGGTAATTTCTAGCTTTTCTTTTCCTACTAAGGCTTTTTTTGCTCTTAGTTCTGCCTTCTCAGATGTTTTCTGATGTCCTTTTATCTTGGTGGTTGCCATACACTTGCTTATGAATTAGAATGTATTAAAAAAAAACATACGGACGTGCTGTCTTAGGTATGTAAGAGGTCTTTATTCCCTGCAGAAGCTGTGACCTGTGATAGTTAATACATTTCTTTCAAAGACTCCTGGGAAGAACAATCTGTCATCTTGTAAAATAGATAAATGAATTCACTTGGCAAAAATCAAGCAAAACGTCTTTGGGAGAGGGGCCATCAAGTAAGGTTTCTTATAAGCCTGGTTTGGTCATGTGTGTCCTAGACCAGCCACTGTCTCTGATGAAGGCAGTCAGAAGCATTCAAAGGGATGCTGAATTTTGGCAACTGCAAAGGTCATTTCTTGGAAGCTGGTATTGTTATGTCAATTATTTCTTCTTATATTTCTGTCCATCATTTAGTTTTTATCACAATTCTTTCTTTTGGGGGTTATATTGCTTTGAGGGGGGGTTAATTTCATGATATGAAATGGTAGTGCTTCATCCAAAGAAAGGCTGAATTCTGGTACTAAGGTCTGTGGTGTCTTTCATAACAAAAGTAGCATCAGGTCCCCAGTTGATGTAGATCACAGGGAAGCTTCAGAATTGCATTTGAACTAGGTTGCATCCTCATCCCAGACCTTTGTTGCATTTTACCTTTGCAACAAGCTGTCATTGCAAAATACTTGTTTTTCAATATAAACGTGATGGGCTTGTAACTGTTCAGACCTGTGAAACCCTGATGGTTGTCTCAGAGGCGTCGCCCAAGGACCTGCCAGCCCAGCAGGTACACACTTGGTAGGTTTTGCACTGCTTGTGCTTGGTTCAGTGAATCCAGGGTGGATCAGGAGAGTCCTGAGGTTTCAGTGCGTTGTTACACACTGGCTGCAAGACCTCAGTGGGGGAGGTACAGTAAAAATAAACAGGCCCTAGCAAGGGTTAATGTGCTGGAACGGCCGAGATGATCACTGTTGATAAATACTTTATGTAGTTAGTATAATACTTTCTTCTGTTAATGAGCTGAAGCTGGGGTGGGGTGCAGCTGCTTGGGGGCGGGCGGGGAGCACTGAGGGAGAATTTGAGGCTGTTTGACAGCACACTCAGCCTCTTATCATCTCATCTACTAGGCCATTTTTAATTCACAATAGTTTGTCAGAATATTCAATGTAGTCCTTTTTTTGTGCTTATTGAAAGTGCCCCTAATGTTTTAATTCCCACCCCAGTGGAACAGAAAGTGAATAAACAAGGAAATTAATGGAGATGGATGAAATGATGATCTTAAACTTAACAAGCCTGTTTGTTTTTTTGAGCTGCTGAATAAATCCTCTGTGATTTGTGCTGCAGAGGTCAATGTTCTGCAGTAGGAAATGACTGGTTACATGTCAGTATTCTCCAAGAGTTCATCTCAATTACTGGATTTGTCAAACATGACAAGCCTGAATGACTCTGTGGTGAAAATAGCACACAGTTTGACTATTAAAGTAATTGGAGCATTGACATTTAACCGAACTGCAAGAGAATTGCAGTAATAAGTCTGAGGAACACTACCACAAGCAAAGCAGAGGCCAGTATTTTTTTAAAATAAAATATTTTATATTTTACCAGTTAAACCAGTGCTTTTTTGTGTTTTGATTAAGGTATATTTCAGTATATTTTTAATTTAAATCATAAGATTAAAAGGAAAAGGCAATTCCTTTTCGCTACCTTTTTTGAAAGAAGTCCTAAGATTTGTATAATTGGAAACTCCATTAATTTCATGCACATCCTGGTTCAATTTTAATATTGTTATGAATAATTCATGTATGTATTTTTAATGTCCTCGAGGTATATACACTATAAAGTTAAAAATCTACATATGTATATACATGTATGTGGAGATCATCATGTGATCATCATCACAGAATTAGGTTATAAATGTGTCTATTACTTGATCTCCACTTGCTACTCTACCTTGCTAAAGAGCTATTTCTGGGCTTTCAAGCCTGAGATGTGGGTATTAAAACTCACTGCTTTAGTAAATGCAAAAGAGCTTTTCTAAAATCATTTGAAAGTCATTTACTTGTATCCATCTGCAATGAGATTTTTAATTTTTTTGAAGATATTATTTCTGATGGTAAATTTTACGTACTCAACTTTTCAGAGACATACAAAGGCTTTGGAGAACAATACAACTATCAGTCACTGTGGATAATTTGGATTTATACTTGTGGATCAGACAAGATTTTACTGTCACCAAAATTGTGTTTCAGACAATGGCTTAATCGACAGCCTCTTCCAATGTCTGGAGTAGGGACTGAAGTAATGATGATTTATGGCAGTAGTCTGAGGGGGCTCATCCTCAGGTGAGTTACCTGCATTTTGGCACATTAATTTTACCTTATTGGAACTTGAAAATCTGTTCTCTCCCAATTACAGGAGCAAGTCTTCATGAGGAAATTGGGACTCACTTGTTCCTGGTGAAGTAAATCAGGCAAAATAATCCTGAAAGACAGGGTCAGGAGCATGGTACAACCAACAATATGTCTGAAGTACCTCAATTATGTTAACTTACATTTTTTGTGGAGTACAGAGTATGGTTTGCCACTTCTGCAGCCACATTTTAATTATTGTGCTATCACAGAAGCAGAGACTAGTACTTATTAATTTAATGTTCCTTGCCTTGACTTGCTTTAGTCCCATCTCCAAAGGGCTGTTGAACAAAATGCTTAAGTCTGTCTCTCTTGTGTAAAAGTAAGTATGTGTTGAAATCTTTCTGATTTCAGTGAGACGCATATGTATAGGTGAGGTTTTAGCTCAGCAGTAAAAACCAAAATATAAATTTAACTGCTTTACTGAATTTGCAGCTTGCATGATCCAAAATAATACTTGGTCACACCCAAAGTACAGATTTTGGGCAGTCTTTGTAAGGACAGACTTTCCTGTATTTCCCTATGGTGAAAACAAAGGAGAATTCAAGGAAATGCAGAAGATGCTTGGGTGTCTGTTTGCTGACCTTAGTGTGAAAATGAACTATGTGTTAACCAGAACAATAACTTTGGAAAAACAGAAGCTGCAGGTGAAAGTCATAGTTTTGGTTGGTTTGTTTGTTTTCCCCGTGGATTACATCTTGGGGGTCTGTGTGGGCACAGGACTGGGGAGAGGAGATCTAGAGGCCTCTTCTATTTTTTAAGTAAGTTCTATAAAACCAGTCATCTTCTCCTCTGTTACTGATGTGAATCCATTCAGTGTCCTGATATTGCTCCCAATTTGCCCCTAGTGTATTAGAGATCAGATGCACTTTCCCAAAGAACAAGCTCCTGTTTCAGAGGTGAAGTGGCACTATCCTTACCTAATATAATTCCATTTACTTGGAGTGTCATGGCATATTGCCGTTGTCCATCTTCTAGTGTTCTTGTTAGCTTCACCTGTAAATTAGCTTTGAAGATCCACACTCATACTGAAGTGTTCCTCACAAAAATGCCTCAAGTGAAATGAAGTAAATAATTATAAAGGAACAGCAAACTGTGCTCTTTTCTGGAGCTCGTGAGTCTGAAAGCAGAAACCTCAGATTCATGCATGAAAGAGGAAACTTCCTTATTAAGCATTAAATAGTTTAGACAGTTTTAGCTGCAAAGGTTAATGTAGAGGCCAAATCAGTTGTTTGTAACGGAACATTGGGTAGGGAGGAATGATTTTTTCTGTACCATACAGTGGAAATGGGAGAAACATCCATCCAGTTACATCCAGAAGAAACATCCATCCAGGAAAAAAGAGTCATGATTCTGAATGAACAGTAAAACAAGAAAATAGTTTGGAACAGGTTTTTTTTCAAAGCTCCTGGAATAGAAAGAAATCAGGTAAAAACTGGGAGCAATGTTACCTTTCCACTCTTGGGCAGAGGGATGAAGGCAGCGTGCACTTTGACATTAGGAGAGCAGCATAGCCTGTGTTAGCCATCCAGCCTGTTAACCATGTTTTGAACTTCCAGATGATGGAAACTATGCAGAAATGCCAGATACCAAACACAGTAAATCAGCATCCAGCAAAAGGCTGCTGCCAGAGATTTTTGATGCAGCAGGAGGACCTTGGAGCAATTTTACCTAACATGTAGGCTGAAAGTCTGAATACAGTGAAATAATGTGTTGTTCTGGATGGTAAGAAAGGAAATGCTAGGGAGATTTTGCAGATAACTTACAGGGAGTAGCTGTCACTAGAGACACTTGAACAGATGCCAGTTGTGTTAGAACTTTGGAGACAATCTGCATAAATTCCAGGTGGAAGAGTACTCATTCCAAAATACTGAGTTTTTCTCTAGATTACTGGTCCTGCAAGAAGATGACAGTCTGTGAGGCCTAAAAATAGTAGCTCTATAATGCAAGAGTATGGTTACAAAATACACACAAGTTCTTTCAGTCAGATTTCATTCTGATAGTTCTGCAAATTTGCCCAACATCCAAAGCTATCCACATGGCTGCTGTACTGAGCAGAACTGTCTGTCCAAGAAGTTTCATCTGCTTGGTGAGTTATAAAAAGTTTAATTCCAGAGATTTGTCAGTGATTTGGCCAACAAAAGAAAGCAAATCCCAATATACTTTAGCAAATCCTATTGTGGGTGAGTTATATGGAGCAGATGCGGAACTAGGCTGGGTTTTGCTCTGTGGACTGTGATTGAAGAGCTGCACTGATTCAGGCTGAGGCAGCTTAAGAAGATACTGCCATCTACCTTGCTCTGCCACTGTTGGAATTTCTTATCCTTGAGGTAAAAATAGCTAAAAGTAGTGTGGCTGCTCCCCAGCCAGTGCAGCTCCCAGCTTGAGGGCAGTGTGATTCACCTTCAGGTTTTATTTGGTATTGAGGCAGCCGTGAGCTGAGGTGGAGGGGAACTTGGAGTCACTAACTCATCAGATCTAACTGTGGCAGTGGAGTGGTATGGGAATAGGATGGGAGGGCCAGCAACCTCTTCAGTCACCACTGTTAAATCCATTAGGAATTGCTTTGCAGAGTGCTTACAGTTCCGACTGGAGAAGTTGCAGTGAACCGTTCCTTTCCTGCCGCATGGTTGACCAGTGCTTTGCTACCTTCAGGAGATGAAGAGCCCTCTATTAGCTGGTAACTGTATCATCTTCTTATTGAACTCCTTTAATGAGTTTGTTTAGAAAATCTTGATGGTTAATTAGAAAGTTAGTACTAAATGCAAGTAGTAAGCAGATAACAACAAATATGGAGCACACTCATCTACCTACATTGTTTTCTAAGAGATAATATCTTAGTTTTGCTCCTGTAACTGATTCAGGGCAAAAGCAAATATTCTCCTGTGGAAAATGACTAACCAAGCAGTCAGTAATGGACTTGTGCAATTCAAAGGTGCTTCTGGAGTAGTTTTTAAGAAACTGTCACACTTGTCAAATGTGGTAAGCATGAAGACATGTCTTTGTTCTGTAATTCTTCCCCTTTTTTAGCAAATTTTGAACTGGAGATTTGGTTTTTGTTTTTGTTGGTTTGGGAGAGTATCTTTCAGATTTCCAGAGGACCTTCTGCATGGATCTAAAGTTTTGAATTTACACTAGAAGGTATTTTGTGATGTATCATGTTATTTTTACAGAAAAAAAAAAATCTGTAAGTCCATGAATCTCATCCCTTTATTCATACTTATACACAAGTAAAGTTTTTAAAGTAAACCATCTCTACTTGCAAGTTTAATATAGGCTTGATGTGACACTTCGACATTAGTTTAGTGCTTAAGCACGTGCTTAACTTTGAGTCCAGAAGTATGAAAGTATCTTCCTGAAATGGAGCAGTAACCTGGGGCTTTATTCAGCACAACTTAGAAGCTTTCTCAAGGAGTTTGAGAGAAAGTTTCTCAAACGGTTTGATTTGCCTTTCTTTCCTGTAAGGGGACACACCTAAGCCTCCTTTTCTAAGGATTTTTACTGTAGCACTCAGGGAGAAGCAGGGAAGTGGGAAAGGACATTTCCTAACACATCCTAATACACTGCTGTCATGAGACAGCATAACTTAATCATCATATTTTTTCACTAAAATGATGTGAAAATGCGATAGGTTTATAGTATGGAAACTTTTAGACTTACACTGAGTTCTGCTTCTGTATTTGGTATCCCACATCACTTAGGTCTATGAGCTTGTCAGCTTCTTTCATACAAAGACAGTGTTCACTCATATAAAACCCTACAAAGTCAGAGCTCTTTTTCATATTCTGACTTATTATTAGCTTCCCCTTAATAGCAGAACTCACAGCTTTCTTTGTTGTTATTTTTCTGTTAAGGGAAAAAAAAGTTGCTTTCATTTTTACGTAAGTTCAGTTATTTAATCTGAGTATGACACTCAGGCTTCAAAGAATCCTGTGCAGTACATTTTTAATCTGTTGTTTTTAATGAATTCTAGTCACTAAGAAATACTGTTATCTAGGTCAGATTTTTCGAATATTATTTTACTGTGGCTGTACACATCCCGCTGTGCTTTCTCTAAAATGAGCTCCCCAATGAGGTCTTGTTGTTTTACTTTCTCACAGCTTTGTGGAGTAAGTTTTCTAACTGTAAATGTAGGTTGTGCTTTGTTTTTCCATACAAATGTATTCTTGACTGAACCAACATCCACCCATCTAAGACTCAGTCTTAAACTTTTTTGGGGGGCAAGGGAACAGGACATAAAATACTTCCAAATTTTATCATTGATATTCTTGATCCTTCCTACCTGGAAGGAATGGAAAACAGATGATCAACTCAAAATTTATTACTTAGTTTCAAAGGTGTTGATATAACTACTTCTCAGCTAGTCACAACAAAATAGGCTTGACCATGAGGCACAGCAAGACATTGTTTGATGTCATGGAGAGGCTCTGAGGTTTCTGAGCATTTCTCTTTCCTTTATTGTGACATCTCTTATCTTTACCCTAACTTACCTCTTAGTGCGTCTCCTCAAGAGACTTCTCAGTCCCTTGAACAGAGAAGTGTTGTGTCTTTTAGCCTAGAGGAGGGGACATTGAGCAGTGGCCACCTTAGATCACCTACACCAGTGACAGACAGAGTAAAATTGCACCAGGTTTCCTTCAGCTGGCTATCCTACCCTTTTCTGACATCATGTTTCCTTCAACGTGTGGATTGGGCACATACCTCCATGTTCATTGATAGAATATCACTACTCAGTTGCATAGTTTCTTTATTTAATTGACATCCTTCTTCACTCCTGATGGAATGATTGCTTGCCCAAAAATATTTCCAGGTAGATGTCCTAACAAAGTAGATCATCTCTCAGGATTGTTTTCTTCATCAAAGAATTATTAAAACTTATAATTGTGATGGTGTTCTATGTGGAGTGTGAATTTCTGACAGTGATGTCAGATCAGCTTATAGGTAGCTGGAAGGAAAAGCCAGTTTTGTAATCTAAATGGGTAAGCAGAGAAAAGCAGAGGAATAATGTGGAGTTTATATTAGAATGAGGATGCTGAAACTGAAAAGATTAGAAGAAAGCTGAAAGCACTTCTGAGGCAGCTCACTCAGTGCTCCCTGTTCTGGAGCTCAGATGTTCTGGAGCTCAGATGGTCTTCCCTCACTCAGATGTTCTGGAGCTCAGATGGTCTTCTCTCACTGAGGTTTATGGCAGACCTCAGCAGTCTAAAAGGAGGGTCTGTAATGGGCACTGGAGGAGCAGTTGCCCTTAAACCTTGAGCATAGAGAAATTCTGGGTAGAGTCACCAGTGCCAAAGCTAAATAAACCTGACTGGCCACAAGGAGTTCTGAGCTCTGTGAATGCTAGCTTGGATTAAAAAGCTTATTTTTAATCAATAAATAATCAATTAAATACAATACTGCAGCTTTACTAGAAGTTTGCAGCTAGCATTGACATACAGCCAAAAAAAAAAAAAAAAAAAAAAAAGATGTGGACTTCAGCCAACAAGAAATCCAGCCATTTCAGCTGACCTGACCTGGTGTAATTTCATTTTCAAGTAACACAAGAAGGACTTCAAAAGGCCCTTGAATAGATGGTGGATAATTGATTCCTAGCAATGAATGCTGAATATGGAGGTGCCTGTGCTGGTTATTATTAGATGTATTGTCAGCTTTTGACACCACTGATCACAAGGCTTGTTGACTCGTGTGCTGTACGATCTACTTCATACCTAAGTTAAGCATTCAGGCAGATGGTCAGCATAACAACTATACCTCTCCCAAGTCTCATTTAAACCCTAGTTTAAAAGTTCAAGGGGGACTTAAAGCCGGCTTTCTCTCTGCAAAAAAGGAAATTACTGAGGTGAATTTTGCTGTCTGAAGGAGCCACTGGATGTGGATTTGTATTTCGGTAGGCATCTGTCTCTGATTAGATCTTCTAGCACTCATTACTGAAAAGGTAGTGCATTGGGACACATCTGTGGAAATGGAGGCTTTTTTTAGAAGGTAAAGCAGTCTTTTTTTTGCCACGTCTATAAACATCCAGTTCTGCTTTTGTAATGTAAATTAAGTGTCATTAAAGACCAGCTGTGGTGCTGGATTTGTTTTTATTTATATACATTGTATTTGTGCTGAACACATATATCCTTAGAAAGCACTTGTACCTTTTTATTAAAGGTTACAGTTCTTCTGAAGCATATTTATTTGGACATCTCTGACCAGTGACATTTTGAGATCAAGACCTTTGGGGTTCAGTGTGTGGAACAAAATGTTACAATTCTTTTGTTTCTGCCGTCACATTCATTCATTGGGATGGCTGAAACTGTGCCCGGTGAATTCACAGAGAGCTGTATCTTGCCCTCTTCAAAGCTGGTGGGCAGGGATGAGAGAGGACAACAGGATGGCATTTAGAGAGATACATCTTTTTCTCCACAATGTTGCTTGTCTCCCCTATGTAAGCTTGCTGATGCCTCTAATAGCACTGCTAGTACTGAAAATTGGCCTGGTTTCCTACAGGAGAATGCGGGTCCTTGCTCCTTACTTTCTGCTCCTGTTGTCTATGTAATCATGCAGTGGGAACAGTCTGTCTGTTACTGTTGGTTAAGCAATAGGACTGGGATTCTTGAGGACAATAACTGGACAAAGTCATCCAGAGAAGTTTTAGGGAATTTCAGAAGTGTATCAGACCCAGCAGCAGGTCAGGGTTCCTCTTCACACTGGGCTGTCAGCACGCTCCATGCAATCTGGCAGGGAGGGCACCTCCTTCAAGTGCGGCAGCCTGGGCTGACACATCCCCTCTTCGAGGTGTGGGAGTGGGAGCTGACAGGCGTCCAGGCTTTCTGCAAGTTCCCAAAACCTATTGCCCTTTTTTTTTGAGGTGGTGGAAACACCTAGATCTAGAACAAGATGAAACAGCATGTGGCTTTCAAAAGGTGCAAACAATAAAACTTTGACAAATCAAGATGATTCATTGCTCAGAGATGGTCGCTGGGGAAGGGACCAGAAAAGAAAGCAGGACAAAAGGCATTAGCACACAATGTCTAAGCAAAAATGCTCAGTCCTGCTGCTGAGTTCTTTAATACATCCTAAAGCAGCGGTAGGGACATAGCTTTTTGTTTAGCAGTTCGTTTTTAAACAAGGAAAACAGCCAATTAAAATGTGTATATTGTTCAAGCGTTGTGATGGCAGGCTGATGCTCACGCACCGAGACTGACTAACAGTAGCCTAAAGGTAAATGTCTTTACATGTGTAAGAACGCCAGAAACAGTCTTATATTTAATACATCTTAATTGACAGGGATGGACTTACTCTTTTTATTTCACTAAGTGACTCTGTAACACCTAACATCTCCATTGTAACAGATCAATCTTATCCTGACTTCTTTTTTTACAATAAAGGCATGTTTGTAGGCAATTATTTTACCTACAATTTCCATTACCATTGATGTGGCTACCATTTATTCTTATGGCAGAGTTCCTGGTGTTTTCCACTACAGGAGTCTTGGAGGTTTAATCCATATTTTTGAAATCTAACTTTAGCAAGAAAGTGTGGATTTAGAGGAACTTTTAAAAATTATTTCTTTTCTTTTAAAATAAGATTCTATTTTTAAAATGCCTACAGCAAGTGTATTTGACTATTTTTAGTACTGTAAATTGGAGCCTAATTTGCCTTTCCCATCCCTATGCAGTAATACCAATAAGATAAATTAATTTACTCTAGATTTTTATTAGTCCCAGTGAAAACAATATCTAGTGAGACTGAGGCAGTAAAGGCTTTTTATATGTAATGTGGATATGTATTTTCAGGGAAAAAAAATGTAAAAAACAATTCTGCTGGCATTGTTTGACCAAATTTGTGTACAAATACAACTAGCAGATTAACAATGCATAATGTGCTCTATGTATGTGAACTTCTGAAGAGCCCTCGACTCTCAATGGGTGACATTTTCAAAGAGGGCAACACCTTCAACAGGCAACAACATATTGTGTGTGTTTGTCTGTTGAAATTGTTTTTAAAGGTATTAATCACACATTTCATTGAAAAAACTCATCTAAATGCTCAGTTTCAGGAGACAATTTATTCTTTTCAAGATCTGGTTCAGAAAGTGCCGTGTTGTTGGATGACAGCTGGATGTATTTTTATGTTGGTGTGTTATTTTGGAGAACTGTGACTCATTGTAAATTGGTTTGGGGCTCTCTGCTTCCTTTGTGTTCTTTTCTCCGTGCCTTGCTAACTAAGTCCTCATGCACTCCAGAGATTCTCTTCATGCAGTGGCCTGGTTTTTGTCTTTTTCTTAATGTTGTACGATCTCCCACCACTTACACATGGTCAAAAATTGCATCATCAATTTTATTCTTGTTATAACATTATCCTTGAATCTTCCAAGCAGATTATCATATGTTATCAGTGTAGCAGCAATGTCCCCGGGGCTTCTCTTCCCAGGCAGTATCCTAATAATGTGTTCTCCATGGCATCTTTTCTTTCTCTTTCTAGCAGTGGGCAACTGTTCTGAAGAGCGCTTCTTTCCAGACCTACAGGTCCAATCCTCTGCTAATTTGTTTAGCAACACAACCAGTGCTGCTGTTCCTAGCAAGATGAGTTTCACTGCTGTGTGGATACAAAAATACAAGCCACAGATGCCTAGATCTATTGGAAAGTAAAGCCTCAATTCAATAGGAAACACCAACTTTCCTTGCTTTGGCTGAACATTTAAAATGCCTTTATATAAAAACTAAATCATCTTATTGAAGCAGTTTCACACTGGTTTTATGCTAAAGCTTGCCAATTTCCCAACTGCCTGCTATTCAGTACAAAGACAGGTAACATCCTCTTTTGTGCTTTTTGACCCAGATTCTCTACTCACTTACGTCAGTGTTTGCAGTAAACAGGAATTTGCAATAACCAAGTGCTGAATCCTGTTGTCTTGTGACTGAACTTTCCAATCTTTGAATAACTACCCAGCAGCAGAATAAAAATGAAGCAGAGGAATAAAGCTTGAAATACTCAATAAAAATACAAGCGAGGATTATTTCAAAAATAGAGGAAGCTGTACTGGAGGATTTGCATATGTTGCAATTTACAATCACATCTGCTTTACACAGTCCATGGTCACTTCTTTATCTCATTCCCATCATAGCCAATGCACACAAGCCTATGTGGAAAAAAACCAGAGATGTCTAAAGGAATTTTCTTCCCAGCCCCCTTCTCTCTGCATTTTTGTGACACTGTTGTCAACCTAACTGGGTTATGTGTAACTTGATAAAGTGTATCGGAGTGTCATCACTGTTCTTGAGCTGGATTTGTGCAAGTTGGCAAAAGTAAAACAAATTCTACTTTTTCAAAGTTGTAATAACAGTAATAAAAGGAAATCAACTCAGAAGCCTTTAACTAATGCAGAGTAAGCTCATACATCTCCCTGGGAGGCAAAGCTGCGATTAGCATGTTTGAATGCCTTACTACAAGTGATACTTTGTGGAAATGCAGCACTTTTTGTGGGAATGAGAAGTGCAGTTGCGAAGCAGGCTGTTAATTAACAGAAGAGTTAGTGTAGTGTTTGCTGTGATTTCATCCTAGCTTAACAGAGCAGAACCAAACTGAACAGCCAAAAAATCAGGCAAGCAAGAGCCTTGTTGTTGTTTTTTACATCCTGAGAATGTGACTTTATACATTATTTTAGTTCACTGTTGTCCTGGGAACAGGGGGCTTGCGGGGCAGAAAATACTGGTGCTGATCTTAATTCAAGCTTCCAAATCTTATGGAATAGGTACATCTATTTTTCTGATATTATTTCTAGTTGGAAAATAGAAAGCTTGGAAGTGAACAAGGCAGTTTTATGTTGTGGAAGTTGTATCCATGTTTTAATCTGAGCAGAAGAAATAAGAAGGAATCTCCATAGGGTAAAGGCATCATGTTAAGACCTCCCTTGTACTGCACTAATCCCACTGCCTGAGCAAACTCATGTGCAAATGAATGCTCACCTGACATCATCTCTGTGACACACTTGGAGTTGTGCTTCAGGTTAAAGTGAGTGGACACTACTTTGCCACTGACTCAATGAAGGTTGTTGTGGTCTCCATGTTCACATTTTACAGAATTACTGTGTGCAAATTAGGTGCATTCTGACATCTGATAGGCAACATCACTGAATACGTACACTCAGAGAAAATTAGTATTAAGAATGCCAGAAAATTCTAATTTTATTAGAAAAGCCCTTCAGATAGACGGTGCACTCCACTTTTTTAATTGATACCCTATTTTCTCACATGTAAAAAGAAGTATTACTACAACCTGTTGTCAGATGAGAGTGACTGATGGATGGAGTTTGCTTTCAGTGTTAAACTGTACGATAATGCAGGGTGACAAAAATGAAGGGAATTATAGATCAGTGACAGATGAAAAGTGCTCCATCCATAGAGTCACTGATATCATGCCATGGCAAAAAGACTCTCTCTGTATGTGCTGCTTTATGAAATTATTTGCATTCCTTGCTGTTCCTGAGCTACTAATCCACTTTGGTGCCTCACATCATATATACTCATGTTCCAGTAGAGAGCAAGACAATAACTTCACATCCTGGGAATCTTAAAGCAGACTTAGCACAGCCTCTTTGAGAAGAGGATTGGGGAATTCTTCCTGCCTCTCCAGCCTCAAGTTTCTGTGTTAGCATTAATGAAGATGGTTGTTCGTTGTGGTCAAAGAACAGATAATACTGTTCCCAGGTTTTGAGTGTCTTAATGAAAACCCCCTCAACAGCAAGAGGTGTTTGGGGGTTTTTTGCCTTAGCTTCTAGAGTGACTTTCATGTATTCATGTCTCTGTTTCATTTGTTCTTAAGCAAAATACACTTTGTAAAGTAATTTTCCTTAGCTTAAGGCCTATTTGTAAATGAGTACTTAAACCTACATGACTGCAGATGAAGACACCCTGTGCTGTTGAAATGCCCAGGGTTGTCCATGGTCTGGCCTGAGGCCAGAGAGCTCTTTTGGCTGTGCTGCACACTCATAACTGCACAGCATGGCAGCAGCCCACTGTGATGTCTTCCAGGGTTTGAGTAGATCTTCTCTGCCCACAGCTGTATCACTCATGACACAAATCTGCCCTGAGAGCATGGTTTTTCTGAGGCAGCCTTGCCTTATGCTGTGGAGGATGTCATGCTATGTCCAAAATGCAAAGTAAGAGGCTGCTTCTTGGGACAGCATGGGCAGGTCTGGGATGTGGCTTGCACTGTGTGAACTGGCTGTGAAGGGGCACAGCTGCACCAAGTGTAAACCATCACCCACTGCCCATGGCTGGTACCACTTGGCATCTGAAACACCAAGAAACACTGTACAAAAAACAGGCTTCCAGACCCATAAAGACATGTCACTTGTATTGCAGCTGTGTATTAATTGTGCAGCACTAAACATTAGCAAAAAAAGATAGTTTCATTACTAATATTGGTGAAAAATCAAGTGATGTCTTTGTGACCACTCTGAACAGGACTGCAGTTGTAAGCCCAAAAAGTGCAAACTACAAAGCTTTCTTGTTTCCTGTGATCAAGTTATATTCTCACATGAATGTGCATAGCAACAACTTCAGAAAACAAAAAGAGTCTTTGTTCAAAGTAAGTGATTATTCAGTCCTTTTTAATTTAGCATAGAGTGACTCTTTATATTGAGAGGCTCAAACATGTCTGCGAATTTTCTGAGTGCCTAAAATTCTCAGCATATTAAAATTGCACTTATTAGAAATTGAAACAGTGAGCATAGCAGTTGTAAGGCTTGCAAGGAAGAAGAGGGCAGAACCAAAGGTACTGCTTTTTTTTGTGTGTGTGTTGGTCTTTTGCATGCGGCTCTGACTCTCCTTTTAAAAAGTCTTGGTGTGTGATGTTACGTGATGTTAATTGTAAAGCAGAACAAAAGTGGATGTGCTATTGATTAGAACAATGAAGCTTAATGAAGTAAATGCTGGGGCATAGTCCCCATACTGAGGAGGCTTATAGTGCAGGTTTTTGCTCAGAAAGAAAACCAAACCAATCCAGACTGCGTTTATGAATGAAGGCTGGTTGGTTGAACACTGGGGATTTAATATCTATGCTGTAAGAGCTGCCACACTTGATTGGTAACAATATAGACTTGAGTTGTGTTTAGCTTTATTTCCAGATGAAGGAAGTCTTATGCATCCCCTAGTAGTGGTTCAGGGTTGTGATGCCTGTAGATTTTACTTGGCTGGCGGTGGGAGGTGATCATGAAGTTCTGTGAGGCCACAGAGGTTCAGTCTCTTTTCTTTATGCATCTTTTTTTGCTTGAAAGGATATTTCTCAAGACAGAGGCTCTCTTTATATCTGTTTCCACTGTGACACTAACCCCTGTGTCAGTGCTTAACAACAAGTACATAGCATTGCACTGAAAACGAACATGAAAAGAACTTTTAAGTGGCAGAAACAAGCTCTTAGAAGTTAGGAAAAGCCAGATCTGTGGTTTCTTCTGTGCCTCTGATTTGGCCTTAATATTGATACATATTGTGTTATGGTCCCAAATTACATCATTGCAGCAGTTTTTCCAGAGGGCCAGCATTCCCTTTGAGCATGAGATGAGCAGTGTTCAGGATATGAATCAGTTTGGTGTAATGAATGAGGATGTTGTCGAAGAAGTTAATCTAGGAATTGAAAATGATGTGATGAAGACCAAGGATGGCTGCAGGAAAGGAAATGACAGTCTTGTGTGTAAATCAGATGAACTGGAGACAGGAGTCTTTGCTGCTGGCACTGCCCCAGGGTGGCAGGGAGAAGGATAGCATTGGGATTAGGAGCTGACTGAGCAGTGTGGGAAGGGAGAAGTGCAGCCCGGTTTATCTGTCCCTCTTGGCTGCTGGCCATGGGCAAGCCAGAGTGCTCTGGTCCCCGAGGTTCCCAGCGCCGTGTGCACAGCTGTGATGGCAGCAAGTGAGGAGAGGGGGCAGCTGTGGGACAGCCTGAGCTTTGTTGTTGTCCCAAGTCTGGAGGGTGCAAGCCAGTGGCGGATAATGATCATTCTCTGGTTTGTTAGGCAGAGAGAGGTGGTGTCTGTCCAGGTTTGAAGATGTGGAAAAATTCATGGTGGTCCAAAGGTAGTGTTGGCAGGAGGCCGCCCGGCTACCACACCTGCAGAAGGCAGCACGGGAAAGTTTGGAGCCGAGAGCCAGGAACAAGTGTCAATGCAGGTTTTGTTTGCGTGGGCAGGATGTGGGTCACGAGGTTGGATCAGAGGGCTGCTGAGGACAGCAGGACCATTGGGAGATGTTAGGAGCATGAAATCCTTAGCTGCTCAGATCTTTGTGGTTTTGTTTTCACTGGCATACGCTCTTCGACTGGCCAGAGCAACAATCCTTTCCTGTTCAAGAGATGCTTAGTGAGGAACTGCAGATACTTTGCAGAGCCTTATTTGCATTGGGAAAGTCACTGCAAATTATTAAAATATAATATCATAAAACTATAAACAATTATTATGTTGTTTGATGGAGAATAAAAATAGAAATAAAGTTAAGGCCCTGTCCCTGTTTTGAGGCTTAAATCATTCTGTTTGGCTTTTGTGGAAATGCTTCGAATTGTCAGCAGAGTTAGGAAGAAGCGACACTTCAGAGTTTGGCATTCCCAGCTCAGTCTTGATTTTAGCACATCTCCAAAAATCACATTAGCAAAATTGTCAGAATAAGATGGTTGTTCAAAGACATGCTGGGATACTGGCATAGAAACAGGGTGGTAAAGTTTGCTTTGGGGTCTTTGGGAAAAGCAGGAAACCTGCTGCTCCTAGTTGTTGTTCCTTGCTACACACTTCAGTCTAAGCATCATCTTTATTCATTCCAGGAGCTTCTAAACTAATCAGATTACTCTTGTGTGGTTCTTCCTGCAAGACAAAAATGGGTTTAAATCCATTCCAGGTGAGCCAGGAGAATTCAGTTAATAACACTGAGCCATTTACACTGGAGTGCCAGCAGATCGCTAAAATAAATTCAAGTTGCTTGGCGTGCCTTTGACAGGACATCTGCTGCTGAATTTCACCTGGTAACATCTGGGTCCAAGTGCTTTTCTAAAATGGGGGAAAAAAAGTTGTCTTAGAGAAATAGCATCGGCATTTCTGCTGCATTAAAATTCACTATGTGCATTTTGTGTATCGTTTCTCTAAGGATGAGCAGGTGGTAATTTTAACAGTAAGGCTTACACTTCGTCTTCTTTCTGGGGATCTTGAAACGTTTTTGAAATGTGAAAGAACATTTTCATTCACTAATCAAAATGTGTCTGCAATAAAGCTTTCATTTTCTTAGAAAGTTATAATTAAAATATAAGAAGGCAGAGTAAATATGTTTTTCTTTTCTTGACTTTTCAGTCCGTATTGAGCATTTAGCTGTCACAGCTTACCGGAAAACAATGTATGCTGCTCTTTTCAAAAGAAAAGAGATCACACCTATGTTTTGATGTGTGAATTGCTGAAAAAAATTTGCAGCTTAATTTAGCCTTGTGATTTGACAGATCTTTTTGATTTGGTTAACACTGAGCACTGCAGCTCTAAGACTGATGAAGGCAGCAGTACTAAGAAATGACCACTCCTCTTGTTTTGCCAGCAGAAAGGCAGTTCATGGCACCTTGCTGAGACATTCAGCACCATGAATGTCCCCCTCCATTCATGGGGGGGGTCGGCATGATTAAGAAACAGCAAGGACTCATAAACAGATAGCAAGATGTTGTGTGGTCACATGAAAACAGCAGAAAATTTTAACCCTGGCTAACTAGAAATGGGAAAAATTACTGGGGGGGGGAAATTGTAGCAACTGATTCTTCACTACCATGCATTCTGTATAGACAAGTGCAGTTGCACAAGTGTTTTCTCAGCCAGAAAAGCAAATTTTAATAAGGCACCGTTCCTGCACTGTTGTTCACTCACTTCTACATTGTGCCAGATGATTATTTGTAGAGTTATGCTGCAGACCAGACCCAAATTTTGGGTTTGGTTTATTTTATTTGGTTTGGTTTGGTTTTCAAGTCAGATTACTTCAGTATAGTTTTGTTCAGTGTATGGTTGCATCAGCATGACTTAAGGGATGGAGGACTGCACAAAAGAAGCAAATATAAAGAAAAAGGCATGAAGACTTCTTAAAATTGCATTTGTCGTCACATGACATGTTTCTATATCTCTGCTTTCATTTTTGCAGGGTGAAGGTGTGCATTGCCACTGTTCTGATGTGACAGCACCTTCTTAGGAGTTTTCTAATGAAAGAGAAAAGGGAATTGTCAGGGAAAAAGCATTATCTGCCACTTCCCAAATAGTTTATGGAAACAAAGCAATTTCAGCATCTTCTAATGAAATATTCCTCATTGTCTGTCAGGTTATGGAAGGGGGCTGCTGAGGATGTGAAAGTAATAGCATGTGTATGGGAGATAAGGACGTGCAACCTGCATGTGGGCTTACCTGCTCTGGCACCAGGAGATTGGGAGTCTGAGCTGTAAGTAGCTCAGGGTCACTTACAGTTTTTAAATATACGTATATAGAATATATATATGGAGGGAGAGAGAGAGGGAATGTTTGATTAATTTGAAATGATTTTTTATTCTGCGGCCATGGAAATTTTAATTCAGCTTCATGGCCTCATTTAAAGACTGATCAGTGTTTAGAAGGGGTAGTTACATTTTGCATGAAACCATAGTTTGAAACCAGCAACTTCTAAACAAACTGTTAAATTAGAAGCTTTTTATTTGGATCTCTCAGGGCCACAGGTACTTATAAACCAGGTTGTATTAAATTGAGTAATACTATTTTGTAACGTTAATTCAAGCCAGATTGCCCTATGATGGGATAAACCAAGTTGGGTTGACACACAGCCATCTTTGAATGCCAGATGCTGTATGTTGTCCAGTCAGTTTGTTATTCACTGTGAACAGTTCAGGATAAACCTGGAGCTAGATCGATCAAACCCAGTATACCAGAGAATGGCAAACACACTTAGAAAAACTTTATTTTCTTTATAGACCAGCAGGATAAAAACATGGTGTTTGTCAAACTGCTGACAAGCAGTGGTTGATCTAGATCCGTTGTTCACAGTCATCACTTAACTTCTCCACAATTGCAAGATTTTGGATTTAATCTTCTTGGGTGCCAGTATATGACAAATTGTAACTCGGTCACAAAATGTGTGTGGTCATAAAGCACCTTAAAGCAGGGATGTGTACGCAAATAAGTGGATTGGCTTTTTGTATACCAGGAACAAAAAGGACATGGAATCCTCAAAATTAAATTTATTTGAAAAGCAAACTCAAATGAAGCCAGCACTTATAATCTACTAAAGATGTAAATTGCTGCTCACCTTGCAGAGTTCAAGGTAGTATTACAAGGATAAGAGCCAGTTCTCTATACTTTCAGTCACAATGAAATTAAGGGCACCTTCTTTGTTTACAGCTTTGAATATCAAGTGAACATATAGCTTGTACACAGTAAGCACAGTAAACTGCTTCTGTTTGATATGTGCTTCTGGCCGTGTATTGGCCTGGAAGGTTGCATTGGCAGACCTTTAACACCCAAGAGCTGCGTATTCCTGTCCCTCGATAGCCCATACTGGCAGAAACCTGCTGTATTGGTCTAGTTAACCCTTGCTTGAGAGCAGACTAATGCTCTCACAGCTAAGCCTACACATAGAACTTGATGTAATTTCCAATTGTTTTAGTCCTGTGTAGCTGTGGAGGTCTTGGTGCCCTTGCTCTGGGCTCGCTAAAGTCCCCTGATAGTCCATGGGATGTTTCTGTCCTCACTGGCTGCAGAATTTGCAGCACAGCGCTGTACATTTGTGAGTCTTGAGGTGGCAATGATAAGATGCATAGGTCTAAATAGCAGACCTGGGCTTGGGGAGAATTCCTGCAGGATCTGGGGGACAGCCAAAGCGTAAGAAATGGCATAGCTGGTTGATGGCTTTAGCTGCACCTGAGACTTGGACTGGTTTCTGGATATTCTGGCCTCCCCCAGCAGAGGAAACACTGGGCGTGGGCTTTTGCCCATCTGAACCTGGGCTTCAGGGTAACTCTGCCATTTTCTGTAGTGTGTGTGCTGTCTGTGCAGGGCTTTGTGCCTGTCTTTAGTCATTGCTAGCCATGGGGTGAAGGGACAGGGGACAGTGTCCCTCTTCCACATGGAGACACAACTCCTTCCTCTCACAGTCCAGAGAAGTGCATTTATGTTCAAGCAAGGAGAGAAGAGGCCAAGAAAAAGGACTTTTTCCTCAAAACTCAGAAACTGCTGAAACTACTCTGGGCAAGATCTGCACGGAGGAAACGGAGAGACCATGGCCATGGGTTCCTGCTTTGGTGTTCTACCAGCTACATGATATTTGCTAGCTGCCACTTCATCCAGCAAAGACCTCTCCCTGAGAAGAGTTGTTATTTTAATACATGCTGCAAAACTCTTTGTGGTTAAAATTGGAAAGTGGGATTTGGAATGCCCTTCATGCAAGAATTAAGACTCTTTGTTTAAAACTGTAAAGGAAACAGCAATAGAATAACTCAGTTTTCCATGAAAGAGCTGTTTTCATGAAAATCTTGCAAGCAGCCTGTCTCAGTTACTTATACATTTAAGGGAGAGACCAACAAGATGCCTTTTGTAATAGGCTGTGCACAGATTTCCTTCCAGCCAAACGTACATGTCTCAGTTATAAGCCTATCTTTTCCTAGGATATGTGAGTCATTTTATCCTCCACTACATGGATTCTTAATTTTTTTGGAGGTTATGTCATCTGAAAGGAATTTCATAGCCACAAGTAAGAAACTGGTCTGATGACTCTGGTGACAAAATTAATAACCGCATGTCTCATTTTCTGGAAGAATGCAGCTGTTCGTGTATTCAGTCTGCCCTTAAAGTCAAGCTAGCTAGATTGTGTTAATAGTCCATTGGTAAGGAGGAGGTAAGATCCATTGAGTTTTGCCTTTACTTCCAAAAGCTGGATGGCAAAACAGTAATTTTCAGAAGTGCCAGGATGTCAGCAACAGGAGAATGGTGTTAGGGGGTGTGTGGGAGAAGGAAGATTACATGGAAGCTGTAACTATTCCTCTACATCAGCTTCTGTGATTCAGGGAATAAAAAGACTTGGATTATGTATTTGTATGACCTGAAAATTACTGCTTCTTAAGTATTTAGTCAGCTTTGCATTTCTCTGTTGTTTTGTTATTATTTTTGCTGTTACTATTAAGAGTACAGTAACATTTCAGTATTGCAGTTATCTTGGTTGTCAGTACTCCTTGGAGAATGGGCTCCCATTGCTTTTCAGCTGCAGCTGGTATTTGATATATTTTTAGGTAACAGAAATAGGACTTTTTGACTAGTTTTTCCTTTAGGAATTCTTAACAAAGCACCTTGCAGAAATTTGGAATATTTGGCTTTGAGTCTCTTGAAGTAGCTGGCAGAGACCTATAGCAGGGAAGAAGGCAGGCAGCATGGCTCAGGGTGAGGAGAGTTTGCCTAGGGCTTGGGGATGTCATCACAGATATCCCTGTATTAACACATACACGCCTCGTATAAAACATGGTGCCTCAGGCTCCAAAACTACATCTCTAAAAAAATACTCTGGGAGGCAGTGATGTGATTTTGGAGGGTTTGGGAGTTTTTGTTTAGCTAGCCATAATAACAAGCTACCTGTGTAATTCTTTTCTAAGGTCCTAATGTTTCAACAGAATTTATGACTCTCAGACTTCAGCAAAAAAAAACCACAAACCCAAGAAACACACAAAATTATTAAAATGATTAGGTTCAGCATTTCCAGACTGTCTACATCTTTTTTCTTCAATTTTGCCATTAACCAAATCTGTCACAATGAGAAATTGTGAAGTAGAGCCTTCTGGAGGCTATCAGTAAAGCCCAGTAAATCCTTCAGACTGGTTCACCACCTTTCCTGTTTAGAACACTGGGAAATCAAGGGAAACAGAAGGAAACAATTAACATGTCATGTATGTCTGATATATCCTTTTCCTATATTACCCTGGTTTTCACCCTCTTATTTCACAGACATCTACCATTAGCCTTTCATAATCAACAGCTTGCTGTAGAAACTGTAAAGGAATGTTTCTCTGTAGAAGTCACTACCAAGTGTTGTGCTTTTTTCCTTTACATGGTTTTTAGATGCCTGGTATCCTCCTTAAAGGTCCAGTTTGTGCCAAGAAAAGCCCTCCCTGTGACCTCTCAGTCTGCAGTCACTTGTACTCACAGATCAGGGAAGCTGGATCATTAATTTTATATATCCACAGAAACTGTGCTTCTGCAGCAGTGCTGCCCTGCTTTTGTTTGGTGCTGCAGTTTAGGGGTCAGAAGTGCACGGACTTAATATTTTATTTGTGCCTCTTCCATGCCAGAAAGGCAAGACAAGTGTACCCTTGCCTGTCACTGTGGCAAAGGCTTTTCATCCTGCGAGGTGCTGAGAATTTGTGCCTCAGCTCCATAGGGGTCCCAGAATTATCTGGGGCATGTCTGTAGCCTATGGCCAATCCAAACTGACATTTGCATTGGCAAGAACAATACATAATCTGACATTTGTGTATAGAATGACTGTGTGAGAAAATAGTGGTTGCTGCTTCATTTTATGTGATCAGAATAGTATCTGAGCACTGGAGGAGTGTTGGGGCTGATGCAAGCAGTTTTATGAGTGTAGGGCTCCGTCAGAATGAATAGATATATATGTATATGTGTATTGCATGGCTGGGCACTCAATTATCTTGATTTTACATTACAGTACAGTCTGGGAAGACTCTAGATAGCGTGGCTGAATGCTGTTGCAAAGACAGAGCTTCCACTTTATGGAAGCAATTGAAAACTTAGATGATCTGCTTGAGGCTGTTGCAGTCTGTGAAAATCGTAATTTGTTTTAAAAAGTAATGCAGGCTAGTTCCTCTTGGCAATGTTTTGGTGTCATATTCCAATTTATAGAAGATACATCAACCCTGTCACCAATGCACATTGGTTCAACAAGCACGTGGACATGAAGGTGCACACTGCTGTGTTTCACATATTGAACAGCAGCTAATTAAGCAGAGCACAGTGAAGCCTCTCACACAGATCATTTTCTTTTTGTATCTTATAACTTCTCCTACTGAGCTGAAAGATAGCCACAGACAGAAACTAGGTCTGCCCTTGACAAACAGGGTCCATTTTCATTTCAGCAACTTTTAGTTGATTTCACTTCAAGATACATCCTTGTAGATGAAAATCAGTTGCATCAGAAAACAGTTTTAAGTAGAGTTGCTTAAATGCTGCAGGAAAAATTGTTAGTTTTGATAGAACATGTCAGGGGGATAGGGTTGAGGAATACTTAGTATGCTGTGGTGAGGCCCTCCTTTGCTGCTGACCTAAGAGCAGTCATATGGAGCAGGTCATCTCTTTTGATGCATTGTTTGGTGTTCCTAGTTGATTCCAGAAAGTCTTGGACAGTGTCTGTGGGGAGCTGCTGGGAGATAACTGTCCTATACATAAGATCTTTAAGACAGAATGACTGCAGACAACAATTTGTTTCATGATACCAAGATTTGGTGTCTGTGCCCACACTGGGCAGGCTCCAGGATCCTTTATCTGCTTCAAATTAGGAGCCTAAATCACTCAATTTTATAGTCAGCTGAGTAGCTAAAGACCTGCCAGTATCAAGACACTCAGGAGGCATCTCTGCTGTTTCTGCTGACATGCAAAGATTTCACTTTTGGAGAAGCTACACCATGTTGCAGTATAGCCTTTATAGTGTCTTCAAAAAATGGCTTCTGTGCCCTGCCTGACAGGATTGGTGGGTAAAAGGCAGGCTGTGCTTCTGCATAAACTGAATTTCTCTTATTGCTGGAGTTCAGTGGAAATGTCTTGGACAGAGCATGAACTGTTCTTCCACTCCCTGAGATGTCTCAAGTACTCTGGATAGGAACCTGTGGTTACAGGAGGGGGAGAACTCTTCCCTCATGAGGACTACTGATTATGTGACAAGACTCAAACCAATTTCCACTGAATATCCACGCTTTCCAAGCTGGTTATTCAAATTTGCCCAAAACTAAAGTTTTACCTCTTAAAAAAATCGATTTTAAGAGGGCAGACTGGCATCACCACAGGCAACAAGCTGACACCTCTATTGTTCTCTTAAGTAACCTGAGCAAAGAGCCACTTGCCCCCCTGTGCTGCCCTGTCCTGATTAGACCCTAACCTTACAAACTGCTTTTATTATCAGTGCTTAAGGGAATGCATCGGCTTCTCTCTCTTCAGTTGCTACCAGTGGTTTGAAAGCTTCATCCCAAGTTCATGTGGCCAAACTAAGGTAAATATCTGTGTGTTCAAACACTTACTTGTCCTTAAGAGCACTTTTTGTGGAAGAGTTGCTTCCCAGCCATATCTGACCAGCAGCACAGCACAGGCACCTACTCATTGTCCAACAGTGGTCCCTAGCTGGTGCTTTAGAGGAAAACCAGTTTTCACCTTGGTTGTTAAACAGTACATCCTTACAAATTCTTTAGGGACAATTGCTAATTAAGCATGATGGCTTTTGGTTTTTAGTAATACTGGCAAGATGACAAAGTCTTGTCTGACTCTCTGTGTCTTATGCTGAGTACATTTTACATTGAAGCCCTAGAAAAGCAATGAGTAATTTCTTTGCATGGCCACTGGCCCTGCACAACTACTGTGTTACAGCCAAAGGTTGTGAGATGGAAAATGAGGGGAGGAAGTAAATTTGTCTGAATTAAAAGGAAAAAATAAGAAACAGAATAATTATTAATATTCTCTTAATAGAATTTTCACAGCATACTCTGTCACCGGAACAAATCTCTCTTCAGGGCAGCTTCCCTACCTGATTAGCCAGCTACAAACCTTCTGCGACTAGATGATATCCTCTATCAAATCTTCACCTCATCTTCACACATCAGAGACGTATCAGAGACCTTGGCTAGGAAGGAGGGGAGAGAACCTTGTTCTGCTGGGTTTCAAGTAATTCATCAGAAAAATACACTTAGGATTCTTTTCCTTTTTGCTAACTGCGAGTTTTTGGTTTGGTTTCTTTCCTTCCAAAAGTTTGAGTTGTTTACTTTGGGGATTATGTCTTTATGAAAATAACCAGGCTTCCAAATGCAGACTGTCAAGGTTGCCAAGTTACTAGCACACAGGTTGCCAGAGGAGTTTTGCTTCCCATATTGCCTGTAAGTAGATCAACAATGTAGAAGCTTTGATTTTTTTCATGTCCTCAGCTCACCTGCTGTATTTTGCTGAGGAAATGTGAGGCAGTGTAGTACAGAAAGGAGGAATTTTTTGTCTTTTTCTTTTGTGATCTTCTTATGGGGACAGCAGCAAAGTGCATGAGCACCACTTAAGAGCATGTCTTTGGTGGGTACAGGGAATTACATGCCCTAGATGGATGAAATCCCAGAAGGAAGCTGGCGATCTTGACTGGGCCAAGAGTCATTCTGATCATGTGGGAAAGGAAAGCCCACATGTTTGTGACAGTTAAGGCCACACAACCATGGGAATCAGGGTGATACAGAATTGTTTGGGTCCAGCTACTGTGTGTGTGCATGATACCTGTTACTTCTGAGGATGATGAGTTTCCTTATTTGTTATCCTGAGAACAGTTAGGCCTCCCTTGGAATTATCTTTAAGTAATTCCTAGCAAAATACATATGTCCAAAACAGTTAGTTTCTGATGTGCTTGCTGCAGCAGTATAGCCCAGAAGACCAGAAAATAACTGAAAAAATCTCCAAAAAGAAAGGAGCACAAGGCAGGCAAGATTTGAAACTCTCAAGTAAGACAATGTTAGGAATTCTTCTGCTTGTTATCCTTATGGTCAGCTCACTCTAGAACTTTGAATTTTAGTGGCCTTTGTCCCTAAAGCCTTGCTATCAGCTTCAGTTGCCAGAGCTGCCTTCCTGCAGCACTTTCTTATGGAGGCAGTGGATGTCTTGACAAATATATGTTCACTCTCCACAAAAAAAAAAAAGGCAAACAGAACTGAAGAATGAAGTAAAACCTGGCCAAAACCTGTGATCTTTCAGAGGGCATGTCTTTAAATGCTTATAATGGTTTGTGGGTTAACAAATCTGCCTATAACACAAAAGTAAACAGGAGTCAACAATGGTGGTTTCCATTGTGTTGAATCCAAGCTGAGGCAGGCCTGGGCATGTTAGAGATGCCTTGCACTTGGTCATCTGATACACAGGTGACCCAGTTCACGAGTGCTGATGTGTGGGATGTTATGCTGAGCTGTGTGCTCAGTCCATAGCTGGGCACTGGCACTTGGCAACAGGTGCTGGCTGTAGCTGCCTTTGGAGAGATGTCAGGTCAGGCTGGAGCCTGGATTTAGCTCATTTGTTATAAGGACTTCTGTCAACTGCTACGGATCATTTCAGACTGCATTGTGATTCTTAGTGGATGAGATTACAAATGTAATTCATGAAAATTTTATTAAACTGATCAAGCACAGCATGAAGCTTTAGCTAGAATGTATTGCATCTGTGAGCTCCCCCTAAACATTAAAAGGAACTGACATTGTGACTCATCTTCTCATGTATCATATCATCCATCAGGTAACAACATTTGCAGAAGCACAGGAAGAGGAGAGATTATTTTGATGTCTTCTGCAGCATGCAGCATAGATCTGCTTTCTCTTTTTCCCTGATCTCTTCCCTGTCTCCAACTCTGTCTCTGTGTCTCTCTCTTTTCCAATTTATCTGGATTAAACAAGTCTCTGATTATTCTTTATGCCACTGCAAATAAAGTCATTTTCAGAAACAGATGTCGAAAGAGCCCAGTGAAATAATCCTGGAGGCAGATGCAGTCTTCCATAAGCTGCCAAGTGCATGGTGCAATCAAAGTGATGAAACAAAATGGAACAGGCTGCAGAAAAAGTAATTAAATTATAGTTCCATTGTAGAAGCACATTTTAAAATTACTGAGATTCAGAGCCCATAATGCTGGTATTATAGTTGAAAGAATACTTGCCATGGGTCATGAGCATTTTTTTTAACAGTTATTAATCATGCTTGACTGGAAAGACATGTGTAACCTACAACAAGCAGTGGCTGTAGTTGTGCCAAAGGAGGCTTTTGTTCCCTGAAGAGAATTGTATCAAAGGCCAGTGTGTCCTATTAATACGTGTGCAATAGCAACGTGCAGAATCTGAAACGGGCTTTTCAGATTTCAATACAGAGCACTGGAGGGGAAAAAAGAAAACAAGTATTGTATCTCTTTGAATACTATATGACCTCCTTTTCCTCTTACCAAGTCAACTTCCTTATTGACTAAATAATGGTAAAAAAAATTCTAAAATATCCCTGCCCTCCCCAACTTCAATAAAAATAATTCCAGTGCTCTAGTAGAAATGAAAAAGAGACAGAAAATGTACAAAGTCTTGGAGACTGGAGATTCATAAGATGTCATGAGTTCAGTCACCTCTGTTTCCTTTGCATTAGACTGGACAGTGGCTAAGATACACCTGCATCTTTCTGTCAGTTTTAGTAAGTAGGGTTTTTTCAGTTCTCCTCTCAATGACCTTTTTTTCTTTTTCCATTTTCTTCTTTTTTTTTTTTTTTAATTGTTTCTGATCATTTGGGGGATTGGATTGGGTTGGATTGGGTTGGATTGGGTTTTTTTTGTATTGCTGTGGTTATGGATTGTCCAGGTGCAACTATAAAATAGGAGTTGGTTGTGAGAACATAGTTGCTTCCTTTTCGCATGCTTCAAAGTACAAGTTTTAAACCTTTAATTTGTAGCCTGGATCACTCCAAGTCTTTTGTATCATCAGGGCCTTCCAGATGTGATTAATTTTTAAGAACTGAGTTTCTCAGTTTTTGTATTTGTACTGTAAATATATTGCTTGTATTGTAGACTTATTGTCCTTTTTTTTTCACTGTCTTACTTTTTGGGTTATTATCTTTCTGCTCCTGTTTGAGCTCTTCTCATTTTAGTGTCTGCAGTCCATCCAAGTGACAGTCATTAATGTGATGCTATTGCCCTCTTCTAGTTATTGATGTAGACACTACCAAACTCTAGTAATTTGTTTTGTTTTGTTTTTATTTTAGAGGAGGTTATTTATTTATTTATTTATTTAGTAGCAACCCGTCCCTGGGTGTATATCCACAGTATATCTCTGGCGTTTCTGCAATAAGTCAGCAATTACCTTCTCTTGATCTTTACTTTTTTCTTTTGAATGAACTAATGGATCACTTTGTGGTCCCAAGCCAAAGTGGGAAGGTAAAGGCACCATCAAATCATTTATATTAGCAAAGGTCCTGTCTTGTTTGCAAAAATATCATAGAGAACCAAATTACACATCTGGTTATGTCCATGAAAATCTGTTAAAGGTAGGAGGATTGTGTATGAGCCACAAAGCTACTGGAGCAGCTATGGGGAAAAAAAAAAGGGGGAATGTGTGTCCTGTGTCTGCTTAAAGCATCTCTTGTTGGGAATTTCTCTCGATCTGGGAGCTTTTAAAGTGATTGTATTAGTTCACTTTCACAGTCCCCTCCTTCCCCTTTGCTCACTCAAGGTTATCACTGGGAGAAGAGGCTCCCAGTGGCCTGCAGTGGAACCTTGCACCTGCTTAGTCTGTGCCTCAGTGAAACTTGTGTGAAACTGACACTTCAACATCCGTCTGTCTCTTAAAAATGTTGGAAGTGTTGGGGTAGCTTGTATACATTCATGAACATATATACAGGTACGTGTGGATGCGTGTGTTTTTATGGAAAGAGAATGAAGGGTAGACAAAAATTCATGGAGCACTGTTTCAGCTGAGCAACTTCGTGAAACAAATGAGTTGTTTATTCAAAAATAGGCTCTTTCCTTTTCTAAAGGTTCCACAGAAGTAACAAATGGGTGGCTAGAGCCAAATGCAGTGCTAGAGCAATATATAGTGGCTCACTTTACAACTGGCACTTCGAGGTCACTAAAAAGCTGTTTGATGTTTTTCTTTGGGTTTGAATACTTCATTAATTAGACTGGCTTTTGAGTTTTAAAGATTCTCCTGGTTTAAATCAGTGACAAAAATATTGATTTCAGTGGCTTAAATCTTAAATCTTAAATCTTAATCAAATGTGTTTGGCTCTTTACTCTGAGTATTGACTGCCCATAAAAGAGTCATTTATTGTGGGCTGAGTTTGGGGTTTTTTTTTGATTGGGTGGGGTTTTTTTGTTAAATCTTTTTCAGATGTGGTTCTGGAACTTACTGGATTTTCTTACCTACTCCATAATCATTCATTTCACAGTGAAATCTGTATAATGCTGTATGGTTTTGCTAACTGTCAGTGGTTGAGGACTTAAATATTCAGGTTGTGGCTTTTGAAGGGAACGATTCCAGCACCCTGGCAGGACATTGCAACATTGCTTTTTGTCTTCCCCTTTTATCCCCATGAATGATGGAAGTCTTTGGAGCCCTCAGCCATATTTACAGCTGTTACAGCTGTGCTGCTGTTGGGCTAGTTTCTGAGACAATTCCATCTCTGCCTCAAGCAAGCACAAGTGTGGTGTCCCAGGAGGGAGCCTGTGACTCACACTCCAGAGGCTGGTACCCATCCCCTTGCAACTGGGGGATTGGAGCTCATCCTCTTCCCTGAGAGGCTGTGTGAATTTCCCATTATTAAATAAGTATTTATTTTATTCATCTGGGAAGCTTGAATGGATTTTCAAATCACAGCCTTGTAAATAACCATTAAGGTGACAACAAAAGTGAGATTTTTGCTTGTTTGTGTCAGAGGTTCAATTATATCAATAATATTTTTATGTTTAATGAAGTGAAATGTATCATTATTATTAGCCTCATTTCATTGACCAACAGCCGTATTTATGATTTGAGTGAAAAAACTGACTGATGTTTGTCAAACCAGATACGTCTAGAAAACATTTAATTTGCAAATAGGTTGGACAAAGATACATGTATTCTAGGACAGATATCATTTCAACACCAATGGAAATATAAAACCCCAAATATATTTAAATATCTGTTTGTTCTGTGCCATGTGGGAACATACTTGATGGGTTAATGGTTCCTATTAAAGAAGCTTCTGTATTTCCTTGACTGTTCTTCTGGTTTGGGGAATTTTTCTCTTTGATCAATAAGAAGCTGTCTGTACTCCTATATGTACTGGAAAAGAAAATTATAGATCTGTGAGACTTTTTGCGGAAGATAAAAATCTCATTTTAAAAATCATTCTATTCTTAATATTTGCTTTTCAGGTTACACCCCAGCAATGTGGTGCATAATGTTTTACAATTTTTCCACATCCATCATGTAAAAAAATATGCCTTACTTGCTTCTCAGCATTTAACTAGATTCTGAGCATATATGTGTACCATGTTGAAATGTATCTTTTTTCTTAATGTATGTACATTAATCTTGCTTTAAATATATTAGAAATAGACCATGTGAACAATTTCTCTGTTCTCTTACACATTTTAAAAAATGGGAAAAAGAACATCTGTTTAGGCTTGACTCTCTTATTTTTATTGCAAGTAAATTTATATTTAAATCAACAAGCAAAGCTGTTGCTTTATTTGTTTTAAATTATATTAAGCTGAATTTACAATTTAAACACTATTCCAGAATGAAATTATTTATTGAAGAAATTTCAAAGTCATGCATTTCACTTTAGGGAGCAGAGAATCTTTAACAAATATACCATACATTCACAATGTTTAGGTCATCAGAATGTGGGGTTTTTCCAGGAATAGGTGTGGATCAAAAATCTCCTCTTATATGGTAGGCCATTCTTGTAAGCATCTCTGTGCTAGACAGACCACTAAGCTACTTGTGATGACAATCTGTTCCATTTTTTCTCACCTTCCCAGTGACTTATATGTACATTTCTTTATTAGATTTATTATCTCACACCATATGGAATGATTAATCCTAGTTGGAGTTTCTGTTTCGTAGTCAAACATAAACCAGTAAGGCAAAATTTCTGTTTGAAACAAGCTACAGACAAAAATCCCAGAGGTCTGAGAAATGCAGTGCTTTACTTGGGGGTTTGGAGCCACAGGATAAAGTGGCAGTTAAAGCTGATTTTATCCTTAGAGCTATGATTAGAGCTTTAGAGTCCTTGGTAAATAACCAGTCTACCATATGCATAAATTGTCTTCCTTGGTGTTGCAAACTGGCAGGTTCGTGACGAAGCTTACAGCTCATTTCATTGCTGCCATTAGGAAAGGAAAGAAAGCACCTTCTGCTCTGTCCTCCTGCTTATCCTCCAATTCTCTTGGAGAATATTTGTACAGAATAATTTATAGTGGGCTGCCACAGCTTTCTTGTGGAAGCATTTATGTTGCATTAGTCCAACACATCAGCTGCTATCTACAAGAGGCTTTATCTGCCTGGCTTTTGCACATATGCAGAAGTGCTAGCCGGCCCCTGGGTTTGTACAAAGTATTGGCATGCTCGCTGCATTGCTTGTCTTGGAGTTCATGGGGAATTGTAAAGATGCTCTCTGCATTTCTGCCAGGGTAATTCTTTCTGGAATAATTTCAGGAAGAAGGGGAAAAAGTTAGAAAGACGGAAGATACCTTTGGCAAAAGAATCACTGTGTTTTCCATAGCCTGGAAATTATTTACTTCTGTCAGATCCCAGATCTGTTTGGCATTTGCTGAATACTTTTATTTAGCTTTTCTAGATCTCCTGATGGTTCATTTCCAGAGATTTGATAGCTTTTATTACCTGTTTGGCATGTGGTGCTTTCTAATAGGCTAACTTTGGATATTTTGGCAGTGTGTAGCTGTCTATTCACACACAGAATAATTTTTTGACATTAACTTATGTTAAGTAAGTAATTTGTCATTAAATGTTGATAGTAGAAGATTTGTGAACAAGACAATAGTCTTCATTGTGCTTCTGTGATTTTTCCTCCTGTAATAAATTCACATCATACTGTTTATTCAAAAGACTTTACAAAAAACATTATTAGTAGAAGAGTCAATAAATATGTTGCTGTTTACTTCCTTTAATAAATCAAAAAGGAAACAACCAGTGTAATTGTCTAAAGCTTGTGCTTATTGACTGGTGTGAGGAAAAGTGGCCCATTGTAAGAGCAGGACTCATATATGTTCAGTAGCTAAACATTCATCAGTTGAGAATAGAAAAAATAAGTCTCTAATCTTTTGCTGTTCCCTTCAAATATTATTTCACATTGAGTGATCTTCAGCAAATGAGATGTCAGTTTTAGAGGGTGAGGGCATTTCTTGTTTTAAGGAGAGCATAAAGGCAGCTGCAGGGAGAACACAAGGCGGCTTCTTCTGTAGATAGGATAGGTTCTTCCTCAGGCAAAACACCATTAAACATATTAAGGGAAAACTAGTGTCACTTCACATACTTCATAAAATTGCATTCAAAAGGCAGCATTCCTCAAGTCTTGCCAGTTTTTATACTTGCAGTTGCCTATAAAGGTTGTTCTGTTATTTTTTCATCCTGTTCTTCCTTTATCAGTTTCACATCTTTGGCAAAGCTACTACTTCCAGCCATCTGTAGTAACTACAGAGCTTAGCATATGACAGATAAAGAGATTTTTACAATAATTAGTAAAAGGAGCACAGGGCTTTGTAAGCTGTGTAACTGCCTTTTGTTAGTAGCTGTCAGCTGGTGGAATAATATGTTGCTCTTTAATCCCCTTTGACTTTTGAGCTAATATTTTACCACTTAAAAAAACCCCCACATATATGTATTTTGTATATCTGTTTATGTACTCAATTGCTGCTCTCTTAGTGGCCCATATTCAGCTTGCTTTTATTAGTTGTTATTTATATCTCCTTGAGCATGTAATTTATGAATTTCCTGAATTCTTCTTCTCTCTAATGTTTCTTTAAATTTCATTCTTGAGCTGTTCTTTTATCTTATTTTACCTTTTTAGCAAAAACCCATTGTGCCAACTGACACATGCAGGCTTTTTTCTGGTAACACAAAGAATTAATTTTCTCATTTCTGGATTTTTGGATTCACACCAACTATCCCCCTACTTAAAATGGGCCATGATACAACAATTTAAGGGAGCCAGGGTCTGCAGATCTTGTTCTCTTCATGAAAGAGTTACAGATTAGCATTAAATCTATTTTGGGGATATAAATTATAAGGATGTGAATAAAATGTATAATCTTATTCCTTTGTGTAGAATCCTCTCTAGTAATTTGGGAGATGGAAGTGATAAAGTAGAAAGGTTGATACTGCACCTGCTTTTTTAGCTATTGTTCATTAATCAGGTTCTCCTGGTAAGGCTTCTGTGTAAAACTGCAGTGCTCCAAAGCCCGATTTCTCATTTTGCAAATAGTTATTACTGGGAGAGAAATCCTTTGAAGAGTTGTCATTATTGTTACTGTTATGTTATTGTGGGTTTCATTGGAGCTTTTTGTTTTTAGTAGCCTTGCAACAGTGTTTTAGTAACAGTGGATGTCTTTATCCTTCAGTTGACACAGAAACTGAAGAAGTGTATGTTTAGCAAATATCCAGTTGTCTTCTTTTGCTTCAGCTGAGACTGTAAATATTGTCTGATCATTATCTCTTTTAATAGTTTCTGAAGAAATGTTCCTTGAAACAAATTAATACAACTGCAGCTGAGCTGGTTTTACTCTGGATTTCACCTAGAGTTGTGGCTGTTGGTTTTTGGCTGGGAGGCAAGTAACTTTTGCCAGTGGTTTTTTTGGTAATTACACAGTTTAGTCCTTTGACATCCAGAGATGTTACTTTCAAGTAAAAAGCCATAGATTATAGCTGCCTAGGTTATCAAAGAGCTTGTAAGCAACGTAGTCATCTCCTTGTTTGATAGCACAGACCTTTCTGTGGCAGACAACTTATTTCTAACTTTAAGCCTTACTGTATGGCCAAATTTGTCGACTCTACTGCTTATGTCATCAGTTCTTGTCCTGTGGTAATTTTCGTACATTCCTTATCCCTTCCTGTATTTCCTCCAGTTAAAATGAAAGACTAAAAACCATGTCATAAGTAGCATAAATCTGCCTCCAAAAAACTGCGCTCTGCTGAAAGCACAGGTTGTTTCTTCTCAGCATAATCTCTGGTAGTATGTTTATTCCAGTTCCTGGGAGGTCTCCCTCTACCTGGAGTCTTCTGATCAAGAGGATTTAGGCTACAGCCTTTTCATGATCTCCTGTGTTTCAGTTTTCTCTGTTCTTTTTTATTTATTCTTGCTTTTTTTTTTTTTTTTTTTTTTTTTGGTAATACTGTTTTTTGGAGTTCTTGCTAAATAGATGAAACTCTGAACTATTTTCTCATAACAGCAGTGTGTTGCTTTCCAGTTCTTCATAACTCATGATAAATCTTTTTGTTCATCTTCACATTATTCTGCTGATGTCTTAGTCTTCTTTTTCATGCCCCCATGTCTCTGCCCCCATGCTCCTGTGGCTTGATATCTGCCTAGCTACTCCTCCTTTGGGATATTTCCATATATTAGGAAAATGACATGTTTACTGTGAGAGACTGGCAGTTCTCATGTTTCCCTTGCAGAAGGTATCTTTTTCTAAACCTACAGGTACATGGAAACTATATGACTGAGTTTTACCATCCTCATGTAAATTAGAAGTGGCTTCTCCTCAATGTCAGACACTATCATTTCCCCATTCTTTTCTCTCTTTTTTTTTTCTTCCAGTGGAATAGCTGGAATTTGTTCTTTTCAATTTCATCAGTAGATTCTTCTTTGCTTTCTTCATAATTACATTTTTCAGTTGGTGGTGAATCATAATTAGGTTCAAGAGGTTTTGACACCCAGACACAGAGAATGCCTTGCTGGGTGCTCTGGCCAGTTCCCTCTTTCCCAACAGCTCAGATTTAACAACTGTAAAATCAAGAATTCACACAGCAGAAGAGGCTTCCTCCTTTAATATTTCCAGGTGGTTCTTGCTTCCACATTGATTTTTCTCACGCTGTTCCCTGTATCAGCTATCTGAAGCTTCATTTCTCTCTGTCTCCCTGCCTTTCTGCTTCTCTTCTCTCTGCATCTCTTTGCTTTCCAGCACACCTCTGGGACCCTGCAGCTCCACCCCAACTCACCCTGTGCATACTCTCCCTTCTCCCTTGCATCCCTCTGGATCTTAGAGATGAGTAGCTCTCTTGGCAGATTCACAGGTGTCAAATAATTTATTTGCACTTTAAACTCATAGATCAATTGCCTGATGTCTACCTTGGTACTATGTTGATTTTATTCATCTTTGGCATCCCTGCCTGCTGCTTTCTTATTGTGCGTGCTTGAAGTGGTTGCTTTAACATGCATATCTTTTTTAAAGCACTGAGCAGCCATATTCTCTGCAATGGCCTGCTTATTTTCTTGGAGGAAATTAGTGGGCTTAAGGGATAGGAAGAAAAGGGATCATGAGGTTGACTCTCCATGTCTCAGGCTTCAGGCAGCCATCTCACACTATCCCCTCAGCCACAAGGATTCCTAACCTCCGTGTGTGTGCATGTGTGGGGGTTGTGACACTGCCCTTCAGCTGTACAGTTCATCATGTAGCTTTTATTAATTCACTGAAATCCCTAAGGAACTGTGTTGGGGTTTTGTAGTAGTCCAATGAACATGTGGCTTAGCTGCTCGTTGTTTTATTCACCTAATCTACCCACAGTTGCAGAAAAGCCATGTTAAAAAATTGTATGTAATAAATATTGAGCATATAGTACATGTGGGTTTATGCCAGCCTGGGATAGCTAATATTAAAAATGTAGAGAAACATATACTTGCAGATAGAAAGCATTTGCATATGACTCCACATCCATTTTGTTGAAGTTTTAAAAAGGTTGTTGTTTTTAAAATGCGTTTGGATGTCCTTTTCTATCTGGAGAAAATCATTCGCATTTTACATGATAAACAGCAGTGGAAATGTCCACAGGACAGTGGAAAAGACCCAAGGGAAGCAAACATCTGCAGTTTGCTGGGAACTATCTGATGTGAACTACTTTCCTTTGTTCTGTGGGCATGATATTTTTTTGCTTGTTACCTGGAGCTGCAGAGCCCAGATTTTGGACTTTGTGCATTCTGGTCCAGAGTCCCAAGGTCTGGAAGAGGATGTTGTCCAGGTGTCCTCCTGTTGTTGCTCTCTGCTGAAGGCAGGCTAAAGTGCAAATACCCTCACATTTGGCCATGCCACTGACTCTGCCTCCCTGCACAGTACTCTCTGCTCACCTGTGGAGTCCCCTGACTTTCCTCTGGCATCAGGAAAAGTGTGAAACACTGATTTTTTTTTTTTCAGTCTGAGACTCCCAGCCCCCAGGGTAGCCATGGGACCTCACCACACAGAGCTTGTGAAAGGAAAGCCTTCTGTGTTCAGCCTCCTGTTCACTCACAGAGCAGCACACACAAGGCAGAAACATAGTAAATTGTTCAAAATGCTGACTTTGCAAGGGAGAGGGAAATTACTTTACCGATTAAGTATTCACGATGCACTTGTATATGACAGCAGTAGGTTTATAAGTACATGGATGCCTTGCTGTCTGAGAAGGCTCTGTGGAGGGAGCCATTCTCTTCCTTGTGCCGTGATCTGACATCTGCATGCACACAGAGACAGAGATCACCATGTTTGCAATGTTGTCTGCAGAAAAATTTGCTTTAACTAGTTAAAAGTAATGAAGTAAAACAATGCATTTTATTTTAATCTGTCTTTAAAACCAAAACACCCAGGTTGTTTAATAGTACTGTAGGTTTACTTTGTAAAGCTGTAAATGTTTTACCCAGAATACTTGCACTCTCAGGACAACTGAGGCAGATGTGAATGACCTAGCATTGTAAAAAGTCTTCTCTCTTCATGGTGTGTGTATAGGTTTTAAATATTCTTCCTTAGCATGTGAGACTGCCTTTTTGAATTAATTCATTTTGTATCTCACACAGCTGCCTAACTCCTTGCAGGCGCACACACTCCCAGCCCTCCCCCAGACATCTGTTCTGATTCTCAGTGCCAGAGTTTGAGCTTGTTGGGAGGGGGGACAGTGACAAAATCCTTCATAAAATCAGATAGCAGTGGTTTTTTTAACAATATTTTTGGTGGAATTTCATTTCTAATCTCTGGGTTTTTAAAAAGAACCCAAAAGGTGTTAGCCTTTGCTACTGATTTTTTTCAGGTTTTATCTGGAAAAGGTGAGAGGTTGGGTGGAGATTGCTTTGTTGTTGGGGTAAAGATTTTCCTCCACAATTTTTTCCAAAGTGATGCTGTAGCATCCCAGTAATAAAAGGCCATGGCAGCTGTAAATGTGTTTCTAGTCTGGGATTATTTTTCCCACTCGGGAATACATCTCATTAGAAACACAACTGTACCTTCATCACTGAATTTTGATCCACAGAGGTCTTACATATGTTGCTTCTACTTGAAACACAGCTGTTCTTGAAATCTCCCAAGCATGCCCTAAGGCTGCCATCCTTCTAGAGGTCTCAAATGGCCAGTGTTGCTCCCATACAGTCCAGAATGCCGAAGTCTAGGCTACTGGTCATGTACCCAAGTGCTCCTGTTTTGCATTTTGGGCTTGGATGGGTTATCTTTGACAGATCCAAAAATGCTGGGCTGTCAAAGGCAGGACATTTCCCTCAGCAAGGAGCGGGTGAGCAGCATGAGACCATTCCCTTTCTCAGTGTGGGAACAGCCAGAGTCATCTCCTCTGCTCCACGCTCTGAACTGGTCAGAAGGGGCTGTCATGGTCACCCAGTTGCAGGTTTCCCCCTGAGTCCTGGTCTAATCTTAAACAAGTGGAGTACAGCTGATACCCTTCTATGCCATTCCCTGAGATCTGCCTTGGAACGTTTTCCTGTCATCTTCTTGCACTCATGGTGCATCAGAGACATGGCCAGCCTGCTTCTGTTTTCTGCCTTCTCACCCAGGCACCTGGCTTCTTGTCTCCCTTTCTCCAGTGAGATAGGGAATATGTAGTGTAAGTGATAAGCCTAGAAATGTGAAATAAATTTATTTATATCAGTGGCTGTGGTCTGGGTGGTGGAGCACATGGCATTAATACCCTGAGTTCATGCTGGGTTAAGGGAAATTAAGAAGGTGGAATGAGGAGTTCAAGCTGCTCTTTCTCACTCTTTCATCTCTCCTTAGGCGTGTCTGCCACTTGTTCTTGCAGCCACTGAAGGCACAGGAACTCTCTGTGGCCATAGTATTCCAGCAGAGGCTTGAGAGAAAACTCTGGAAGAGTATTATTTCCCAAGGGCAAAAGCATCAGGAGTGGTTTGGCAACTCACAGGCCTTGGCTGAAATGAGAAGTTTCAGCTTCAGAGGAGTGACTTGGTGTGATGGCCTTCAGAGAACACACGCAGGGCAAAATGTGTAACGGGGAAATTTCAGTGAGCAAATTTAAGCCACATAGAGTGGAGAATGTTTTTCCATGCTAATATCAAATGTGTGAGACCGCCACTTTTGGAGACCAGATGTATGGATTCAGGAGGGCACGAGACAAATTCATGGAGCTGTCTACTAGTGGCTGTGGAAAATGCAGGCCTGGAGGCAGGCTCCCAGGGTGCCGTGAATCGCTGGTTGCTGGCAGCTCAGCACGTCCATCAGGGATTACTCCACACGTTTCTTCTGCTCTTTCTTTAAGAATTGCTGTTGACTTCTCTCACACGTAATGTGTTCAGCCAATGTGGGCTTCACTTTGATGTAGTAAAGTGCTTAGTGGATCTTAGGATAGAACTTGATCAAGTGGTGAAACAGCCTCACAATACTTCTTTCAGAGTTTTTAGGAGAATGATCCTATAGGTCCTTCCAATTGTTTAGTCCCATGCCCAGGCAGTCTTGGCAAGGGGAGAGCAGCCTACCAGAAGAGTGAAACACTGTTTTGCACTCCACAACAGAAAATGGGTGTCCCTAGGAGTGATCATTAGCCAGTGCCCTATTTATATATAGTGCAAGGCAAATTTTTGGGAAGCCGGAAGATGCAAAGCTAATAGTGTTGTTATAGAGAATGGGTAACAAAAAGGGATGGTTACTGAGAGGCATAATATCTAAGGGGTTTATTCACTATAAGATAAGCCTGAAAAGGACAAAACTAAATAAGGAGTCACTAAGCCTTTTCTACTACAGAATTTGCCTGCCCTTGGTAATATTCCTTCCTGCCCACATTTTTGTTTGTGCTGATAAATGTCCTTGCATTAATAAACTCATAATGCAGCTTGTTTATCCCTTCAAAGCCAGCCCTTGCAGCTTTTATTAGCATTTTAGGATATTTATGGCTTTGTAAATGACTGAAAATCTGCAATTTGTCATTAGGAATTAAGAAAAATCTTCCTTCCACTTAGGGCTGAAGCTCAGCTTTGGCCTTTGAGGGACTGAGCCACCTCTGGGCCTCATAGACAAAAACAAAGTCAGACAGTGCCCAGATTTACAACAGCAAGTGGCTCTTAGTTATTCAGATGTCTTTGATAATGTGTCATCTGCTGTTGCTGGCAGGGATCAGTGTTTAGGCTCAGAATTAATTTCTCTCTAGCTGGAGAGAAAACAAAAATATCTCTTCTGCAAGAACAAAAAGAGAAAGAGGTAGTAATAAGGAGAGAAATGAAAACAGCACCAGGCACGTGTAAAAAAATGCATGTGTAGATGTATGTATATAGCACATACACACTGCAGAGGTTAACAAAGTGCTCTTCAGAAGCAAATGTTGTATTTCACTCTGCTGTGCCCTGTACTTTCAACTTTGAAATACAGGAAGTTAAGAAAATTTTAAAGGTTTCAAAAGGGAGTTTATCTTGTAATTGGTGAAAGGCTAAAGAGTATGGGGAGGGATAATAATCAAAGGAGTCTTTTCAGCACTAAACTGTAGTCCAAAAAATCAAAGGAAGGAATGTTAATTGGTTTGTACAACATGGTATTCTCAGTTCAGAGTAGCTTCGGCCACTCAATGGTACTTTTTCTTTTCTTTTCTCTCTCTCTGTAGGTTGATTAAGTGAATAGAAGAAGAAAAATAAAAGAAAAACGAAGCTACTTTCAAGTATTGAAGATATAAGGCCAGGATGAACACGAAGGACGGAAAAGTGTCTGAAGGAGGTCTCAATGTCACTCTTACCATACGCCTTCTCATGCATGGCAAGGTGAAGCATTTCCTGTTGCCTGTGTGTTGAGAGTGTGTGCAGCTACCAGCAGAGCCTGGCAGTAACATTGACAGAGAATCTGCTCCTCCTCCACCTTGAGTCAAAAGCACCATTGCTACGGCCAAAAAATCACCCTCTGGCTTTCAGGGAATCCTGCTGAAGTTCACAGCGCAGCCCGAGCTTACTGAAACAAACCCTGCCTGTAACAAACCCCTTTTGAGCAGATCCGGTGGCAAAAAAAAAGGAGTTTTCCCATTGATAGTGAGCCAAATTGGGCAGACCCTTACAGGAGGCTGACCTGCATACAGCTCTCCTTTCTCAGCATTTGCTGGGTTTTGCAGGGGTTTTTTAGGATACCAGAACATTGACTCGTATGAAATAATTGCCACAGAGTTACTATTTCTGTTGAATGCAAATGGGGTAAAGGTCTTCATTATTCTGGTGTAACATTTCATCAGGGTGAGCCCCCTGATATGCCAGGGATTCATCCAAGTACCTGCGGGTTTGGGCTGGAAGGTTGACTCTCATTTCCTTTCTGTCCAGTGCAGCACTTAAATCATGCAGATAAGTGGGAAATCTGTGCCATAGACAAAGTGCCAATTCAGTATTGTCAGATTTAACAGTCAGGTCGCTGCTTATTTCACATCGACAGATCATAAAGTGGGCTTTTAATTAAAAAAAACACATTTCATAGGTTTGTTTGTATTATTTGCATCAGGCAACTCCAGGCATTTTTAGGGTTAATGAATGAATGTTATAGAAAGGTGGTGGTTTAGACTCTTCCTTAACAGGGAACAGTGAATATATAATAGATATTATTCTGGAGATCCAATTTATATATATAAATCTAAAAAAATATTTTTACTCCTAGAATTTAATTTTATAACTAAAATACTTTTACATTTTAAAGTAGTGGATATTTTCAACCTGTGGTGTGAACACACATATGATATACCCACAGCACAAATAGGACACTAAGGTATCTCCCATTCTGTTTTACTTATAGAGAAGTGTGAGGGGGTAATGTTTAAGTTTGCAAATTAAAAACATCAGAAATTAGGTTATGTCAGATCAAATTATGTTTTCTCTCAGAAATGATCTAACCATTTTGTTTGATTTTTTTCCCCCTGAAATATTCGGCTTCAGGCAGGCATCTGGTGTGTAAATCTGCTTCTTAAATAGGGATCTGTCAAACAAATTTAATAACACTCTCTCTTACAAAACCCACCTAAAATCTGTACACGTGTCTTTGTTCAAAATTAGGTCTTCGGGGTTGATTCTACTGGGTTCTGGTCGCAATCCATGAAAGCATTTGAACAGATACTTGTCCCAGTGGGTATAAACAGCCCTACTGGTTGCAGTCAAATTCCCATGTGCTTAGGTGATGGTGTTTTGGGCTTTTTTAATCATTGTCAGACAGCTCTGCTTGTTTCAGAATCATGCCTTTAAAGCAAAAATCAAGTATCTGTCATTTTCAGGACATTTTATTTAAACTGTGCACTAGGATTATCGGGATTTTTGTAAATCAGAAAATAAATCAGATAAAGTTCATTTTCTCTATTAAACGTCATTGATTGTGTGTGCAACCACTTTTAACGATAATGGATGTTATGTGTCCAACCTTCAATGCATATGTAGCCCCAAGGGTCTAAATTAAACCCACAAAAGCTACAAAGTTCAAATTTTACCTGGATCTATACCATGCATCCTCAGTTAACAAGGCACGAAGGGTATTCTGTTAGCTCCACTATGCTCTAATCATGTATCCTATTGTGCCTAAGTATTGGAAAGAGTACATTAAATCAGAATTTATTTTGGTGATAAAAGTCAGATGCTTTCCGTTTCTTTGATGTCATTTCTGTGATTTAGAGATAATACAGAGGAATGAAGAATGTCTGAATCAATATGAACTCAATGTGAGAAGGCATTCTGAAAGCCATATGTGCCTCTGGAAAAGAAGAAACACATTTCTAGACTCTTCCTTGAGATTTGTTGTGGTAATGACATCAGTGGAAATTGCTGATCGTTAATTAATATTTCTAGACAAAACAGTTTGTGTAGAAGAAGTCGGTCTGTAAATAACTGGTCATAACCTGAGAGAGAAGAGGGGAAATAAAAAGGTTTATAGAATAGCAGAAGCAAACTGCATTCAGTTATCCTTAAATTAAGATAATTTTAATGGTATTTATTGATGCATTGCATAGAAAAATGAGGACCTCTCTCCACCAGCTCTCTGTGTCTAAACCATTATTACCAGTGTACCTTTGCATAGAGAAGGCCTTTGTCCTTTGTGTTGTTTGCATGCATTTTGATTGGAAATCCATAGCTTGTGATACTGTGTTTGCTTATCTTGACTGTAAGTCCTGCAGACTTAGGAAATTTCAGCGTGTACTTTTCATGTGATTTGTAGAGGCTTTGAGTCAAGAATGGTCATCTTAATTAGGCAATTAAGGTAACTTCTATACCTGCAGAAAATTAGGATTTGTATGAGTGGACAGACCTTTAAAATACGGTAATGAATAAAAAAACCACCACAACAAACAAATTATATGGGAAAAACAAAAGACATTATCATGTGGTGAAAGGAAAAGAACTAGGAAGAGTTCTGAGCTCTGGGAGAACCAGGGCCAGTGTCTCCCCAGGGCTGGCAGGACACCACTGATCAGCACCTTTGCTTTATCTTGCTTTGGGGAAAGGACCATCCGTGCACCCAGCTGAGCTCCTGCAGGGCTTTGTGCAGCCTCTGGCTGAAAAGGGAGCACAGCCACTCAGCCACAGCATAGCAAGGTTTGGGAGCAGCCAGCTGGCAACGAGGCAAGGCATAGCTTTGATATTCTCATGGCAGAAAACGTGGTTTTAAGGGAGGGCAGCAATTTTTCATCAGTGGAAGCAGAAAAAGAATTTATGCATGCCCTGCAAAAAGTCAGTGACTGCAAGGTATAAAAGGTTAACCTCAGGGTAACCTCAGTGTTTCCAGGGCCTGGTATGAAAGGTGTCCTCCTGAGCTGGGAGTTCAGAGATTTTGTGATGATGTAAGATGAAGGGCCTAGTTTTCATCTGGTGCCATGTTACATCAGTGAAAAAGTTATGATGGTGTCACAGCCCTGAAGAGAAATCATAAGTAGCACAAAACATTTGTCACATTTTCTTTTGATGAATTAGAGGGCAGGTGTTGGTGAGGATGCTGCAAGGGCAGTGCTTAGGCATTCCTTGAATCCACAGAGAAACAACTGTCAGTGTTTGTAGGAAATCTCAAAAGCAAGATTAGGAAAAACTTGTTACAAGGATGTGTGAGGAGGGGAGGAGGCTTCCTAAGCATGCTGCACCATCCATCACTGAAAGTTTCTGAGGACAAGTCAGACAAAAGTGAATTCATCCTGTAAGGCCGCACTTCACAGGCACTGCATCCTCTGTTGCTCAGCACCTTTCTGACCAAGTTACCTGAATGCTGTTCCACAGAGGTCAGAAACAGAAGAGCCTTTTGAAGGACATGCAGTTGGATATGTAGAATAGGTTAAATAATGCAGATACGCATTTTCATCCTTTATTAGTGAGAAAGATGCGCCACATTAAGAAACGAAGCTGTTTCATAGATTTCAGTAGAGAAAAATAGAGAATATGAAGTGAGGCTGTTTACAGTGCCCTACTTTTGTATTTTCCATCTGATTCTTGCTGTTTCTTGAAGTAAAATAAGTAAAACCACTGTGTAGGAAAGAGACGTGAATGAATATGGGTATTTTATTTTCTTTGTCTACTTCAAAAGTATAATTTCTGGGCAAGAATGGAGTATTGCAGGGATTGCAAGATTTCTGCTTCCAGCAAAGGCAAGAATAGCAATATTTGCCCAGATCAGATCACTATTTTTGAAGGGCGTAAGAAAGACAAATGGAGTGTGTGTGCATTCATGGGCAAACAGCCCCCAGCCATCAGAGCCCTCTATATGGAGAGCCAGAGCTCAGGCCCCAAAAGAGTTGTATCTTTTACTTTTTCTTCCTTTCTGAATTTCTGTCAAGATAAAAATTCTTTTGGCTCTTTGCATGTCATAGGGTATAGGTGTGGAGCTCCATGTTTCTTACCATTCCTTGCTCACCTTTTGCTGAATTTTCTATTCCCATGACTTGTGGCTGATTTTTTTTTCCTTGCTTACTACCACAGGTAATAAGGTCAAAAGACTGGAAAATTGTAGCCTTGCCCACAGGTATCTGCCAACATATCTTATCACTTGACATCTGCAGTGGTCTTGAACTAGGTTTGTTCAGTTCATGCCCAGAATGAAATAACTGTTGAAAAAGCACCTATTTTGACTATATTGGATAATGATTACATGATTTTGGACTAGTTTGGTTTTGTACACAGCCAGTGTTAACAGGCTGATTAAGACTCTGGAGACTCAACATTAAAGTTTAATTTTAGATGTGGATTGCAAAGAGACTGTGCTGGTAGAAAGGTCTTAAATCTCAGGAAAGCAGCTTAATGGAGATTTAAAAGCCAGGTCCATGAGGTGGAACAGGAGAATATGTTCAAATGGGCCAGCATAGAAAGGGCAGCAGGTCACAAATCCACTGTGAGATCCACTTCCATCTCAAAGTGGTGGTGCAAGGATCTCTGCTTCCTCCCTCCAGTACAAACCTGCAGGAGAAATAATACATTGTTTCCAAAGGCACTGCGTGCACATGTGCATTGATGAAATCATACTGGGTGCAGTGAAGTCTGCAAGAAACCAAAGCAGAATATAGTAATGTATTGAGTCTGAGGAATCTTTTAGAGAAAGAGAATGGAGTTCAGCAATAAAAACCGAAGTGGATTAATGAATTCGGATGGCTAGGAAGAACAAGGAAATAATTTACAGGTAGTAAGAAGGAGTGAAGGGAAAACTGGCAGGGAAGTAGGACTCTTGCCAAATACTGAGAGGTGTAAATTGGAGAGTTGAGGCAATTAACTGGAGAAGATAATTTAGAAGATACATGTTCAGTGACAGAGGGAAATCTGGAAAGCATAATAGACTAAAAAGCATCAGATGTGGCAGCGTCTAGAGAGTGGCACATTTGGGATATGCTGAGTTGGAGAGGAAAGCTATTTCAGCAAAACTGTGTCCAATTTTGGATGTATGGCATTGGTGCATCATGGGGCAAAGAGAAGGTAATTACCTTATTGTTCTTCTGGCAGAATCACACCTGCAGTTCTGTGCTCAGCAGCAGGTGCCACGTGTGTGAGTGATGGTGAAGACTGACAGAGGGGGAATTCACCGAAAAATAACGAAAGTTTTACGAGACTGAGGAGGCTGTGCCTAGCTTTCTTCAGACATTCTCATAAATACATGGAGAGAATAAATGCAGATATTATGAACTGTAGTTATTTTGAATGCTGCAAGTGCTTGTGGCTGGAAATAATGGTATAAAATACTGTTTTGAAAATAAATCTAATAAGGGAATCCCAAGAAAAAAATTTGGCATTAAGATTTTTGTTAATGTTCTGTAAGTCTCCTATGCAAATTTTAAACATGTCCAGTAAAGGGAAGCACATGTACTATTAGATTGTATAATCTGCATTGATGGAGGAAAGATATGATGACTGAGTGGAGGTTTTCTTTCCCTGATACCATTTGCTCAATTATACATTTCTCATTCAGCAGCAGTGAATTAGAAAGATGCACCTGCTGTCAAATTATTTGGTTTGGACAAAACCCTATGAGTGCCTTAGTTTTTAGGCACTAAACTTCCAGTACTTATAGATTAGTTTTACATTCCCTGAGGAACTCAGGGTATCTGAGTTTAAAATTATTTCAGCAGGATCAGTGGGTGACTTGTGGCACTGGAAGTACTGATTACAGTGACTTACATCCAGCTTCAATGGTGACTTTCAGACATGTTGGTGATTACTTTTTGGTGCTATATACAGAATTTTTACAAAAGAAAGAAAATTTAAATTCATAAAGTGATGGCTTACACTTAACAGCTCAAATACAGAATAAAATCATTAAGAAATATTGCCTTTTTCATTAGTACAGATAATACCATTTTAGCATCAGGGATTTCTTTTAGTGGCCGCTTTTTTGGTGCCTGCTTAATTGCCTCCCTGGAAGACCATAAAGCAAGTGCAGAAATTATTTTTCCCCATCTTAAAGGTAATGACCTTCTCTTTTTCCAATTTTTTTTTTACTTACTGAAGTACAGAATGCAACAAAGTAACTTTAGGAATCACCTTGTCAGTAATACCATCCAAGCCATAAAATGCCAATCAAGCCAATGTTTGTTCTGTTCTTTCCAGTTTCCACAAACACTGTCAGGGTATTATGAGGATTGAGTGTCCTGCCTACTGCTATTATAGTTCCTGTTTTGTTTGCTTGCATTACTGTGATACCTGAGAGCCCTGGTCATAGAACAAAACTCTGCATGCAGATGCACAACACAAGATGAATCTCTTCTCAGTGTTTTTGGAGGAGCAGCCAAGATGATCTCATTAGCCTCAAAAATCAGCAGAAAGGAAGAGAGAGAGTTCCCCCAGCCCCTGGGCACTCTCTGCTCCCAAAAACAACCTCCCTAGCTGGGTGTTCCCACTTTTACGAAGCAAAATCTCCTCATCAGTCTGACAGTAATGAACTGACATTGCAGAAGGCACACGCCCCACTCAGTGCTGCTACTTCAGCATCACAGGTGCTGGGACAAGCACAGGGACACAACTGTTTTTCGGGTTGATTTTGGCAGGGAAGGCTGGGAGGTTAGATGTGAAATTGAATGTAAGCTGGCTACCCATCTGCTATCAAAAAGCAAAATGCCCATTGGTACAGCTGCTCAAAAAAACATTAGATGTACTTGCAGAAGATGCATAATGCTGGAATCTCCATCAGAAAAACCCTTATTTGTAGATTTCCTAGTACACTACCATATTTGTTAGAGTAAGATCTGCCTCAGTAAGGAAGGCTTTGGACTGCAATGCCTTTCTAAATTAGGGCTGTGGGCAGACAGTGTCTACTGAAGCATCACCTAGGAACATGAGATCTCCCATGTCAGTGAGGCTAATCCCACATAATCCCAGAACACAAATCAGATTCTCAGTTTATCCGAGGTAGCCATTTTTTCTCTGAGGCTGACACATTATGTCATCATTCCAAAAACTGACTTTTCTTCCAGTCTTTGAAAAATATTGATGCCCCATGTGCTCCATGCACATGCATTATTCAGGTGTTTGTGGAACATGTTCTTGGGATCTTTCACACAAGCATATTCATCCTCAGGTGATGGTGAGGAGAGAGAGAGTTGAGTTATGTTATGCCTTCTTAGGGATGGGAGAAAGGCAACTGGTCTGGGTCTAGAAAACATTATCAGCACAGCTGTCGTGTGCTGTTGCCAGGACCCCTCCTTGTCCCATGAGGGGTGTGTGTCCCCACCATGGAAGGCTGTATTTCCTTCCTTTCAAGGCTGTTTTGTTTGTAGACCCCAGCCCTACTGTTTCTACCTCGTTCTTGCTTTATAGAAAGCAGGTTAGCATGTGCAATCAGAGCATTGCCTGAAGGAATTTTAGGCTTTAGGATGGAGCCTGTGCTTTGTTGGATGCTTTGATGAGTTAAAAGCATATATTCCTATATTATTTCTTAAATGTGTTTTCCTTCTAGACATGGCTTTATCTCGGGGATCCTATGAAGGTTTTGTTCCATTTGCCCTGTAGCACTGATGATAAAAGCTGCATGATAATAGAGCAAGACCTGTGCGTTTCTATGGTCCCACAATAGCCACGTGTTTTTGTTTTGATTTTCCAGGACTCAGTAATTATTAAACCAATCTCACACTTAGAAAAAGTCATGGAATTTCACACTTTATGTTTACAGACCAAAGGTTAATCTTTAAACCAACGTTTGTTATCATTTGTTAAGTCTCTTGTTTTCTTAATATGACTGATATCTTTCTCTTGTTATTCAAAGGACATACCAGATAATTGATTAGGAAATAGGTTTCTTCTACAGCCAGTTTTATATCTTTGTTTAGTCATTCTTTCCATCAAGTGCCCTGCAAAAGCCTTGACTCACAGGCGTTTTTGCTGCCACCTTTTCTGCTGGTGCTGCCTTGCCTTGACCACAGATGATGCAAAATCTGCAGAAATAGTTTTCTGCTCTTTAATGGGTCCACCACTTTCCAAGTGTTCATTAAGAACAAAATTCATCATGTTCTTGTGAATAAGGTGTGCAAATAATATTATATGCTACATTTCAGTATGAAAGAAACTATCCCTTGCTTTTACCATTGTTTTTTCCTCAACTTATCTGCAATGAATTGTCTGATTGGTTAGCAATATACTTTACTGATGCTGGGCAGTCTCCCAGGGTTTGTTGATGAGGTTCAGCTCTTGTTTTATCTACTCGATTAGAAATTGCCTACTAAAGAAAATCATAATGACAACTCACTCCCCCAGGCTTGAGAATTATCTTCAGGCTATCTGAAATCAGCATGTAGATTTCAAATTTTCCTGGGGTTTTTCAAAATGACTCTTTGAGCACAAGGGTGAGACTCTCCTGCTTGAGATGCAGTCACCAGGTGGTAATGCCCTTTGGAAGGCATTACCTGGACTGGGTACACAGCACCATCTGAAACTCAGGCCCTTGTGATGAATGTCAGGATAGGAACCCCAAATTGCTGTACTTTTAGCTCTGGCATCAGTCTGCCAGTTGGGTTGGCTTGGACCTTTCTCCCGCTGAGTTTTAGTTCCTCCCTTTATAACTTTTTTTTTTGCACTTCTTTTTTGATCTGCTGTTGAAATGTGATTATATGAAACTCAGTAATTGTTATCTAATAATTTTTTCCAATATATTTACATGTGGATGGTTAGTCAATAAATCAGTCTGAAATTGATGGTAAGTAGTTAGTGCTAGCTTATATTCCTGAGCACTGGAAAACAACAAATAGTTCAGGAGTTGTTAGTATATTGTAATAGGCAATTATTTGCTAATACAGCTAAATCAAACACTTGTCTGACCTCCACTGAGGCTGAACTTGACAGTAGCTGTAGGACTCCTCTCACAAAACTTCGCGTATATTAGTGTCAGTTTAGGTTGCTTCTACTGCAGATGAGAAAAGCCAAAAACCCTTGGGAGTACACTTCTCCCCTCCTTTTTTAGGAACAAAATATCCTCCATTATCTCTCTCTGGACTGCAGTGAGGGTTGGTTGCCTGACTTACACTGAACTCCTAACTTGTAATGAGGCAATGTAGGTGACATCTTATGCACTTAACTACAGCACATTTAGTGTCTGGCAGGTTTAGAAATATTTTTGAAGAAGATAAAGCCATTAAAGTAACCTTGGTTAGAAATAATGCTAAAACTTGAGTGTCATAAAAATGGTGTTAGGTATCTCATTTAGCAGTAAACTTATTTCATGGTGATGTAAGAAACTCTATGAAACATATATTGGACTGTATAAAGAAACATTAAAGGCTTGGTGAAGTGGCTTTGGTAGTTTGAAGAATGAGGTGAAAAGAGTCTTTTGATTTAATCTGTGGCTGAAATCATAAATATGATGAGGTTTCTCATCATAATTAAAGACATAATCTGTTGTCACCAGTATTTTCTAGGAGCTTTCCTAGAAAAAACTAAGGCCCTAGAAAAGTCTGAAGTGACCCATTTAAAATGATTCTGTATTTTTATTTTTCCCAGTAATTTGTGTAAAGCAAAATTCTGAAAAAATTCTGAAATGCCCATGTAAAGTTAGTGCTTCTCTCTACCCGTGTGACCTTATTTCATATTGCCAAGCAGAATCCCATCTCCCAGGGCAGAGGGAGAGGTGGCATTGGCTTGAATGTTTTGAAACTGGCTTACAGAATAAGCTCCAAAGGCACCCTTTGATGAGGGGGAGATTTGAAGTTCTACATATGATTACAGTGACGTTTGCTAGCATGTTCCAAGGAACTGGTCACCAGTCTCACTGAAATTTTTTTTTCTCAGTGGTATTCACACAGTTCTTTTACTCATTTCTTTGGTAGTTTATACTCTTTGTTAATAAATAACAAGGTGATGATCAGTCATGTAAAATTCCTGTCCCCACTGAAATCCAAGGCAAAGCTCACAGAGAATTCAGTGAAACAAGCAGCTTGAGAATCTTTTTATTTTATGCTCTCCTTTGCTTGTTTAAATACTCCTAATTTTCTTGTTGGAAATGGATCATCTTTTTTACCAAGGCTGCAAACAGTACATGGCTTTTCTGTTCCTAAAACAAAATATTTTCTCTTATTTCCAAGAAAGATATTTTTCCATTTATTACCCATGGCCCATCCATTCATTTCTGAAAGAACAGCATCTCTCATTAAGACCCAAGATGATCAAATGGATTGGGACAGATTTTGTATTAAGTTTATACTGACAGAGCCTTGGAGGTTCAAGACCAGGCCTACATAGTCTAATGAAGCTTCAGATATACAAAACCTGAAGTTATACCATGGACTGAAATATAGTTGTTTGCCCATAGCAACTGAAACAGAATGCTCTCACCCCTACCTCCTAAGAATTTGTTTTATGAAAGTAAATATTTCTGAAAGCCGGAACTGAGAAGAATGGAGGAAGTTTTTAAGATAAAAGTGCCAGATGTGCTAAGTGATTGGATAGGAACTACTGGACATGGGGGATTCCCAAGGCTTGTCGTCACTGAGAGCCTTGCTCCCTGTATTGCCCATTCAACAATTACTGGCAGATTGGCAGAGTTACCATGATAATATAAAAAAATAGTAAGATCTTAAAAATCTGGGACAGTGGGTGTCCCAGATTTGTGTCACAGCTAACAAAAATGCTGCATCTCATTTGAGAGCCTACACAGCGTGTTGGTATGGCTGTCTCAGCCACAGGAGAACGTGTGACCTAAACCCACCTATTAAGAGAATATTACAATAATTTAGTTACAAGACAGAAAACTGCAGTGAGCCCTCTCATTGCCATTCTCACAGAGCTGCTTCTCTGCATTGTATGTACAGAGGTGCAGATATCTCACAGTCCCAAATGGACACAAGGAGCTTTGCCAAAAACACTCACACAGCTGTGTGAAGTGTAGAGGTCTACTCTACATCAGCCAGCAGAACTGTAGGTTTGTAAAGCAGATACCGCTGGAAGATTTGCAGCTCCTGTCTGGACAATATCTGTTCTCAGGTCAGTGTGTACAAGAGTGCAGAGTGCCATCTCGAAAGAGCAGTTGGAAGAGAAATAACATAGGGAAATGGGAAACAGGAAAAGCACAGTTTGAAAATAAACATGAGAAGGGGCCTCACAGTACTGAGGAACTTTGTGGCTAATAAGGCATTGACTTCAGTGGGAGTAGGGCTATGACTAAAGAATCACAGACCGATGAAGGTCTGAAGGGACCCCCAAAGGTCTCCAGTCTGACCTCCTGAATCCAGCAGATTGCATTGGAACAGATTACACAGGGCCTTGCCCAGGCTGGGTTCTGACACCTTTAAGGATGATGATTCTCTGGATGCCTCTTTCAGTGTCCAGCCATCCCCATGGTAATTTTTTTTCCTCACATTGAGTAGGAATTTGATATTGTAGCTTGCTTTCCTTATTGTACACTGCAATAAGACTCCCCTGTCAAGTCTTTTCTTCTTAAGAATAAATATAGTTCTCTCAGCCTCTCCTTGTGTCCTGTGCTCTGGTCCCCTGGCCAACTTGGTGGCCCTGCATTGAATTCACCTTGGTGCGTCCTTGTCTGTCTTGTACTAGGAGCCCAAAACATGCCACAATCCTCCAGGCATGGTCTCACAAGCAGAAGAAAGCAAGAGCCATTTGCCATAGCCTGCTGGCTACACTGTCTGCTAATACAGTCCAGCCTTTGATTGTTCAGGGGTGCACTGCTGGGGTACTCATTTATTTATTTTGAAGTTCTGAGTTAGGACCCCTGGGACTTTTTCTGCAAAGTCAGTTTTAAGGTAGCAAGTTTTTGTCCAGCTTGTCCTGCTGCATGGGCTTTTTACATCACAGACATGGGGCTTTTCATCTGACTTTGTTCTACTCCCTGAGGTTTCTCTCAGTGCAGTTTTCAGCCTGTCCAGCAGTGTATTGACTGTTCCCCTCAGTCTGGTGTTGTGTGCAGACTTGCAGAGAGCATAAAGGAATGATATGCCAGAGTTCATTAAAATAGGTACTTCTTCTCACTGAAAAGTCTTCATGTCTTGTGAGCAGGATGTGAGGAGTTGGAAGCACAGCTTCATGTTATGAGCTTATAAACAACTGGCAAAAATAACTCAAGGTCACTGCAGGTAGTTCTTTCCTGCAGAGTAAAGTCAGTACCACTTTATCATGAGCCCATCACTGGATAGAGTATTGGAGGACAAAAATTTCAAAAATTCTACACTTAGGACTGTGTTCCAGGATGGATCACACTGAAGTGTATGGACGGGGTAGGGGGAAATGGTGTATCATACATCTGGGACAGCTCAACCATCTGAGGCAGTCTTTGACTGTAGAAGTAGATTTCACAATCTTAGTGTAGGAGAGGAGTTTATTTTCCTTTAGCTGGTCTCTCCATCACATGATGTCACAGCTGCATGATTTGTGTAACATGTCCAGACTATTCATTTTAGTCTTAACAGTTTCATTTTTGCTACCTGTTGGTTTTATTCACCAAGCTTGTAACCCTTGGGATATTGCCAGAACTACCACATTGTTCCCATACTGTGTGTTCAAAGCCACACTTGTCAGTATTTTCTTTCCTTTGGTGGAAGATTGTGGGAGCCCAGTAGCAATTCCCAAATCCCTAAAAAGTGATTAACAATTATTGTTCTCTAAGTGCTTATTAGGGAGATTAAGACAGGCCACCAGGTGTTTACACAATAACACTTGGTTGCGTGGAAATTTAGCTCTCACTATTGCAAGGCATAAGGAGGGTAAATGCCAACCCTTGGAGAAACCAGCAATTATTTCGATGCTTGTATTACACCTCATTTTCTCCAGTAGATTGTACAGTTCTGTTATTTCTTAACTTTTCATACTCTGATAGGGATTTGTCTGTGTTTATAGTAGCGGGATTGATCTGTAACCACGAGATTGGTTTCTGTTAAAGGTGTTTTCCTTGCACGATCAGTTGGCTGCAAAGCTGCATTTTTAGCCCATCCCTTTGTATCTAACATGGCATATTTGTATACAGCAACAATGGAAGGAAGCTATGCTTCACACTGAAGCTTTGAAATAAATGATAGTGAAATAGCTTGGGAACAGCACAAATGCTCTTCTGTAACAAATCATATCATTCACGGTGTCTCTTTTTTTTCTGTTCCAGGAGGTTGGAAGCATTATCGGAAAGGTCAGAAAATAACTTTATTTATATTCATGTCAAACTATTGTGTATCAGTTCTCTTTTCTCAGTCCAGGCTAATGGGTTTTTTTATGTTTCGTTAACAGAAAGGTGAGACAGTGAAGAAGATGAGGGAGGAGGTAAGACAAGCTTTGATGTCTTTACTTGCCTTCCTTTCCAGCCCAGAGAACAGTGAGTTCAGCACGTGCAGACCGATGCTGCCATCAAGTGGGCAGATTATTTAACATCCCCGTTCTTTGCAAGCGGTGGGGTATAAATATGCTGGCCTAAATTAAACATTGTTGTTAATGTAACCTCCTTATCGCCGCAGCAGTCTGGAGCCTTTCATTCCCATAGTGATGTGCCTGCTGCTGCCTTATCTCGGGAACAGCTCACAGCACGGTTCTGTGCGTCAGACCCACTGTTTCTTTCATTAACCTACCAACATCAGTCCTGCACATGGCTTGACCTCCTGGTAGAGTTTCCAGAAATCTGAAACCAAGTGTTAGACTGATGCACATCAAGTTTGAGGGTAGACACAAGCTTCAGCAGAGCTGGAGCCTGACGTGTATAAGCCGGAGCATTTCTCTGCCATGTCTTGGCAAAGCCTTAGCTTTTCCTCATTTTACAGCTGTGAGTAGGATGTGGGCAGGGTAGACCTGCACACTTGCCATCTGCATTCTTTGAAAAGGCTGCAGACACAAAAGAGTTGAAACAGAGCACTGCATAAAGCTCAGCCTCCCCAGTGTCTGCAGACTTCTTTCCCTGCCACAGAGCCAGCTGTGCTATGTTCAGAGCAGTGTGCTCAGGTGGAGGCTGCAGACCCACACTGGTCCTGCAAGGCAGCACATCCTGCCTGGAGATCCCTGTAATTTTTCTGTTTTGGAGCAACTACTAAAAGCGTAAGTCAAAAGACAAATCCTGTTGTTTAAAACTTTAGGAGTGCAGTGTATAAAGGATAAGAAAAGTCAGTTTGGGTCTAGTAAAGCTGCAGTACATTATTGTGTCAGCTGCTTTGTTGTTTTCTACTCTGATAGAAGCTCTGTGGCAGGGAAATGTCAAAGTATTTTAGTAAAGAAAATTGCAGACGTCCATCTTTAAATATACACAATAGAGATTTCATTGTCAGGCTGACTGAGTTCTGAGCTTCTTTTTTGATGACGTTTTCACCCATTTTCACACATTTGCTAAGACTTAAAGAAAAAAAGGGTAAGAAAAAATTGTTCCAGTGGACTAGGTAAACTTAACAGTCGATTAAATACATTTTAGTTTCATTATTAATCATGATCATGAGCAGATATCTTTGTATATAAGTTGTATGCACAGAGGGAAGCCATCATTGGAGTGTCCTCCTGACTTCTGAGTAAAACATCTTACAGAATACCTGTGATCCTTGGTCTGTCTTTCAAGATAAATATCAAATGTTCTTCTTCTGATCCTGGAGCCCTGCTGTCATGTATATCGGGTCAGGAGGCACTTTATTTTTTCTGATTATTTTTTTAAAATAATGACGTTTTATACATCTTTATATCAGCACAGGACTAAGAGGCTGTATCTCCACATGATAACTTGGTACCTCTTTAAATGACTGCCTTCTTCAGTATTTCTTTAAAAGCAAAATGCAGCTTTTATTTTGACTTCCCTGGCAGATGTGGCAGGGTGCACGTCATCTTTATGGTGTGAAATGTAGCTGTGTCTTTGGGAAAATGTCAGAGACAATTCTGTTATTGAGGAAATGTCAGGCACAACTTCAGGCCTAAAGAAAGGTACAGAAACCCTCAGTTCTATGCCCAGGTCTGTGGCAAGAAAATTTTTCTATCAGTAGTGTTGAGCCTTGTTTTTTTTCATGTTGTGTGGGGTGCTGTCACGTGGGGAAACACAGTCTCTTGCAGTAGAGCAGCAGCATGGTCTGGATAAGGGCTGGGGGGACACAGCTCATCAGCAGCTGTGTGGTGGCCCTGCAGGCAAAGGGCCAGACTAACCAGCGTGTCTCACATTTGCTTCAGGCCCTGATCCCCAGGAAGGTCAGTGCCTGTGAGTGAGTTGAGGCTCCAGAGAATTGTTAGACTGGAATTTCCAGGACTGAAGCTGCAGAGAACACGTAGGGTGGCTCTTACCTGAACCAGATTTGATTGTTGCCTACACTAAAGATCCTCTTAAATATTTATTTAAAAATAGATAAATTTCTAAATCTATAAAACCCCCTGGTTGAGGTGTTTTCTCTACACCGCCGCAGTGGCATAAAGAGGACTGAGTGTACTTGAGAGCCAGCCTGGCTTCTCTACGAGACTTCTGGTTTTCTAGCTCCATCCAACAGGCTCCTTGCCCTATGGATACAGTAATGTTGGTGTTTTCTGTCCCTACCACTACTTCTTTAAAGGGATGCTCAGTGCATATTGACTGCCTGCCTTCACATCTACAAGGAGTCTTCTCCACAGTGCAAAGCAAGACCCCAGTAGAGAGGCAGAGAGGCCAAGCCCCACCTTTGGGGCTGCAAACCAGAGAGGTGTATCATGCCTGGGAAATGCTGGTGCTCCCTGGAGACAACCATCTTCTCTTAAATTCTGCAGCTCCAGTCCTACTTAAGGTTAATCCTGCAAGAAGGAAGGGAAAAGACTTGATTATGCAATTATTTGCAACTTTGAGTTACAGAGGTGCTATTTGCATACTGCAAAGAAGGCTGCATAAGTATTTATCCAGACAGAATCCGGCTTCCCGCAGTTACATGAATTTTTGGAATGTGATCAGTTTATGCTGAAATTATATGATGTTGGGGCTGCAGTTGTAGGGGAGGGAATTAGATGCCTGAAGGTATTCCTTCTCAAGCTATATCCCTAATCCTCCTTAGTTTGCTCCCTGGGAAGTATAACTTTGGAAAATATTTGTTCCTTTTGACAGAGTGGTGCTCGAATCAATATTTCAGAAGGCACTTGTCCAGAGAGAATTGTGACAATAACAGGCCCAACAGATGCAATTTTTAAAGCTTTTTCTATGATTGCACTAAAATTTGAAGAGGTAAGCAAATAATTTTTTTTCTCTCTTCAAGTTGAAATAAAAACACTTTGAATTTTCTCATGTTTGCTTTAATGTTAAATAGGATTTGTTTAATGTTCTATTTAATAGCAATGAAAGTGGTTATATTTTTATACATGCTTTTGGCAGCAATGCTGAAGAAAAATAATGGGTCAATTTACAAGATGTTTGATCATTTTTTTTGCTTTTTGGAGACTTCAGGGAAAAGCAATTGCTTCTATTAATCTGCGCTAATAGTAGGAAAAATGTCTTGGAAAAATTCTATTCCCATTGTGAGTTTGATTTGAAAAGAATAATTGCCTAACTTTTAACTCTGTTTTTGTATGAATCCAGTTGGCATTGATGTAAACGTTATATATATCAAAACGAATATGTAGCTCATTTAAGTAGAAAATTTTTAATGTAAAAACAAACTATATGATTACCAATTGCCACATTTAAGCCTTGTCTTTTAAAACCAAATAAAGGCACTCAGAGTAAGTAAGGCAGGAGCTCAATTCACTGTGGACTAAGTGTTCTGTGCAGATATGTATCTAAATTGCAGAGATTTCCTTCAGTTTCATCGACCAGCTACAATTAGATAAGGTCACCATTTTAATGGAGAACCTCACATAAAAGGCAGCAGAGTACAGAACGTGAACCCTGGTCACTCTGGAGTGGTTTTAATTCCCTCTACTTTTGAAAATCATATGTCTAGTCCAGGCAACTCTCCTGTTCTCTCTGGAGGGGCAGATGCCCCTGCAGGAAGCAGTCCACCTCCTCCTGAAGGACAGGAGAAACAGACAGGTAGACTCCTCCTTGCAGACAGGTAAACTGAGTCACCTGCAGCAGAAGCAAAGGGCAGGGTCTGTCCAGAATGGACTAAACTAGAGGGATGTTAATTTCTTTCTTAAGAGTTCTTATTTCTCCAAGTCAGCAACATTAGTCTCCACATCTCCCCACAGCACAGAGAGATGGTGGAATTGATGAGAATTGTCAACATGTGCCTTTACTTAGACTTTACTTACAAGTTTAGAGCAACATGACTAGAAGAGAGTTCATAAGTCACCAGATGCAGTTGTCTTCTAGAATCAGCTGTATGTATTGAACTTGCAACTTCACAGCATGATCAAAAACTAGTTAGATTTTTTTTTGTATTTCCTGATACTGGGTCCACGACTTCAGGTCTCTGATAATTAGACACCTTCTTTTCATTCCTCACCTAAATTTATTCATGAACAGTTCATGCAGCTTTGTTTCTATGCCAGCACTGGCCATTAGTTTAGATAATTCTTGCCTTTCCATCCCTGAGGATTCCCTTTCTAGATATGCATTTAGTAACTGCTTTTATCCCTGCACACCCTTGCTTTTGCCAGAGAGAGTGATCCAAGCACAGTCTTTCAGAGAATGCGTTCCCCACCCCTCTCATGACTCTAGTAGTCCCTTTCCACCTTTTTCCAGTTACATTTTATGTTAAACATCTGTGTTAATTGTGGACAGGTTGCAAATGAAGTTCCACAAAGCTTTATTTAACAGCATTAACAGTCCCCTGTCCTACTTACCACGCTGTCATATCCCTGCCACTGCTGGAAGTGCCTCACCTCCTACTAGTGTAATGCTTTGCACACACCCATGCTTTGCCTGGTGTCCCAGCTGCTGCTCAGGTGTTTTCACCTCTTCAGTCTTGGCAAACATTCCTTCCTGTCAGGCTCCAGACAAACAAACTTTTTTTTTATACTGCAAGTGTTAATCCCATTTTTATTCATTCAATCCTTCATGGGGTTTCAGATATTCCTTTGTGATATTCCAAACTTTCAGTATGTTGATAAAATGTCTTAGTTTTGTGGTATGGCACATTTTATAAGAATGCTTGGGGGGCGGTTTTTATGTTTTTAGTTTATTCTTTATGTTTCTTTTAGGGTTTTTTTTTATGTTTATAGGCTTTTCAGTTATTAATGAAATAATAATGATTTTGAGGTTTAAGCCTGCAGAACCACACAAGTAATTCTGTCTAACCCAATTTCAAAACCTCCTATTGTCATCTCTTTCTCTTCTTCATCTCCTACCCATCATGGACCAATCCCTGTTTCTTCTAGTTTAAGAGGTAGCTTGGTGTACAGTGCCATACCCTCCAGTCCAGAGAATCCTGGAGAGAGTAGTGTCTCTGCTCTCTACAGGAAAAACATGTTCCTTGTCCTGTAAAATGCTGAGAGAATCATTACCACAGATAATCCCTGCCAGTTCCCACCAAAATGAGTACCCAAGTGGAAACAATGCTGCATTTTTCATACAAACATCAAACACTGCACGGCATCAGATCCCCAGCTCACCACCCAACGTGACGTAGTCTTTGAAAGTGCTGCAGGTAGCAATATGCAAAGAAAGCTGAAGTTCAAGCATCTGGCTGGATTTTGTGCTTATTTGCACTTGCAGGTTTTAGAGGGTAGCCTGGGCTCTCCATGTGACCATTAGCAAAAGAGTATTGGCACTCCCTGCAGATCAAGTACTGCTCTGAAATATCTGTATTTAGTTTTAACATAATTAGTTTGTGGTATATTTAAAAGAACAGCAGTAAAGAAATATGTATATGTAATACATATTGTGTATATAATACATTATATATATAATCAGTTAGGTTTTGTATAAATCTTCCTGCCAATGAAATGAAGTAACTGTAATGCTCTGGAGGCAAAATAAAGTGCTGTTTCAAAAATTACAAATTAGCTAGCTACCAAGTGCTATTTTTCACGCATATCTTTTTGCTGGTGATTTCTTCAGCCATTTAAAAAATTCAATCCAGCTCTTTTTATTGCAGCTATGTTGAAACAGAAGAAAAAAGATGCATGTGTGAGACTGCTGCTTTGAGGGATCTTTTTGGTGTTATTTATGCATGCCCACATGAAGACCTTGGACCTTTAATTTCCACCCTACAGCTGTATACCTGGAGATAAGCAGGTCTAGGAAGTCCTAGAATGCTTTTCTTCTGTTAGTAAAAATTTAAAAATGTGTCAGATAGATAGAAAAATGAGAAAGGTTGGTTGTCTTGTGGTTTCTCTGTAGCCTTATGTAACTCTGCTTTGACAGCCTTCCTAATGGAAGTTGCTTTTCTAGCAGTCTTATGATGAATTTACAAGCTAAGAAAGCATTTACATAAATACCTAAAGTGTTCACTGCAGAAGAGAAAGAGAGTTGTTAGGAAATGACACTAACCCAGGCACACTACTGGAATTGCAAAAGGGGACATTTTAGGGCAGTCATTTTTGGACTGGAGGCCCAAGAAATGCAGCTGTAACTTCATTGGTGAGTGGGGCAGCTCTAGCTTTGCTTGTAAGTCTGCATAATCCTCTGAAAGCACATGGTACTTAAGCACTGGAATAACCAGCAGGGACAGCTTGGTAATCAGATCTTCTCCAGATAAATAAGAAAAGGATTTTTGGAAACCGTGTTCCTCTGTAAACATCTACGAAGAACTTGCTCAGCTCTAGGAGGAAGGAGAAAAGGAATGTGTTAAACCAATCAGTGTGATGCCTTTCTGACAAACATTAATTCTTGCCAGTACAACTGTGGTTGGTCCTTTGGCGGTCATTTCCAAGTGAGGAGCCACCTCACAGAATCCTCCTTGCTGTGAAAATTGGACAGTTTAGCATTTCCTTTGAAACCAGAAAAGAAGAATTTTGGTATGTTTTTATTCCTTGTAGGTTTGGTAGATTTCTGAGCTGCCAGGTTAGCTTGTCTTGGGAAGCCTTATGTGCTATGACCCTGGGATGTCAAGAGCTAGGGATGCTGCTGGCTCTTCAGCACTTCCAGGCTCCCAGTTCACCTGTCTTGGCTGAGGAGCAGCCCACCAAGCAGGGAGAAAGCCACACAATGTTCAGCTGTAGTGTCTGCCAGAGTCCTGAAGAAATGGATGCAATGCCACAAAAAGTTAGAGGTTTAAAAAATAGGAATCTCCCCGTTTGAAAGATGAGTGTTCTATGGGAAAGTCTCCAGCCATCACTACTCAGAAGCCTGCAGTTCTGAAGGGGATTTTTTTCTACTTATTTCTCCTTTGTCATGTTTTTAAGGTGGAATAATTCCTGTATGCACTCCATGCTGCTGAGCCCCCATGTTTAGATTTTGCTCTTCTTAAATGATGAGGACAAAACAAAGAGAACAGTGGCTTCCAGTTCCTGCAAAGTGTTTTTGAAGGCAGAAACTTCAGTGAAGGCTTTGAGGCCAGGCTGCATATGATATGGAAGTAGGAGACATTATTAAGTTTCATGCTCTGTGGCTGAAGAGGATTATTCAGCTACAGGTGCCTCCACCTGACACAAACATGATACGGTGAGATGGCATCTTCCAGCTGAAAAATCGACCTAACTTTATCTCAGATACATGGGTACTGCAAAATTCTGTTATCCCTCTGGCTTTATTTTGGATTGCAGTCTCTCACTGACACAGCCACTAAACAGAATGTGAGTTACTACTGGCTGGCAGAGGAATGATTTGATAACTGCCACATGCAGCAATGCCTTGTTCCATTCGAGATTTTATTTTCTTCTCTTCTAAGTTAATTAAGGTCATACCAAGCCTTTTCTTGGATGGAAGAATGCTGCCATCACAATTGGGCAGGAATCAGTGCTGGTGTCACCAGGCTCCCACACTGGTTCAGTGAGATGTGTAGAGTTGCTTGAAGTGCTGAATAGTATTATTGTTTGTTGGTTTTTTAATGATTTGGAGGTCCTGATTACACAATATAGACACTTTTTTTTTTTTAATGACAGTCTTTATAAGCATAGGAAATCACATCAGTTCTGTCTGCTGGAGCTCTTGTTGCATCATAAATGACTTAATAGGAAATGCATGTTTTCTCATTCCTGTCCTAATCTTTTGGTAACATTCCTGTGGAGAGTATAATAACTGTGCCATGCCACCTCATGGATGAGTCTTCTCAGCTCATAGCTAGTGTTACCAAAACACTCCGAGATTCTCATGAGTTGTTGATCAGCTGCAGTGCAGCTTGTGGCTGTGGCTATTTATTTTTTCATCCTAGGTTCCCTCAAAGCATGCCATTGATCAGTGGGAAGATAAGCTTTATCTTTTTCTCTGTGATGAAGTCTTTAGAGGGATTGTTTTGTCTTGCCTACTAGATTTTGAACAAACAAAACATATTTAAAACAATTTAAACCTTGCAACAAGTAGTGAATTGAAGTGCTTATGGGCGTTTGTAATTTAGTTTCATTGGATAGTGAGGTACACAGATGTATGTTACATTACCTGGACACAGGCAATTACAATTCTGCTGAGCTTTTTGTACTCTGGTTGTATAACCACAATGGAAAAGATTTTAGAAATTGTGTAGTGCTACAAATATTTATGGACCTGCTACAAAAGAGAAATTAAATCTAGAGGGGGGCAGAAGACATCAAAATCATCTTCTTTTCTCTACTTCAAATTATTCCCGTTCTTTGTCATTCCTGTTTTTACCATTTTCCTTTGAATCAAATCTGGAAAGAGACATGTGAAATGTTGGGACGTATTACACAGTGTAAATTTTCTAACTGAGGTGGTGGAAAAGAGAACAAAACAGACTGAAACAGGTTTTGGAATCCTGTGAATCTGAAAGGCTCTTTGCCTTTTCCACCTGTTTTGGCTGATCTAATGGCAGACAGACACCACCTCCTCCTCCTCCTAGTCCTGCCCTCTGGTCCCACAGCACAGATCTTGCAATGCCAGACATCAGGAGAGTTCCTCTGGCACAAGCCACTTCATGCTCACAGTATATCATCACCAGAGCTGTGGTGGGCCTTCCTTACCACAAAAACCAGCCACAGCTGGTTGCACACTCCCCAGGTCTCCACAGACACCCTGGACGTTTGCTCTGAGCCCCTCAGTGCTCAGCAGGAGTGACAAATCCCCCTCTAACACTGGCTGACACTGTGATTACAGGACATAAACGCTTCGATGACAAACAGCTCGGTGACAAGCAAACCGCCCGTAACGCTGCGGCTCGTCGTCCCAGCAAGTCAGTGTGGATCCCTCATAGGAAAAGGAGGTTCCAAAATCAAAGAAATCAGGGAGGTAAGTTTTGGGACGTGTGCTGGGGACATTGGCCAGCTCAGCATCCTACTGCAGTGTGCCCTGCCAGCATCACCCACTGCACTTTGCTGATCACACCAACCTGAGCATGTGTCGACTGAAAAACCTGGAAAAGGTTTTTGCTCTGGGAGAAGCAGGGGGTCCAGCACAGCTGGACTTTACTTTCCTTGACACTAAAGACCATGTGTGAAATAGAGAAACAGCTTTACAATGTATAAAGTCTTTCATGCACAGTTAAGCAAAGCAACAGTGACAAATGGCTCTTCAAGTTTCTCTTCCAGCACTGACTCCTGCCCAGCAATACTCAAGGGACTCAAAGTCAAAGAGTTGCAGCCATTTCCAAATTAGTTACCACCCTGACAGTCAGAGAAAAGCCCAAGCACCACTGGGGATTCCAGGCTAGTAGGTCTACTTTCTAGAAAAGTGTAATTTTCATACTTCCCTGTTTCTCCTTAATGTCACTGGGCCACAGGTGACCTGAGTCGATGTATTCCAAACACATGCAGAATTTATTTTTAATCTAGACTTTAGCTAGAGGTATTCATTCAGTGTGCTAGGAGCCACTTTTTTGTCTAACCAAAAAATGCAAAAAATACCATGCAATGCCTGTTTTAACTCTTCCATGCATGACTGTAACAATACAGCACATGCCAAGCCAAGGATCTTGTTTGTTATCACTCATGCAAGAAAATCAGGTTCATGCTCAGTTATATAGACAAAATCTGCATAGGACATTTCAGAAAAATTGATTGTTATTCTGGAGAAAGTGATAATATTCCTTCTAAATTTGAATTCATTCCAACATGGGATGAAGTTTTTAATACTAAGATAACATGTTGATCCATTTTTTAATTTGTCTGTGTCAAGACAAAAGGCTTTTGACAGGCTCTACAAAGTTGAAATTCTGTTTTTTTTTAATCTAAAATGTTGATTCAAGACAGACGGTTTTATAGAGCTTTTAAGTTGATTTCATAGTTGTGTTGAAATAGGAGCAGGCATGAGTGTGAACTGTGTGCTAGTGATTGTTTACCTCTAGGTTTTACAGCTGCCCATACTTTGGATTTTATATTAAATATTGGTAACTTCACTCAGAGCACTGTGGGAATGTGCTCAGGACATAGGTTTTTAAAGGTGAGATTGGTCTGTTGGTTAAATGAAGTGACTGAAGTGATTATCCTGGTGAGCATAGTTTCAGAAGCAATTGCCTGTAGTCTGGTACAAGGAAGTAAAAAGATAGTGTTTGGCCAGATAGGTGCTTTGATATGGCTAATGTAGCGAGAAATCACACTGCACATCTTCCCAAGCATAAGGGTAATGGACAAAATATTACTTGTTTCTTGCCACTGACATGTGACCAAAGTCAGAGAATAAACAAGATCAGCACTGGGAGTAAATGCATAAATGACTCTGTTGTTTGGCAGTCTTTTGTGCTGGATGTACAGATACCCAGGAATGTAGGGTAAAAAGCAAATACCAGGAAAGAGGGAGACATCAAGGAGCATCCAGCCCAAGACGTGGTCTAATTTCATCATCACACAACACACTGAGCAGCTGCAAAAGGAGAGGTCTTTTGTGTTCAGCCATGCACCCAGGAACAACATGTAGGGCTGCAGTGCTATTTTTGAGATAAGATTGTGAAAAAAAAGAAAACAAAAGCATGAGATGTTGATCAAATTAGGGTGAAATTCCAAAGTCTGTTATAAGGCATGGAACTGATACTTTGCCCTTAAACAGCACTGGTGAACAGAAGATGAAACCAATACATTAATCCATCTTTGGAAAGAAATATAGCACATATGTTGTGTATAACTAGCAGGAAAACAAATTAAGTCCATGCCGACTGATGCAAAGTCAATGGCTACTGAAAATACTTGTATTTTGAAGCCCAAATGCTGCATTGCAATAACAGTCAGGAATAAATCTTTTGTGCAATATGTTAAAGAGCTTAGTCAACAACAAATGTGTGGGTTTTTCTCTATTGACTGAAAAGGTCTTCTGTGTTTGTGTAATAATGTCAAGGGTTGTTTGGGCCTCCTGTATTTTCTTCTTTGTTTTGTTTTGTTTTGGGGTTTTTTTAACTAAGACACACTAGTGCCAAGATCAAATATAAAAAACAGAGCAAAAAACCCCCAAAAGTGGCTCGTTACTTTCTTGGGTTCATTAATGAGATAAAAGTTGATGATTTGCATATATTTAATCAACACTAATTATGATTTAGAAGTGCTTCTGTACCATATAGCATAAGGAAGCCCCAAATTTCAACAAGAGACACAAGTCAGCCATCAGTAGATTAAAGAGCCATTTATCAGTAGATTAAAGAGAGTCTTGTTTGATTAGCCAAGCTTGTTCAATTATTAGGGTTTTTTTCTTTTTATTTTTTTATTAATGAAGAGTACTTCATTTCACCCTTTTCACTTTTTAGTCAGCACTGCAACTGTCTTTGGTTAAAATGCTTCTCCTGAAGTTCAGGTCAGTTTGGTTCACTAACCTCCCTGGGGTGGGAGTGTTGGCAAACCGGCTTGAACAGCCAAATCCACATCCAGGTCAGGAGTTTCCACACATGTTTTACCACATCCAGCAAAGAAAAGACAAAAAGTTGAGGGGTGTACCCCCTCTGTTGTATCAGTGAATGGCTGGAGAGGTGCCATTGCCTGCATGGCAGTGACAGTGTCTTTGCTGTGTCTCTGCTGAAGTCCACAGGAGCCCAGGTGCAGGTGGCAGGGGACATGCTGCCCAACTCGACGGAGCGCGCCGTGACCATATCCGGCACTCCCGACGCCATCATCCAGTGTGTGAAGCAGATCTGTGTGGTGATGCTGGAGGTAAGCGGGTGCCCAGCGTGTCCCTTCTCACTCAGGAAACGCTCAAACACATTATTAATAATTGTCAATTGCCATGGGCTCCCTTGAGGTGCTGCCTGCCCATCCCCTGCCAGGGATTTCCAGAGGCTCTGTAAACTCTGCTTTTCCTGGTGTTTGAGAGCCTCTCACAGCAAGGCTGAGCAGTCAAAGGCTGTCATGACTTTGTCGAACAACAATTAGGTCCAGCACAGAGCTGCAGTCATTCTGAAAGAAACACATTTTATTCTGATGTGGAATAGGACAGAAAACATCCAGGTCTTGTTTAAAATAGAAATAATTCTGACCAGCCAGGACTTTCTGCTTCCTTAGGGCCAGGTCATTACATAAGTTTCAGTAAGTTTCATTTTTATGGCAGTTTTTTAGCCCTTAGATTAAATGATACACAAAATATATTTATATAAAAATCTGGGCGTTTTAACCCTTGCTGAAAATGCCCATTAATTCCAAACCATTGACCATTTTCAAAACTGTGCCCATGTTTCCTGAAATGCCTTAACATGCTTAATGAAGCTTCATAGCTTCATCTGACTGTGGCAGTAATGAAACCACAGGTGTCACCATTGCCTGTTTAGGCCATGCATTCATGTCCTCAGCTCTTCCCTTGAAGCACAGAGAGGAGGCCTCTAGCGTGCTTTTGGTCTGATGGGGTGGAGGGCAGGGTGGGTTGGGCTGGGTTATTTGCATGCTTTGGTTGTCTGAGATGACCAATATTTTTAAAATAAGACATCTTTTTATAATACAAGCTCTGCTTCTTTCTGTGTTTTGACTGCTTTGTGTTTTTGTCTGCAGTCCCCACCCAAAGGTGCCACCATCCCCTACCGTCCCAAACCTGCCTCTGCACCTATCATTTTTGCAGGTGGCCAGGTAAGAGCAGACACCATTTTGGCTTCAGCTGGAAACCACACCGTCCTGGCCCAGCCTCAGCCAGCGCCTGTTAGTTTTCAACTTTTACTCTTTCTTGCCTGGTATAGTATTGGTGTGCTTTGTCTACCATGTGTGCTTACAGTTTGCAGGACAGGAGAGCACTGCATTGCAAACTTTACATAGAATTATGACCATCTGGTATTTTACCAATATTTAACATTAACTTCTGTAATTAAGTAATTAATTACAGTTAATTTAACATTATCTTCTGTAATTAAATCTGCCCTTCTTAAGATTGAGAGGTGTCCAAATCGGGAGCTCATTGAGTGGGGCAGCCCTGCTTATTGTAGTGGTTGGGCTTTTTTTTTTTTCTTAACTTGCAGCTTCACTAGCAGTATAAGCAGTTTTGTCACTTTTCAGAGATGATGAAACAGCAAGGCATTTCTGCTGATGAAAAGTGTCATTTTTCTCTTATAGTTTTCATACTTTTTGGGACCAAATAGTGCATTTTACAGTAAGGATTTACACACACATAATTTCCGCTGCTTGTAGTCCCTCGGACCATGTAGCAATGGAATTCTGAGGTGGCTGGAACTACTTACATGCAAGTACAGACCTTCCCAACCATGGTGTGGAACAGCCTGATTGGTAATACAAGAACAGCATTCCTATTTCTTTTTTATGTAAGGAAGTTTTGATGATTCCCCCTTCACCTTAGGCTGCATCAGTCAGGATTCTCATCTGCCTTTAAAAACCCACACGCGATTGGTTCTTCTGTGTCTTTTAGTAATGTCTGAAATGGGTCTGCAGCATGTGATAGAGGCATAGCAGGAATGCTCTGCCATCATCCATTGCAGGGGGAATGCAGCTTTCACTGAAGAGCCAGTGATGAACAGAGCTGATAAATACCCAGAAACACCACGGGAGGGTGACAAGGGGACCTGTGTAGCCACCAAGCTTTGAGCAGTGGTGAAGGAGTGAGATGCTGCAAGCCCTGCCTAACTCAAGGGGAAATCGACCCCATAAACCCAGCCTAGAGGAAGGCAGACATCTCTCTACTCAGGATTAACATATGTAAAGCCTCTGTGGCAGTAAGGCACCCCCACCCAACCAGATCTTCTCCCTGAGATGCCAAGGTCTGTTTTTAAGCAATTACCCCATTACCTGCAGGGGGGAACATCTGCAGGCAGGCTTCCCTTCTCACCCCATCAGCCCATCTGAGGTCATCACCCAGTCACATGGTGCAGGCTGATGGCACAGACTGTGTCCCACCTCGGTCAATTTGGGGTCATATGAGAAGCTGGATATGGAGTTCCTGGTGAGGCTGAGTGCCCAAGGTGCTGCTGGCATTGTTGGTGTGACAACCCGTGCCACCACAATCTGCTGGTGTATAAGGAAGCTCTTGCACCTCCTAAGCATATGCCAAAATGTTTCTGACAGCCTTTGTCATGAACTGTCTCTGATTTTTTTTTTTGTCTCAGAGTTTTACCTTCTACTCTGTAATGATTTGTTTTGATATATATCCAGGTTTTCATAATCTGGATGTAGTAGCTTTCATCATGCTCAAGCCTTCTACTGTTATTTGTTGCCATCAAAATAAGAAATCTGCTTCCTTAGTGACCAAAGCTGAATTGAAATGTAAAATAATGCGCTAGAAACTGGTCAATGACTGAAAGTTCAGAATAATTTACTCCATATATGTCAGTTTACACTGCAGTGCTTTCCTTTAAGAAATATCTGTGTGTGTATATACGCAGCAGCCCATTCTACCAATGTTGTAATTGCCATGGCCTTCAAAGACTGTATATGATTACTCAAAAGCATAGAAACTGTTGCTAGAGGGTGCTGAGCAGTTTGTATAAATAATTGAAGGTATCCTATTTTCAGGTCTAATAGCTCTTGTCAACTTCAGTTTTATCAGTTAAAAAAGTGTTCTCACTTTTCTAATGCAACCTTGTTGATGTGAGAAAGAGTGTAAGAGGGAGACACCTTTTGTGTGCTTTGAATTTCTGTGTGCTCAGACTAAGCAGAATTTTTAAGAAAATGCTTAAGGTGTGTTTGGACACCAGTATGAAAGACACTTTAGCTAGGTTTCATAAGTGGAAAATTAATACCAAAAATATTTTTTTTGGCACTGTTAGTTCCAGTCGACCTTTCAGCTAAGCTGTCAAAATTTATTTTTCTATTCTAAATTACATCATGGCTATCTTGAAAGGATTTTCTTTGTTTAACACTTAGTAAAATAAGTAACATTAGCAGAATATAATCTCTAGTTTTCCTTAAGAAGTTGGGGTTCTTCCACTCTTAAGTATTGTTTTTAATTCTCTTGTGCTTCTTTGATACTGCATTGCATAACAGAACTAAAAGGAAACTGAACACTGCCCTGCTCTGCCTCTACTGTTATTTAGCATGTTCATTGGTTAAATCGAAAATTTCTACCCCGTGTGCTACATTGGTGTTTAAATGGGCACTCAGAGGGGGCAGCTGTGCTTTATGTCTCTTACCAGTATGATAGTCTGAATTGAGGACAATGTGCAGACCGGGTCATCCTTGCTGTTACTTATGTCAATAGGGAAGTTGCCCTTGACTTAGATGGAAGCAGATCCCTGGCCCATGTGCTCAGTGGAACATTACAGGACAGATGTCTCAGTAGCCTCTAAATAGGCTTGAGCTTAGCAAGCCCCAGCCCTCAGCCCCAAGAGCACATGGTTCCCCTGGCAAGAGGTAAAGCAGACAGAGACTGTTTTCTCAAGCTAAATCAAGCAAA
>JANPWX010000038.1:5877467-5889967 GCA_024734555.1 Trochalopteron elliotii
ATGAGGTACTTGGAAAATGGAAGTTTTCCCCTCCAGTAAAAAAAAGCTTTGAAGCATGAGTGGGATCACAAAGAGCAACTTAAGAGATACTTAAAATGTTGTGCAATCCCTATTAAACTCAGTGGCAATGATTTACAGTAAGAAAAAAATACAAAATCACAAAGAAGTGGAGGTGTGAGTGCTGTGATTTCTTAAACTTTTTGTTATATAAAAAATTCCGTGCTAATTTATCAGTTCCTGCTTTGCAACCAGGTTCATTTTATGTTGAGTATTTTTTAGGAGCACCGTCTTTATCCTTACAGCACAAGTTTCTCAATTTCACTTTCAGGCAAATGTTGTTCTTGCCATCAGAGATGTAAATCCAGGGTCACTCTTCTGACTTACCTTCTTTTGGGGTTCATAGCAGAGAAAGAGGGGGAGAAAGTTGGCCCTGGGTCCTGTACTGCAATAGAAAACTTTTAAAAACCATCAGTTTCTCATCCAGGAGGTGTGAAATGCCCCAGCTTAGCGCTGTCAATGAAAAGCAAACAGAAATCCTCTTGATGCTTCTCATAGAAGGTTTTTCTGGCTGCACAGTGTGTGTCTTGCTGTTGTTGCTAAAGGAGCAAAGCCAAGCCCAAAATGGGGTTAGGCTTAGGAAGAGCCTGCAGGAGCTCTACAGGTGGTGGGAGGGAGTGCTGATGTTTGGATGGATGTTGTCAAGGACCAAAAGGTTGGTGCTGCCCATCTGAACTCTATGTGTGCCTGTGTGTGTGTGCATACCCAGGGTTCCAGAGCAGAGCAAAGAACAGCCTCTTCTCCTGGTGGGTAGCAGGAGCTGCTTGGGAATTTTGCAGGTGCCTTCTCTGAGGTCTCCCAGTGTGACCGTGCATGCTGGTGTCCCATGTCCCCATCACAGGTGCACTAGGGCTGCTCTCCAGACAGCCCAGCGCCAAAAATGTATTTCTTTGTGTCAGCAGTGGTGTGACCAGCAGGACCAGGGTAGTGAATGTGCCCCTGTGCTTGGCTCTGGTGAAGCCATACCTCAAATGCTGTGTTCAGTTTTGGGCCTCACAGTTCAGGTATGACAGTGAGGTGCTGGAGTGAGTCCAGAGAAGGGCAGTGAAGCTGGTGAAGAGTCTGGAACAAAAATGCCATGAGGAGCTGCTGATGGAGCTGGAGTTGTTTAGCCTGAAGAGAGGAGGCTCAGAAGGGACCTTAGTGTTCTCTGTAACTACTTGAAAGGAGACTGTAGGCAGGTGGAAGTTGTTCTCCCAAGTGAGTGATAGGAAAAGGGGAAGTGGTCTCAGGATGTTACACCAGAGGAGGTTTAGGTTGGATATTAGGAGAAATGTCTTCACTGGACGGGTGGTCAGACATTGAAACAGGCTGCCCAGGGAAGTGGTGGAATCACCATCACTGGAAGTGTTCAAATGGACATTGTGGATGTGGCACTTGAGGACTTGGTTTAGGGGTGAAATGATGGTGCTGGGTTAATCAGTGGGTTCCGTGATCTTAGAGATCTTTTACAACCTTAATGATTTGATGAGAAATGAGGATATGAGGGAGACAGAAAGAAATGAGGCAGTGAGGGAGCAGGGTGGGGAGGCACCAGCACCATCAATCAGATGCTCTGTGTGTGTGGAGGGAGGTCAGGGTGGGAGCAGCAGCAGCAGCTGTGCAGCAAAACCTGCGTGGGCAATTTGACTTTGCTTTCCCAAGGAGCAAGTCCCAGTTTTGATGGACAAGCCATGAGTGTGGCACAGTGATTGTTTATGTGGTTGAAGGTGAAGGAAGCTGCAGGCAGTCCTGAAGCTGAAGTTTGTCCTCTGCCTGCCCCAGCTCCAGGGATCCTCTGTGCTGCACGAGTTCCACAGCTTTCTTATCATTTGTGCTTATCTGTGTAAAAGTCCAGCACACATGAGAACACCATGAGGCTTGCAAATATCTACGTGCTTTGCAGCTACCTGAGAAATCAGTGTATAGCTACATGGGCTACATACTTTTTCATGCTTTTTAAGACCAAGACAATGATCAGCATGCCTCAGTAAGAACATGATAGAGCAAAATCAGATATAAAGACAATGGGACTAGAGAGCCTAGTCTACAGCAAACAGATATTAATAGCCTTTTACAAATTACATAGCTTCATATTAACATAAATTTTCCTCACTTCCTCTGGCATTTAGGCAGTGACAGAAATTTATTTTTCTGTAATTAATAATTTCTGTAAAAACACAATGCTGCTTTCTTCATATAATATGCTGAAAATTGCAGTTAACCTGTTGCTCAGTAACAAAGAGATACTGAAGAATAAAAAAAATATATGTTTTAGAGAAAGTTATTTTCCACATGCTAAAAGCTGAGGCTTCCTCTCCAAATAATGAATTCAGAAGATTTGCCTTTCTAGGTTTTTTCAGAACTTCTATGTAACTCCAAAAAGAGAAAAAAGAGGACAGTTCTCCCAGTTCATCTCAGAAGTCACCTTGGTCCTTATCTAGTATCTCATTTTGCTCATCAAAGCCTCTTACAGGGGCATTTGGTTGCCTTTCTTTCCTTGGTGGGATCTTGTCTGTCCTTTCACTGCTGCCCAGGTTACACAATATAAGTGTGTTTCACCTAAATCTCAGAATAAAGTGGTATAAACAGGTCCTTAAAAGAACCTTAAAAGAAAGAAGAGGTGTCACCCTTGGGTGTAGATAGTAGACGTGTCAAGATTTCACAAGTCAATACCCCAAAACATCCCTTGAGAGTAAATGAACAAACCAATAATAATTTAAAAATCTGTCTCATAAAAATTAGGGATAATTTGCATATATGTGGGAGAGGCAGTCAGGGACAAGCAACAGGAAACAACTTACCCCACAGAAAGCACCCAAGAACATTTTAAGGCAGCTGTAAATCTGATCACTACTCCATAGAAATAGAAGTGTCAATCTATCCAAGATGGATATGGCAGACTTAAAGAATTGCCTTTGTTTCCCTATGGTACCTTAAATGCTTTCCTGCCAATGAATGGGACCCACATGTGCAAAATGTTCTTGGAGCAGCCCACATGTTTTCTGTTTTCTGTATGGCTTACTGCAAAGTCTGTGCAATTATTACGGTCCAGATTTTGCATTGTTGTGGCAAGGAAATTTCTTAACATTATTATTGTTTTATTCTTAAGAGATACAGTGTATTTAAGCATCTTTTTCCAGACCCTGATGCAAGTTTGTAAAGAGCTGCCTCATGAGTTTGTATATTCTGCCTCATCAGATATTTCCCCCTATAGAGTACTCTGCCCCAGACCTTCTTGTTAAAAAACACAGAACAGACCAACCCGAACCTGAAACTAAGAGTTTCAGCCTCTATCTTTCTGAAAAGAGATTGAAGAGTCTCCTTCATGATGAGCACCTGCTTGCTCAACTAATGCAGAGGGTTGGCCAAAACAAATGGACTTGCTCTGTGTTGGCAGCGGGGAACCAGGGGGAACCATGAGTACCTGTGGATAGGTGTGGCCAACCCCTCTGCTCCTGACAGCAGATACCAAACTGCAGAGGCTAATTCTTGGCCCTTTTTACAAGCACTACATTATAAGAAATTAAACTGATCCTTTTTTACCAGTGTTTAAAAGCTCCATGCCATTTCCTGTGGCAGTCAATGCTCTGCAGCATGGAACTCTTTTATTAGACTCTGTCAGTCAGAGCTTTAGCATTACAGGAAAATTTATATCTATATATGCTTTATAATGCTGCATATATGCTTTATGTAAAGCATTTATATTTAGCATTATGGGGAAGATAAAAAAATGGAAGAGAGGTACCTGAACCAGAAATACCATAGCATATTGGGAGAAACTGTCAACATCAGTAATTTGGAGGTGGGAGGAATTATAGGAGACCTTTGAATCCCACCCTTTAAGAGTCCAGACTCTTGACTCAGTCCTGTTTCCATTCGTGCCAGCAGAACTTTACTGAAGAACAGATTAAAGCTAGTGAAAGACAAAAAGCAGAACATGTGTTTTAGGGTTGGTTTGTTTTGAGTTTTTTTGGCACAAGGAGAAATGAGGTATGTTGAGGCTGGGGGAGACACAGATGGTCTCAAGAAAGTGGAAAGGGAACCATTTTTACCTGGTGCTCACAGATCAAGAAGGAGGGTACACCAGCTGAAATTTTGGGGTGTACAAACAAATGGTGATACTTAACACACAACACATCAACAAGCTCTCCAAGTCACTGCCATTGGACAATGAAAGGAGAAACAGGTTCAAAAAGAAACTGTCAGACAGATGGACTGTGGAGCGTAAAGGCAGAAATAGCAGCTACTGCTCAGGTGGTCTGTAAGCCTTAGGAGGGAATTTGAAACACCAGTGAAAACTTTATTTTATACCTCATGCTGGTTTTATCCTTTTTATTTTTTTTTCTTGTAAGGGTGGGCTACTGCCACAGTCAGAGACAGACTACTGAGCTTGATGCACATCTGATGTGAGCTCTTCCAGCCAAGTCTTGAGAGAGTATATATGCATATACCTGTACATACTATGTGTGTGTGTATGTATATGTGTGTATATTATAGATAATTATAATAGAAGTATTTAAAGAATCACGGAGTGGGTCAGGTTGCAGGGACCACAGTGCGTTGTCTGACTCAACCTCCCCGCTCCAGCAGGGTCACCTTAGAGCACATGGCACAAGGATTGTGTCCAGATGGTTCATGAATATCTTCAGTGAGGGAGACTCCACAACCTCTCTGGACAGCCTGTCTCAGCGTTTGGTCACCCACACAGTGAAAAAGTTCTTCCTCACATCCAGGTGGAACTTCCTGTCCATCAGTTCTTGCCCATTGATTCCCTCTTGTCCTATTGCACGGCACAACCAAAAAAAGCCTGGATCCACCCTCTTGGCATCCTCCCTTCAGATACTGATATTCGTGAGGTCCTCTCTCAGTCATCTCTTCTCAAGGCTGAATAGGCCAAGTTCCCTCAGTCTTTCCTCATAAGAGAGGTGCTTCAGTCCTTCACTCATCTTTGTGGCCCTGCACTGGACCTGCTGCAGGAGCTCTGTGTCTCTCTTGTACTGAGTAGTCCAGAACTGGACACAGCACTCCAGATGTGGCCTCACCAGGGCTGAGTGACTTCACTTGATCTGGGGGCAGTGTTATTTATTCCTAATGCTCCCCAGGATCTCACTGTCCTTCTTGGCCCCAAGGGCACACTGCTGGTTCATGGACAGCTTGTTGTCCACCAAGACCCCCAAGTCCTTCACCACAGAGCTGCTTTCCAGCAGGTCAGCCCCCACATTGGTTGAATTTCAGACAGTTCCTCTCTGTCCATCTCTCCACCCTCTCAAGGTCCCTCTGAAGGGCTGCACAGCCCTCTGGGGTACCAGCCACTCCTCCCAGCTTTGTGTCATCAGTGAATTTTCTGAGGAGGCCTCTGCCCCTTTATCTGAGTCATTGATGAACAAATTAAACAATACTGGGCCCAGTACTGAACCTTGGAACACACCACAAGTGACAGGCCTCCTGGACCCTGTGCCACTGATGATTATATTTATTAGTAAGTGTAGTATTAGACTACAGTGTATAATAGGCTTGGTAACATAGTCTGTGATAGGTTTGGCTCCTCTCCCAAATGGGCAAGAGGTGTTTGGATGCAGTTTGACATGATTCCATCTCAGAGCAAAGCATCTCAGGCAGGTGTCTCTATGTAAAACCAAATGCCATAACCAAATGTCCCTTGAACTTCTTCAAGAACACATCAGCTCTTGAATACTCAGATACTGCTCAAATTTCAGTGTAACATGTAATGAGAAAGGCACCCCAGAGAGAGCCCAAGCCCTCAGCACTACTATCCTTCCTGCATGGCAGATGGAATTGTGTGTTCTGCACAAGCCACAGGCTGTGTCATAGAGGGTGGCCAAGCATCCTGTTGTCACAGCAATGAAGGGTGACTTTGGAGAGCTTCAGGCCAAAGGTTACCAAACCTCTCATCCAGACACCATCATCACCAGTGTCCTTGACCAGTGTGGACTGACTGAATCTTCCCTACCTAACTCAAACTCAGCTAGGAGATGGCACATTCTTTGCACTGACCCACCTGGGTGACAAGCTGGGCATAACTGGAGGAGCCCCAGCATATACAAGTGGTAGCTTCCTCAGTGACCCAGCAGGTTCCTTCTCTGCCTGTGCTCTGGTGCTCTCCTGTCCTGTGCCAGCTTCACTCCCTGCAGACCATGGAGGCCAGTGAGACTGAGGCATCAGAAGCAGAGGCTTAGGGATCCCTGTGCTGCCCACAGGTAGCCAGTGCAGGCACACTGGTGTGCACACAGACAGGCCAGAGGCTTCCTGGGGAAGCACACACCAGTTCTCTGCACTGGCATGTATAGTCAGTCATACACTAGAGAGATGCTTGGGATAAGGACAGGAAGCTCAGCAAGGCCCTCCTGTTGTAACAGGATGGGAAATCCTGTGTGCATTTCCTGCCACCCCATTTTTCCCCCCTCGTGGTTGCTCCTCTTGTGCTTGTCACAGCTTGGTCTTTGTTTCAGCTACCTGGGTATCCACTTTGGCTTTTTGTCTGTCCCTGAGTCTGAAGCAAGGATTGCGTTCGGAGGTTTTTCTTCTTTTGATAAAATGTCTGAACAATGTGAATCTCTTTCTGGCCAGTTACTCCAAGTACTGCAGTACCACAAAGGGTAACATGTCAGGGCCTGAAGCAGCGGGAAGAGCGGGAGGGGAAGGGCAGTCTCTGCATCTTGGCATATCCTTCTGCAAAACTGGCAACATTATCCCAGCATCAACAGACCTGTAGAGCAAAGTTTCCATTTTCTACTCATTCTGCCCATGGCCAAGCTTCTCAGCACCCATCCTTCCTTAACACAGAACAAAACCCCCCTCCTCACCCTTACAGAAACCAAAATATCTCAGCCTCAGCTGCTGGCTCCATGCTGACTTGCTCCTGGGGGATCTCCATGCTGGAGGAGCAACACCTTGGGACACACACAAACACACAGCTCAGGCTCATTTCTATTCACAAAACTAGAGTTTGGGTAAGTTTCTGTAAAGGAAGGCAGACAAATTTCAGTCTCTTCCTATGCCTGCTTCTGCCTGCAGTCAGAGAGCTGTAAATCCCACTGACTTTAATGCACAGTACCTGGCCAAGCAAGAACCACGTGTACCCAGGGAGGTGTAGGGCTCTCAGCACTCTGGAAAGGTGCAGAGCCACACGCAGCAGCTGTGGATGGTCAGCCTGACTTCAGCTGCTCTTGGCTTGCTGCTGCCACTGGCAAGTCTGTGCCAGGGCTGTGGTTTGGTTTTCTCATCAACACAGCACGCTGACATTTTCTGCCATGGGAGACAGTGACATAATCTTGAAATACCAGAAATAAGATACTGACTTAACCAAGTAGCAGTAAAACTGGATCTAGAGGCACATCACCATAGAGCCAATAGACTGCACTAGTGATTCCTTCCAAACAGCACAGCAAAAATCTTTTTGTTTTGCTACTGAGCTGCTCATAACCATGTTTTTAGCAATACTACAGATTGCAGTTAAGTGGTTTTTGCTTGTGTCTGTGGCACTAATCTCAGTCTTTGTCCCGCTCCAGTTAATAGGCTGCATTATTGGCAGACAAGGCAGTAAGATAAATGAAATCAGGCAGATGTCAGGAGCGCAGATCAAGATTGCTAATGCCACAGAAGGCTCCGCAGAACGACAAGTTACAATCACAGGATCCCCTGCAAACATCAGCTTAGCACAGTACCTCATTAATGCAAGGTAAGTTGGCTTTGTAAGTGATCATGCTTCTGCCAGATTGCTCTGTCTGCTCTCCAGCAAATGTCTGTCCTGGGTAGATCCAGAAAGTTGCTTTGCAGTGTTCATTTTGCGTAGTATTACCCAGTTCCTAATGGTTTGTAAAGCCTATATCATTAGAACCTGTGTTTGCTGTTGGTTTATATGGAAAGGAGCTTAATCTGGTGCAATTCTGGGTACATGTTGAATGACAAAAGCTGCAAAATCTGAATACTCATATTAGCATCCACCTGAAATATTGGTGGATAGATTAAATGAAATGACAATTGTAAATTGTTTAGAGGAAAATACTTTTCACAGACCCGTTTTACTGTCCTGAATGGCAAATATAGTGAAACAGATTGCAAAATAAATTTAATTTACCAAGTGGAAATTGCCACTCAGAGTTGATAAACTGACATTAGGTTGCTGAAGAGGCACAGGATTTACTTCTTCAGAGACAGCACCACAAATCTGTAAGAAGCATTCCCTAATGAGACAGGGTGAGACTATCTGCTTCACCACTTCCTGGTCCCAGAATTAATGAAAGCTCTGGCTATTTAGCTAAGCCGTGGTGATGGCTTAGGTCTCTTAACAGGTTTTATGTGATTATTTAGAAAAATATTAAAATTGATCCCACTTCTGTTTGCAATTATGCAGAGAAGAAAGTGCAATGGATATAGTGCTGTCTCATAAATCTACTTGTAAATGCTGGACTGAGGCAATATATGGTGGGGGAGTGGCTATGTAATTTGTGGCATTTTTTTATTTTATTTTCTTTTTTCCCTCCACAAAAATACTGTGATATGAATCAAGCTTTGTGTTTAACTATGTTTGCTGTTAAGGTAGTACAAAGTATGTGATTTATATGGGAGCTGCAGTCACAGCAGGTCTGTGGCTTCCTGTGGTCTAGCCTCCTCTCCATCCCAGTTTTGTAGAGCACCACTGCAATGGTTGGAGTGGAGGAACAGGATGTTTGTGCAGCTCTGTGTTATAGCAGACAAAAATATTCCTTTTTATAATTTAGTCTGAAAGCAGCTTCCTAGGGAAAGATATATATATAGGGGTGGCACTGTGCAAACTAAGATAAACCATTTCCAGAATCTTGAAACAATCTACAGCTCTTTTGATTTATATTCTTTGTAGCAAATATAAGTCACTTCCATAAGCCCTGTAATCAAATAAAAATGTGTTCCCTCCTTTAACCCTTAAGGATATGTTCTTCTCTTGGTGTTCAGGGATTCCCCACACATCGAGACGAGACTAGATCCCTTCATTTTTAGTTGCACAAACACCATATGGCATGCATCTGGATCTCGGAAGATAACAATTTAGGATCTTGAAGACAGCTAAAGCATGCAAATAAAATAATGCACTTATTAATGGAGTTGCAGTGAGCTGCTCACCAGAGACAGAAACTCTAGTGAACAAAACTGTTTGACTCACTTTAGAAAAGTCTGTGAACTCTCACACATCTGTTGGTTACTGTTTAATGATTCTTGTGGTGGAATGGGATCTATATGAGGTCTTTTAACATACTTTTGCAAAGAAGAAAACTCCTCAGCAGTCATATACCACGGATCTCTATCTATACCCTGTGAAACCAGAAACAAAGTATTTTGTTCCTGTTAAATTTCTAGACAGAAGTCATTTGTTACCATCATCTACAATAAACCATCATATATTATTATGTACCATGTGTTGGAACTGTATTTAGATGAAGTGACTTCATTTGTAAATGAAGACTCTTAAAGTAATGTGTAATAAATTAAGCTGTAAGGTAACATAGGCAATTAAGGTGGCTTTTTCATTTTAAAAAGTGACACTGTTCCAGACCTCTCGTTCACATGAGATGTTTCTGTCCAGCCAGGTGCCACCACAGCAGCAGTGTGAGTTCAGTCACACTGGAGGAAGACTGAGAAGCTGTGAGGCAGGTGGGAGGTTTCCTCTAGTGAGGTGTAGGTGCTCGGGCAGGACAGAGGTGCAGAGCCGTACTGCTGCTGCTGCTGCTTCTGCTTCTGCCTCTGTGGGCTGGGAGCCACCTCCCAAACCTGCCACAAGTGATGCTGCTGTCTCTTTTAAAGACAGTGGCATAAAACAGCTTTGGGGAAGAGATGAGTACAGCACCTAGACTGCGCAAAATGTGGTCTGGTATGTGAAAATAATAATTACAAGAAATAACAGCTGTATAAGCATTCAGCATAAGGTAGATCTTTTTCTCCCTTACAAGATCTATTCTTCATGGAAATTGGTTTCCAGGGCCAGTATTTCTGCATAAACCAATGTCTTTCAGCAACATAAGATGTAAAAAACCAAAATTATCTATCCAGAGTATTCCTGAAACATATTGCGTGTATCTTTAAGCTATCCTCCAACCAAAGTTGCTATCTATAGAATAATTTATCAGCTTGCTGTAAGACTTTTATTGCAATCTGGTGTTGGATATGTACATAGTATATTCTATATTATAGATATATAAATATATTGATATAATATCAAGACAGAGATTTAAATCTTTAAATCTGAAGTATTGGTTTGATTCTGTATTGCTTACCCGAGCGCTGGCCTCTGTACGAATAGAGCGTGTCTTAGCTTGTTTGCAGTAGAAATGTCTTTTTTCCTGTAAAGCCTTCTGTCTCTTTAACTGGTCTCCACTGTAGTAACTAGATTTTCATTACCCAATTCCATCTTCTTGCTTTTATTAAGATTGAACTGCAGTTAGTTTTCCTGTGTAATATCTGACTTCGAATTATAAATGAACTTAGCCAGCAGCACTTGCTCCTTGTTGAAGGGCACCTTCCTGAAGGTATTTTTTTATGAGAGGTTCATTCACAGACCCAACAGGACTGCCAAAGCCACACCTGCTCTCTTCTCCTCACCAGTTTCAGGTAATGCAGGATGTGACCTTCAGTGTATGTATTCAGAAGAAGCAGGCCTGCAAAGGGACAGTGTAAAATTGTCCCTGTGAAATTTTGTATGAGGGCTGCCTCACCCCCTTTCATGTGCAACATTCTTGCATCCACAGTTGGTTTGGGAAACTGCCACTGCCATGGGACAGCTGATAGCTAACCTGATGAACTCCCAGCTTACCTGTTGCCACCAGTAATAAATGGGAAACAAGACAAATTACTGCTACAGTCATACCTGTAAGAGTAAACCAGAGACAGGGAGTTGGAATAGCTGCTACCAACACCAGCATTTTGGCCTGTGGGATCTGTTCCCCTTGCTGGTGCAGGAAAAAGCTTAGGCTGAAACATCCCTCCCTCCATATCAGTAAGGATTGTTTCTGTTAAATGCACAGTAGACAAATTTGGAGTCACTGAAACACTATCCTGCACTACCTTTCTCTGGGCCTCTCTCCCAGAATAATACTGAGTAATACTGAAAAATCCAACTGTATAAGATGAGTTTTTCAAAACATATTAAGATATTACATGTAGCTCCTACACCCCCCAAGTCAAAGATGTACAGTGGAGTTGGAGTCTCTGATTCAGTGGTCTTGACATACACCCCTCTGTGTGAGTAATGGCATGTAGCATGGCCAGCAGCACAAGGGTGCACTTCTCTCTGCTTAGAAAAGCTGAGTTGCTCATCCGTGGGGACAGATAAAGACTTTGGGGTAGGAAAATCAAAACTTCACCTCCCTCAAAGGAGTCTGAATTTCATGCACTCACCCTCCTTCCCTCCCAGCCCCTCACAGAAGATGTGCTCCTTCCAACTTCCCAGCAAAAGCTGCTGAGGTGTTTATGCTCCAAGAGCCCTCTTTTCTTTGTGGAGAAGAGAGGGGCTTGGTGCTCAAGCATTTCCCTCTCTCCTCCACACTCCTCTCCCCAGCTCAGACCTGCTTCAGGTGTCCTTCAGACTCACCATCAGGAGCAGAGTTTTGGGAAGCTCTAGCCCAGTGTCCACATTCCCTGCGCAGCGCTGGTTGATCCTTCATCCTCACATGAGGCAGGCAGTGCACTGGTCATTGCCTTTCCCTGGCAAAGAACAGCCATGGGGCTGTTAGTCTCAAAACTGTATCTAAGGTGAGGAAAAGAGATGCTCTTGCAAGCCCCGTGTGGGGTGACCATGTTTCCTTCCCAGCCTGGCTACAGCTGCTCTCCAAGCCTGCTCACCCAGTCCCTAACAGGGACCAGCACAAACCCTGTGCTGGGAAGCCTTCCTGGGCCTGATGGGGTGTGGTAAGAAAGCACCAAGTCCTCTCTGCATGGCCAGCCAGCAGCTTGCTGGCACGTCACTCTGGAAGCAAGGAGCTGCTACAGCTCCTCAGCTCTCCTCAGGAGAAAGCACAGGAGCCTGACAAGTTAGTAATTGCCAAAAAGACAACCCCAAACTTCCTAGGAATACACATGTAACTGTAGCTAGCAAAGATTTTCTAACCCATAGTCCTACTTCTATGCTAGGCTGCCATAGCTCCCAGCTGGTCACCTGCAAAAAGGATCCTGAAAATAGTATTTGTGGTTTTTGCCAACCCAAAAGCCAGTGCACAAGCTGCAACAAGCAAATGGGCAAAGGGAGGATTTATCTAGGCAAACATTTTGGCACATGAAGAAAACAGTGTGTCCTTGGAATTGCTCTATTTTAATGTCTGAAAATGTACAGAAAAGCACAGGAGTATTATGGGCCAAACTCATCTTGCCTGCTATTGGGTGGAGTCAGATTAAAGTGAAGGTGGTTTCATGCCTAAACCCTCCCAAGAGCCCATCACTGCCCTGGGCTGGGAGGTCGGGTCAGTCTCGAAGTT
>JANPWX010000038.1:5892467-5938622 GCA_024734555.1 Trochalopteron elliotii
CATTTTAGAGGTCATTCAAAGGCTGCTGCCTGGATAGATCCCATCCCTTTACCAAGCACTTCAGGATGTTCAGATTAACTAAAACAAGACAGGTAATGACAGCCAAAGCCAAGAGAGCTGGGGAATGGAGTGGCTGGTTGCCAGCTGTTGGAACTAGTTCTTAACTGCATTTTATGTTTGTCCATCCACCTTCTTTTTAATTTCTGTTGCATAATTCAGTAATGCAATATTGTTTTCCTCACCACTTCCAAATCCAGAGTCCCATTAGCCTGCCATGTTCATCCACTCTGCACTCCTTGGACACAAAGCTTTAACAATTGAACTGTATTCAGTGCATTTTAATATAAACTAAAAACACAATGCAAATGCAATACTTTTTAAAACATGGTATTTCAAAGTGTGTTATTGTATAGGGCTAAGTACTATCTCAGTATTTTGTGTCATTTCTGTATTCTGTGGGCTTTTCTTCACCTTAGCACCTTTGCACTAAGTTTTGTCACTGTAACCATTTGTAGAACTGCCATTGTTACAATTTGCACTTATCCAAATGGGGCTTTTGGTTGGTTTTGTTGGGGTTTTTTTGGTTTTGTGGTTGTTTTGTTTGTGGCTTTTTTTTTTCTTTTTTCCTTTTTTTTTTGATTGCATATAATGAAGGAAAAACTGGGAATAATTTCAAGGTACCACAGCTATTTAAAAGCTCTAGAAAACTGCTGTAAAATTGTTCTGGACTATTGTAACTGTTTCAATAATTGACACTTAAGAAAAAAACGAAAAAAAACCACCAACCTCTGTGTGAGAAAACTTGCCTGCACTGAAATGCTGTTCTATGCTGGTTGTACTCAAGTGGTATTTTTTTAATAGTGAGAAGATTTTTTTTTTTCTTTTTTTTTTGCCTTTTTTTTTCTTTTCTTTTCCTCATTTTTGTTCCTACATTTTAGGCTGTCTTCAGAAGTTACTGGCCTGGGGGCTCTGTAATGTATCTCATCATGCCCTAGTGCATTAGCCACCAGACAGGACTTTTCCAAAGCCCCATGAGACAATGCTTTCTATGGACTAATCTACAGAGAAGTTTCTGCCATTTCTAACTTTCTTATTATTCTGAGACATCAAAAGAAAACACTTCCTTTACTCTTTAAGCAACTGTGCTTCCTAACTCTTATGTTGCTTTCATTACTGTTACAGTTTTAACACTGTTGTGGCTCATAACATAGAGCAAAGACAAGTTATTTTCGGGAGTTAATTTTCATTGATGTTCATGCTTTGGCTAATCTGTATAAAAGCATGGGCTGTTAGTGTTCTAAACCACTGTATTCAGCTAGAGACTCAACAGTAAGTTAAATGAGACGTTTTTATAAATAAATTTTTTTCCTGATTAAAAAAAAAACAACAACAAAAAAAGACGTGGTAGCTGTGTGCATACAACTGTTGTGTTGTTTAAACTTTGTTCTTTGTAACCGAGTTGCTAAGTTGTCATTGAAGAAGCACTATTTTATGGATTGTCAAACTAAGGTCACAGACAAAATGCTTGTTTTCAATTAATGATTAAAGGTTTCATATCATCACATTTAAGGTCCCAGTGCTCTTTGGGAAACAGTGTAACACCCGTGCAAGACTGGCAACCTTAGTAAGGATGTTAGCCCATTGTCAGGGATGATGAGTCTCTTCAGGACTAGAGGGAGCCAGATTGTGCAATTAGTAAGCAGTACTTCTACAAAACTTGATTTGGTTTTTAACAAAGCTGCTCGTTGAGAACTTCTCACACTTCATAGAAAAGACAAATTTGGCTTCATGTTACAAGCAGCCACTGATTTGTATCTCTGGTCTTTTCCCAGACTGATCTATAGATCAGATACTGGAGAAAGGAAAACAGGAACAGAAGAATGAACTTGGATGCTGAGTACTGTATTACTAGAGCCCTTGGTACTTCCCCATTCCCAGCAGCACTGCCCAGTGGGAAGGCTTCTAGTCAGCACCTTCCACCCAGCCAGGAGCCACCCCAGTAGCTGGGAGGAGCACGGCAATGTGCAGTAGGAGAGGGAATGGAGAGCTGAGCAGGCCCAGGAGCTGTCTCCTCCTGCCCTGACACTGCTCCAGCTGTTCAAACCCTCCCTTGGATCTGCTGGAGCACTGCAGTCACAGCCTCAAGTTCTCTCTTCACACACAAGCAAAAGAAAGGGGCTGGCCCCAAACTGTTGCTGCATTACAGCCCCCCTGGCTGTGCTCTGGCCACCTCTCCTCTTGGGGCACTGGCAGTACTGCCACGGGTACTGCTCTGGCCTCAGGAGAAAGCAGCTTTTTGACAGTGCAAGAGCAGCATCCTGAATGACACAAGACTGACTGTACAACCTCCAACTCCCTCTTATACTCTGTTAAAGGTCTCTATGTGCCTTCAGGGATTTAGCTTGGGGTCCTACTTCCCCTCCATACCACGATTATTCCCGTGGTCTCCAGGGTACAGAGAGCTCTGAGTCTGAGCCTGGAACCAGGGCACGGCCAGGACGTGATGCAGACTTGGAGGCGTGGAGAAATCAACAGCTTTCTCCATACAGATGCAGCCACACAACAACCCCTGATGATGAAGAGTGCCAAGGGGCATTACAGAGCAGCTCACTGCATCCCAGCACCCAGGAGGCCTTACCCAATGTTGAAAATTAGCTACTCCAACCCTTAGAAAAACTATAGGCTGTAATACTGATTTGATAAAATTCTCTGATTTATTGCTTAAAATATATTTTTATTAATTAAAATGTATTTAACTTCTCATTCTTGAAAGGAAAGCTGAAGCTGCTTTCACAGCAGAGACCTCCATAAGCCTTCATTTCTTCAACAGCAAAAGCATTTCTATGGCTAGCCTGGCTACTGTACATGAAAAATAATAAAAAAAACCCCAACATTACTGCAGCTCAACACTAAGTAGGTCAAAGCTTTGCTCTCCCAGTAAAGCTGTCAGGCAAAGGGCAGCAGCAGCTCTGGGGTGTATAGTATCTTTCACATTAATAATTCACATGTGCCTTGCAGAATTGAAGGATTTAAAAGATTTAAACAAACTAGTGCAGGGACATGTTTGTGAGAGTAATGAAGAGAGGTAAAATAAAGACACATGGACAAAGAAGGAAGTCTTCTGAGAGGGTTTTTGCAAAAATACAGGCAGAAATGTGATAAACTCTAAGCTTATGGTAATTTCATTATTTTAGTTGGAAAATATTTCTGAATGGCAAGAAAAAGCTCCTAATAGCTTTGATATACAAAAGAGACAAACAAAAGACAAGGTGGTAAAGAAAAAAGGGGTAAAAAAAAAGTAAAGAATAATAGTAACTGAGACAGAAAAGTAAACCACTCGTGCCCAGAGGTAGATAAGAGGAAGCATGAACCTGCTGTGAAAAGGTCACTGCCCACACAAATCTGAGTTTCCAGATGAAAGACAGCACAAGTTCTGCAGCTTTTGCGTCATCATATTGGAATTAGGTTTCTGGAAACATCTCAAATGAGTTCAAGCAGCTCTGTTGTGTTTCTCAAGTGAAAAAACATTGACAGCATGAATGCAGGCTGGAACCAGAAGGAAAATAAACAAAGTTAGTCCTCTGCTAATACACAGAGTGCTTTCTGTTCTCAGGCATAGCCAGAGGGCATCCGTGGGCCCCAGGGCTCACATTTGTGCCAGCCAAGCTCCGAGGAAGCAGCACAGTCTCACTGGTGCCATGAACAGAGGCACCTGGGAAGTGCCTCAGCCTCAGAAGCTGCACAGGCAAGGTGCTGTCTGTCAGGTTACACAAGACAGTCTGAAAATCTAATTTCTTCCACAGCCTTAATATCAGCTGAATGTATTTCAGCACTGTTTGTATTCTTGGGACAGGACCTTCCCCTTCTGGAGTAAATGTCATGATTATCTAGAAGTCACAATGCTTACTGATCAGTGGTTCAGCAGTGACACAGCTTCCGCAGGGAAGACTCTCATTGTCAGGCTGCTCAACTGGGTGACACAAAGTGTGTGTTCAAAGGACAGCACGGAAAGGAGGGATTTGAACAGAGATCTCTTCTATTCCCTGTAACTTCTGCAGCCACCAATGGTACAAGGCTTTAGTGCCTCCACTGTATTTTTGGAAGAAAGACCTGATTTAGATGTCTACACAAAGGAACTGCTCACATTTGTTTTCCGAGCTGTTGGGCCAGGATAATTCTAACTGAATTGAACAAACAGAACAAACTGAACAGAAGATCAAATGAAGGCAGATACTGAAAAACTGCTTCACACCTGAAATTTCCATCTCTTGGCCCAAGCAACACTTTCTAGGGATGTAAGTACACACTGCCCTTCTTGGCACTGAAGCGTACTTAATTCCTTGGTTCCAGGAAGGAATGCAGTAATGTTGATTAAATCAGTTTCTGCATCAGTGCATGTGTCCTGTCCCCCTACAGACTGACATGTGTCTTACAGCAGTAACTGAAATTAAAGAGGCAAAATCATTTGATGGTACCTAACAAAAGGGCATTTCTGTAACATTACATACACTGTGGTTTCTAATGACAGCTACAACATGATTCATGCAGGCTGAATGTCTGATTTTCTAGGGCAACCTTTATGGATTATAAGAAAAAAGTATTTTTAAGTGCTGAAAATATTTTAGTAATATGGCTTTTCTCATTACTAGCTCAATGTTTTTAAGATGATAAAATGCAGAGAATCTAATTATAGTGGAATGTAATAAGCAAAATTTGTCTCCCTCAAATTGAATTTATTGGCAGGGGGCCTGGCCAAAGCTAATCAGTATTTGCACTTTGTTTTTCCTCTACTCCAGCATTTAATTTTAAAATTTGCTTCAATCACATTAGCAAATGAGAACATTGGTTTGTTGTTGTTTGGGTTTGTTGGTTTTGTACGGTCCCTTTTGGGCCCCTCTGTACCAAATACAGGCCTTGTTCCACATCTAAGGCGTGACAGCAGCAGCTTATTTCTTCAAGGGCAGGAGAGAAGTGAGCACAGCAATCACCATTTGTGACTGCCTGCCTTGCCAGAGGAGAGCTCACTGCCAGCAGCTGGAGCTGTGGTGAGCTGCTCCCTGCAGAGCTGCTCCCAAGAACTCCATTCCAAACTCCATTCCAAAGGCACACACCTTCTGCCCCTGGAAGTCACTGACCAGCTCCAAAACCACCAAGCTGGGGAATCTCAGCTACTTTTTGGTGGCATGAAATTCCACAGTTCTCAAGTTTGGACAACACTTTCCAGTATTATATGAGTAAATAAGGATTACAAATGTCTTCCTTCCTAACTTTGATACTTGAGTTTTCTGCAAGTCCTGGAGAACAGAAAATTAAAATAGTCTTCCTAATTCCAACTAAAATTTCGTTTTTACTAGTGGCTATTGACAGAGCTAGTTATTAGGATTACTTTCATCTTTATTGTTAAAAAATAGAACTCAAGGAAGTTAAGAAGTGAGAAAGAAATTAAGAAAGTACATATTTTCAAAAACAATCTTTTCTTCTGGTTAATAACCTAACTGAATAGTTCATCAGAACTACACGAAATTGTTGTCTAAAACTGAAGACAAGATTGCAAACTAATTATCCCTATGTCTTTCTAAGATACAGGAGATTACTTCCCTTAACAAAGTAGCTTGACTGCTAAATGAGGTTAGGATACTTCCCTCTTCTCCCTTATAGCCATGCTACTTTCATTGCTAAAAAGCAGGATGATTTCTTGCCCTCTTGACACAGCAGCACATGCACATCAGTGGTCACAAGGGACAAACTCATTCCCATCATCTTCACAAAGCTCTCTAAAAGCTTTGTTTCAAATGCTGAAGAAAGGTACAGTTGTGTGCAGTAAGCTGTAAAAAACTTGGATACAGACTATTCAGAGATCTGAGAGATTCCTCCAAGGAAAAGAGCACCAGCTCCTAAACAAGACAGAAGCAAGAGGGATGGATACTGTCACTTCCCCAGCAATGCACACACCCCCTGGCTGGTTCATCTTTACCCTTCCAGCAAGTTATGCAAGGAGAACGAGTAGAATGATGAGAGGTCTGATGTTTATTCCTGCCATCTATTCCTAATAACAACGGGCTGCACTGGTTTGGATTTGAATGTTCAAGATCCCTGCACTGTAATAACCAAACTCACTGCCTTTAGCTTCTTACCACAAGATACCTCTAAAGATGAGGACAACTGGACTAATGCTCAGTTATTTCCTACTCATCCACAGCTGAAACCATGATTTGCAGATTTATGTGCAAGATGAAAGTAAAATCACAGAAACATGTACAGAAAGGAGGTGTAATTTATAGACTCAGAGATTAGCATTTTTATACTGTCAAAACTTGTATGTCCATGATGCTCAGTGTAACCTGACATTGATTACATCTGTTTCTCTGATATTAAGCCAAGTACAGAGTGGTTCTGGAGTTCAGTGTTAACATGTTTGTGTGCTTTGGTGAGTGGGGTCAGTGAAAAGCAAACATAAACAGAACAATTAGAAACTCAGCTTAGCTGTTCTCACAGGGAAATTGGGGGAGTGTTTCAGTTTGTTTTGGAAAAGACCGTCCTGTTAATATTGCACCACCCTCTCAGCTGGACATTCTCTTTAAAATAAATGGATCTAGAGATCTTTCACTGCAGCATGACAGGCCCCTTAGACATTGATATTCAAATGTTTCATGCTACACAAAGACATTTTATTTCAGTTTTGGTCCAACTAAGTTTTCTCAAACTAGTCCAAACATTCATTATTTATTTCAATATTCTCTGAACACTTATTCTGTATTTCAATACTTTCTGAATTTTGCTCTGTCAGTGACAGTCCTAGTTCATGTAAGACTTCAGTGTCACATCAAACATTTTAGCAGCAACAGCTGCTTGCTCTTACTAATGGCTGTAAGCCAGCACACGTGACCAGGAATGTGTGGCTGCAATAAAGCACTAAGGACCATTGCCTGTTTTTTTGACAGCTTTATAAATAGAAAGAGTTGAACCCAAGGATCATGGAAATTGGGAGTGATAAAAAAGCAGCTCACTGTAAGGAAAAGGCTTCTGCCATATCAAATCTTTCCCCCAAAACAGGCAAATCAAACATCTAAGTTTAGTTCTAATCTTTATTGCTTGGTTGATAACCATCTCTGAGGCAAGCAACTGGAATGCTTTCATAAGAGCAAAGCTTGTGTTCTCCCTTTAAAATCTTACTAGTTTTAAATCTAGAATATCATAAAGAAAAAGGTTAACCTCTTCTTAACAGCTTTTACTTTTTTATATCAAGCCACAAATCCCTCTTATTTTTAAAAAGTCCTCAACAAATTTGAAATATTTGAAGATTTGCAAAAGTTAAAAAAAAAAGACACTTACCAAAGGTAGTTCTGCTTTCCATGTCCCAAGTCTTGTCAAGTTTGTTGGTTCTTGGTTTTACTTAATCTGTGTTTATCAGAACAGAATCAATTTTAGATGCTTTCTGTGCCTAAGATAGTATTTTAAGAAAATTTCCTGTATTTGCAGCTATTATTTTACCTCCTCAGTTTCCAGTGCAGTACCTTCCTCTCAGGCATTTTGTCACCTTTTCATTAAGTGATGCAGATATGTAACCACTGTGTTCTCATCCCTCTGGTCCAAGAAATGTGAGGTATGCTACATGATGGCTGCACTTAGCTTAGCAAAACAGGAGACTATAAAGGAAAATGTTCAGCAGTGTTATAGCACATCACAGGATATACACTGTGGACAAGCTGTAGCTCAGCATTTCTGAGCTTAGTCCTTATATACACAGAAAAGCTGTAACAGATCCTGAAAAAAAATATACATATTTTATTGGGAGCTGGGGCAATGGACAGAAGGGCACCTACAAATTTTAAGAAAACATAAATGCATAATATTTTCCTTTCCCTAAACCCCCAATCTGGGAAAACTTTGTAGACTATGCACTTCTATAGACAATAAACAAAGTCTCAAAATTACCAATGTGAGCTAATGTTTCCAAAAGCCTAGAGATTCTTTACCGGTTTATTAATCCCGTTAAAATACTTCTGCCAGGAAACCAGTCATTTTGATAGGAAAGGTGTATTCAGTATTGTAAAACATTTGCAATATACAGATTTTACAACAAGTAATACACCACTGTAGATATACAAAATTTTTTTTAATAAGCTTGGCTCTTTACCTCACCATCCTCTTTAAATAAATATTTAACAAAAGAACCTCCCTTCTAACAATGGAAGTAACACCAGAGATAAAAAGAGTATCAGCCATGTTGCAGAAATGCTACAACAAAGCCCCTTTCACCCGCCAGTCTTGTGACAGCAAATCCTGCAGTTCTTCTTCATCTTCACTACCAACATCCTCCTCCTCTTTCTCCTGTGCTGCTCTTAATCTCATGGCTTCCTTTAACTTCTCCTTCATCTCGTCCTGGCGGTTCCGCAGAAGCTCCACACGGCGGTAGCATTCACTGTCGGAAAGGGAAACATCTGGTAACATCTGGGGCCTTTCCACATGAATTCCATCATCTCCAGTGCTGCATTTTGCTTCTACAGCTTTGGATAAAGAAGCTTTACAGCTTCCCATCCATGAAAAAGAAATAAGCTTTGGAGATGTTAGTGCACCTTCTCAGTGTTCATCAAGTGAAAACAGACCGAGGAGAGGAGAGGTGTGGTCAATTCTCTAGTAATGAGATCTAGTCCAAATACTTAACAACTGCAATATAGTCACAAGCCATTTTTCAAAAAGCACAGAACTAATATCCACTTTCACACAAGAAGAAACACCATGCTTTGCTCCATTTATGGCTTTCTTGAGAAAAAGGTGTGACATCAATTATCAATTTTGATAACTTAGTGGTGGCATCTCTGAAAATAAAAATAGCAGCACAAAGTGTTCAGACTCTTTATCTGCTTCCTCTGTGCTGTAACAGAATATTTTCAGTAAACACGGTGCAAAAGTTTCAGGTTTCCATTTACTTAAAAAGTTGTGTCCTTGAATTGTGTTTTATAAGTATTCTAGCCATTTTAAACAGCGTATTTTTTTGAAAATGCCAAGTAGTACCAGCCTGATTTAAATTCACCTTTGCCCCTTTCATTCTTATTTGCTCAGAAGGGTCAATATGGAGGGGTCACTGTCTGGATCCTGTTTCCCCTGGCATTTCACCAATATGATTCTTACAGGCAGTCGTAGCTGAAGATTTGAAGGCCAAGGAATTTATTTAATTTTCAACTTAATTTGAAATAACCTGCACTTGAATACACTCAGAAGTCAAAAGTTACAAAAAGTCTTTAAAAATCTATTTGGAACTTTTCTTTTAGGGAAAAATAATTACAGTAACAAACTTGAAATACTCTACAAATTTCTGCATTTTGGTTGTATGTACTTACAGCAGCCTTAGCTTATGAGAAAGATAAATCCTCAAAGAGAGGTAGGTTTAGCTGAAGCCCTGTCCAGAATTACACAAACATTGTTAAAAGACATTCCTGTAATAGCAAAGTTCAGTTTGGACCCAGTGCTATTGTTACCATACACTGATTGTGTACAGCATGTAAATCTGCCCAGATGGTTGAAGTGTTGCTTTAATTTCTAGTGTCTTCTTTTTGGTGCATCTCTTTCTTTTCAGTCACTACCACTGCCATTATCACTGCTAATATCAGAGTGTTGAGCGACAGGTAAACAGTAACAAACTGTTCCACTGAGGTGTATTTCAGGTTACTTGAGCTTAAACCAATGCCCATCCAACCACCACACCCACCATTTCAGCAAAACAAAACTAAACAAACCACTTCATGTAATGAAGTGTGCATCACTCCACAAAACCTTTAAGTAAACTTCTACTAGAATTAAAGAGGGTTTGCCACAGGACAGGACATTTTCAGTACAGGAAATGTTTCTTAAAAATGTTCACATAAATTCTACATCAATCAAAAGTCCCAGGGAAATACAAATTAAGACATTAGTACATTTGACAGGGGAAGAGGGACAGTTTGTTCCAAGAATTTGGCTTTTATACTGTCAGTGATTCCAGTGCATTCTCTCTTTGGAGAAAGTTACATAACTTTGTACCAAAATCCATGTCTTTATTAGGTATCATTCTGCAATTTGAGGGAGTCTGTCCTTCAAATACTCAGATGATTAATGAAAGGTAGTACTGCAGATTAAAAGTGTTTTTATCACTCTAGTCAAAGAGCAATCCATTACTGCTGGAGAACAGAGAATTTGAGGAAAAATTGATCTACTTACATCTGCTCATCAATTTCTCCAATCTGGCGATCTAGTCGTCCCTCCTCATCATCTTCTGCCACTATTGCTTCTGAAATCTAAACCAGAAAAGCACTGAGAATATTCACCTTCATCCTAAATCCCACTTCTGCTCCTTTACAGTGTCTGTGTCCTCCCCTGCTCCCCTCTACCTGTAGTTAGTGTCAATCTCCTCTATGTATATTCCCATCTTCACAAGGGCAAATACAGAAGAGAAAAAAAAAATGGTCTGGTTTAATTTGAAATGGAAATGCTTTTCCTTAAAATCAAAAGTAGTTTGGCTGCTTTGGGGTTTATCTTTGGAAATTTTTAATACACTAAGATTTGAAACTGAGCATAAACAAACTACACACACGCACAGGCTGAGGCTGAAATGGGAGCTCTATCCCAGTGCTTAAATACACACCACTTATTGAACATACTGTTGAAATATTCCCACTAGATCCCGAAGTGTTTCTAACCTGTTATTTTTTTCAGCATATACTTTCTCAAATCTGAATGTCTGGGAGATGCTATGCAATCAATGGTCCACGCATAACTGAGAAGATTCCTCCTAAGCTGAAGAATTATCTGAATGGCTTATGCTAGCAAAATGTATCCACCACCGCTTTTGTATGAACATTTGCTCTGTTTATAGTGCTGACTGCTTTAAAATGAGCAATGAGACATTTCTCTGCACCACTTTTCTCAGCAGTTGACATACAAGTAACTATTTACAATTAAAATAAATTAAAAGGATAGCAAACACTCTAGGGGAAGACTGAGAACACCATGTAATCTGTGATATAGTTTTATATTGTACACAAGGGCACATAAACACCTGCTGCAGGAAGACTTTCCATGCAATGATAAACAGTGAAAAGCGGAAGTACAGAAAAACTGTGGCCAATTTACGTGTCTCAAACTCTTTTGTCACTTTCCCAGATTTTGGAGTTCCTTTCCACTACATTTAAATTAAACATGAAATCCAGGTTACCTACACTTCATAGATACTTTTTTTAAAAGACAGACAAATGGGTAGTGTTTTTAAAAGTTAAAATATGAATACAGATCTAAAGAAGAGCCCACGATTGTATCCTGTTTGGATACAGGACACTGATCTGAGATGTATGCTAGCTAAATAGTATTTAAATAAAATACAGTGTAACAAATGTCACTAGATATATATGACTGAATCTTGATTAAAAGTTTTCAATTTAATTTCCTTTAAGTGGGAAATACAAGGAACCCTTTGCTCATTTATAAAGTGCATTTAACCACACACTGCATTGAAACAAACAGCTGACAAATGCAGATGTCAGCCATTCTGCAGAGCTGCATGAAACTGTTGTTTTCCTTATTGTGTATAGTATTTAGAATCAATAAATATAGATTCCATTACTTACTGTGTTGACCTGTCGCATTGCCTTTTGAAATTCATCCCATTCTTTGTCCATCTGATCCTTTGGAGCATCAACTTTTCTCACCTAAAGAACATGAAATTTTTTAAATTAACAATTTAAGTCTAATGACTCTTGGGGGCACTGTAAAAAAATCACAGGAGAAATAGGAAAAATTATGCTGTGTTATCAGAAAAGTCTGGTTGATGTACTTCAGTTTAAGTAATGGATATGAGTGAGAGAGTGTAGCTGCACAGTGGTTTTGGAAGAAAAAGCTGACTCTACTCCTGGATTAAAACATCATCTGTGACTGCAGCGTTACAAAATAATTAGTGACTAAAAGTGGCTGGCGTGGAATGTCTGGAGTAACAAAAGTGAGTTTGATGGTCTGTCATTTCACTGTGTCAGGTGATAACTGTTAAATTCTTCTGTAAGCTGCCTGTACAATTGCATACAGTAGCCATTTCACAAGCCAAAAAGCAGTGAATTGTCTGCCTTTGGCATAATGTAAAGTATCAAACTTTTCAGTCCCTAGTCTGCTGGTGTTAGGTAGCCTGACTGTATTTCAAATCTAGTCTAATTTTCATGGCTAACAGAAGAAACTGTACAGCTACAAACCAATTTTAATGACATGCAAAGCTTTTTATTCTGTGGTAGATGGCATTTAGTAGTAAGACATGAAGTCTGAAAAAGTAGTAATGGCAAGAATATGTTTAAGATCTACAGCCAAGGTAATCAAAGCCAGATTGTGCTTTTAATGCAAATAAATAAACAAGGTAGTCTACCTGCGTAATTGAAACTTCCACAATTCAAGACTGGAAGATGTGGCATATAATGTATTTTAGAGGACAGATTATGCCTGACTCAGGACTCGGTAGAAATTATACAGCTAGGAGAACTAAGCAGTTTGAACATAGTAAATCATGACACCATCTTTTTGCATTGGTTTTACTTTTCCCTTTGTTCATTCTGCTCTTTTGGTGACACGTCAGTCATCACCTTAGTAAAGACAACAGTTTGGTGTATTTTGTTCCTGAGTGATTATACAAAATCAAGTAGTATGAATTAAGTTTATAGAATAAATTAGAAGCTTCCAAGCAAACTCAAACTGGGAAGTAATAGTCATCATTTCATTTTTCTGTTCTGTTATTATTTCTATCATATGTGTATGTACTGTGTTATTATGCATTGTGGTTGTCTTTTGTAATTCATAATTATTTGTATTTCTTACAATAAATTTAAACACTAAAGTTATTATTTTTTCTTGAAATATTTATCTAATCCAGAATTTATATGCTTTACAAATACCTGATGCAAATAACAAGCATTTTTCACTCCCACAATCTCCCTTTCAAATGCCCGGTTGATTCTTAAAATAATTATTTTGTGTATGATTCCCACACAGAACCTCTGCAACCACCTCTATGTAAGTGATGTCACAGACATTTTCCTTCCTCTGAGTATTAGTTACACTCAGAAAGGGCTGATTAAAAGGAAAAGCCTCTGCAAGGAATTGAAGGAAGAGCTGACTGGAACAAGTAACCACTTGTAAATTTCTCAGTGGAGGCAATCACCAGAACAAAGGTCACTAACCAGTGTCCTCACAGATGTAAGCAGATTCTCCTTTGCCTGCTAGGCATTCCTGCATTCTCAACTTATGATGAAACTTAAGTATTTGAAAAATTTAGACACAAAAAAACCCAAACAAACAAGCAAAAAAAAAAAAAACCAAAACAAAAAAACGAAACCAAAAAGCCATGGCTTTTTCAGCTACATATTTCAATATTTGAAACATCATTATTCAAAACTATTCACATATGGCAACACGTGGGCATGAGTAGTGCCAGAAGAGTCTTGCCAGAGCAGATGAAACTCCTGAGCTTGTTAGCTGGGCTAGTGGGACTAACTGAACATGAAGAAGCATTATTTGGAAAGTGTCCAAATTAGGTATCATGGCTTGGCCTCACAATGCCATTTAAATACACCAGCAGCCTTCCACTGTGTGAGCAAGGAAATATACTCAAAGGAAAAAAAAAAAGACTTAAGCTTACAGCACTGTATTTCAATAAAGAAAGGAAGAAAGCCATCAAATCTGTGGCAAATTTTACAAAACAAAACAAAAAAAAGGTTTGTATTTCAAATACCAGTGTTTATTTTGGCCATCATTTGGCACTGTACAAGCTGAAGGAAGTGTGAATGGTTTTGATCACAATTTCAAGATTTTTAGTTGTGGGGGTTTTTTTGAAAAACAAGGTGAATACCTACATTTCTTTTCTTTTCTAAGCATCATAAAACCCCAAAGTGGTAAAAGACAAGAGGGCTGAAGACCAAGTTCACTCTTGTGGTGTAACCAGTACTACAGATGACAAACAGTGTGTGCCATAATGGAGCTGTTTTCATTCCAGCAGGATGCACCCTGTGAGTCAGAGTAACTCAACACTTTTCAGCAGGATCTCACAAAGGCCCTTATAGAACTGTTAGATCCCCTGTTAGTTCCAAAGCAAAACTGAACATACAAGTTAAGTGAACTGCTTTTCCTGGGATGACTCACAGAAATAAAGGTAGATTGTCCAAATCTCAGTTCAGCTTTCCAACCAACAAATGACATTTCTTTAGGAGCCACAGAAAAACCATAATCAAAAATTATGAGATGATTTTAACAAGCTCTTCCTGCCCACCTCCAGCCCTTTTCGTTTTCTAATTTACAGAGAATGAATGTTTAAAGCTGTACCAGGGGAGGTTCAGACTGGGCAGCAGGAAGCATTTCTTTACCAAGAGGGTGGGCAAGCACTGGAATAGGCTTCCTGGAGATGCCCCAAGCCTGTCAGTGCTCAAAAGGCATTTGGACAATGCCCTTAATAACAAGTTTTAGCTGCTGTTTAGCCCTGAAGTTTTCAGGCAGTTGGACTAGATGATTATTATAGGTCACTTCCAACTGAAACAGTCTATTCTAAATCTAAATAGTTCAGTCATTTTCTTATATTCCAGTATGACTGATTACCTGGAAAAGAATCCTGACTATTCAGAAAATCATTACAACTGGCAGAAATAAATCCAGTAGCATATAATGAGTAGATCACTTACTTTTGCATCCACTTCAGGATCATCAAAGAAACCTTCTGGCAAAGCTTCAGCAGTGTTTTCTTTCCTGAAATATTGGATTACTATTAACCCAAGTGAACACTTTACAATCTGCTTTATTGAAGAGTTTGAAACAGTCAAGAATGAAATTCATAATCCTTTGTGTAAATATGTAGAAACAGAGCAAGTTTTTTAAGCCCTTAATTTTACCTACAACCATCAAAACCTGCTCCTTCAGCTTGGTCTTTCCTCCCTTTGAAGGAACTGCACAGAAAGGTTTAGATCTCACTGTTAAAACAAGAGGTGTAGCTTATGCTTTTAAAACTATTCTTTCCAATGTGTTGAACACCCAAACGTTGTAACAGCACAGCTGCTACTTCTGAACGACTAAAGCACTGCGTAGAGGAGTGCTCAAGTGAGCTGAACCATTACTACAGAACAAGCAGTTTCCTTTAAACAGTAGAAAGCAGTGGTTGACATTAAGCTCCCACAGTACCCTGTGTTAAAATGTGCAAAGATATCAAACAGACTCTGTATGACATTGTTCCATCTCTTCTCCTGTCCCTAGGGTGCAAGATTCCTGTCTGAAATAATGCCTGAGGCTGACATATATACAAAATATTCTGAATGCAACCTAACAATAAGTTAAGATTTCTAAGTGATCACAGTATTTATTTCCTGGAAGATAAATGTTTATTTACAATTCCTAAAACTATCAATATTTGATTTGACTGCTTACCTTTCAACTACCTTCTCTTGTACCTCTGCTTTCTGTATGGATCCGGAATGGGAAACTATAGGAGCAGCTGGAGTTTTGGTGTCAAAAAAGTCTAGAGGAAAGGACAGAAGTCCATGACAAAAAGAACAGCTGTTCAGGAATTTTCTAAAATTCCTACTAGACAGGAATTTCAGTTAGTACCCTACTGAATCAAGGGAAGAACAGCCAGATGTTACTTTCCTTGGCAGATGCAAAACAACTAGAACATAAAATCAATAAGCAACCAGCACACAGTAACAGGAGATTCTTTGCTAGTTTATCTCTACTTCCAGTATTACACACCCTCACCACCATCTAATTACCCATCACCTAATGGCAATAATTAGAAAAATAAAATAAAAACCTTTCATCATCAGTTAAATCACAGGTTCTCCTTACAGAATCACTTACTATTTCAGACAGCATTACCTGCAGGCAGAGAATTAGTTATTACTTCTTGAGTTGGAGGTGGAATTTCAGTTTTATGCAAAACAGAAGATTTGCTTGATTGTTCTTGTTCCTCCTCTTCATCATCATCGTCGTCATCGTAATTCCCTGACAATAAACTGGGGCCTGGGCCCTTGGAAAGCTGTACACTGGTGCTGTCTTGCTGTGCTTCATCAAAGAAATCTGCTGGCAGCCTGGTAAAGAGCCCACAACACAACTGTTTGAAACTTCACAGCAATGACTCCAGTCCAGCACCAGCAGCCCAGTCCCTCTGTGAGCAACACAGGCTGTGAGATACTGAACAATGCCCTGAACTGCACAGCTGCCAACACAGCCACTGTCTGAAGGCAGCACACACCTGGGGCTCTCACTTCAAGTGCCCCAGAAGTGCCCAGGTTAATTCCAAAAACACATTTTAGATGCATTTTTCTATTTGCATATTCACTATCAGAAACATTAATAAAAATAACCCGTAACAAATTGGAATGGTGGTTAAAGTGATCCTTTTTCCACCTACTAAGTAATTTGCTATTTATTTTGGGTACCTACTGCTGTCCAGGACTGTAATTCAGAACAGCCACACAGGCTCAGCAATGAGAAAACACAGATTTGCTGGAATAGCTGCAGCCTGCAAGCCAAACATTTTTCCACGTTGTATTTTAAAATAATCCTACCAACAAGTTCAAAAATGGACAAACCTCTCAAGTGTTAATTCTGCACACAAACTCAAATTCCTGTAAGGAAACAGCATGTGGTACCTAAGCAAGATAGTAATTTATCCTGTGAAATGTAGAGGAGACCCACAGGTGTCACCTGACATGTGCCAACCCTGCAAAGATGTCCTGATACCATCAGAAAGTTTTAGGGGCAGTTGAGATGCTTAACCCAACCCCTTGAAGTCAAATGCAGTCCTGTATTTGTACAAGTTCAACTGCAGCATATGCACCTACATGAATTTTAGGTGACAAAAACCATCATAATGAAGATCTGTCATTTGTTAGTTTTTTTGTTAATAAATATCATTTAATTATACATTCAAAATTTGTCATAATTTCAGACTGCCACCTCTTCTGTAGGATGTCAGCATTATTAGAGCACATGCTACAATCTATTTATGTTCAAGCTGTGCAAGAGCACCACATGGCAATCCTTTAAAGTCTGTCAGTGACAGCAAAAGAATTCCTGTTTTCTCAGAGAGTCTTAGGAGTTGATACAATTATCTCCACCCAGGAAGATGCTGCCATGTTCAGGAATATACAACTCTGTTAGAAAATGGGCAGAAGCAGGGATGTGCTGACTCTCTGAACCTTTGCCCTTGTCTAGGACGCACAGACAAGGAAGAGCTGGGTGAGAATGCAGCCACTGGTAGTTAGAAAAAAACCCACTGTAATAACAAGAGCTACTTACCCTGCTGAAGACGTGTGTGGTTTTTCATCTGTACCTGTACAACAGCCAAGAGTCACTTCTTAAAATCCATGCTTTTAAAAGAAACATCCCTAAGACTTCTATGACAGCACCAAGTCCCCAGATGCATATGTATTTAACATATCTCATATATTTACATGTCTGGTAGCACCAAGGGAAAAAAGTAACTGTCCTTCCTTTGGCAAGAACTTTGGTGCATGGTTTGAGGAAAACCAGTGACTTGATCCCACTGAAAAGGGGTAACACCAGTTCCAGGCAAGTGCTCCTACTGCTTAATTTCCACTGCTTCTTGACATATTTGGGCCAAGCCCACAGTTCCATGACCTAAATTAACCCCAAAACCCAGAAGAAAACCAGGTGAACTTCCAAAAGCACGGTTTTGTCCTGACACAGAACTCACAGAGAGAGAGAGAGCAAACTTTCTCCCTTTTCAGCACAGAGCATTCAGGGCTGACATTAACAGTCATCAACAGTCTGGTGTATTCATACTCACTTCCACAGGAACAGAACAAACCAAAAGCACTCAAGATGTAAAACGGATGGATTCTGGCAAGCATTTCCCTCTCATTACCTTTTACTCTCTTCAGGTCTGTATTTTCTGTCTCAACTGTTTTTCTCTTGACAGGATGAGATGCTGTGCCAGCAGCTGAGCCAGTGGCCGTCTGCTTTGTGCCTTTTAACTCTGCAATTCTCTGTAAAGAAATAAAAATTCAGGACACGTTACTAGCAGTAACTTCTGGATTGCAGCTTAAAATACAGAGCTTTTACAACAGCTCATCAAAGTGAGCTTAATACCTTTCTAGAACAAAATCACTGCAACAGAAACCACAGGTACCAAAACAAAGGCCAGTGTTTCTGTCAGCCTCTGGAATGATGTGTCATGGAATAGACGAACTGACGCTCACACAAGGGAGGCTGTACCAGTAAGAAAGAAAAGACTAGGAGCAGTGACACTGACAGCAGTAAGGCACTGGAGAAAAGAGCAAGGCTGGATTTATTCTAAGGTCCTGGAATATGAAGTGTTTTAAAATTAAAACATGGCACTTTCACAGCATGAGAGACATCACCCTGGCTTGCCACAGCGATCTAGTCTGAATGCAGGCAATGAACTGGAACCCCTCCGTTCCTTTGGTCTTTTCCTGAGTACTTGTAAAATTAAACACAATCTTTCAGTTTTTGCTAAGAAGTAGCAGGAGAAGAGGATTAAAAAAAAAAAAAATGGGTGGAATCCAAGTTGCAAAGTCCCTGACTTGCTTTACAAATTCTTCATTTTGACTGCTGAATTACAAAGAAAAAAAAAAGGGTATTTTCTTAACCCCGCATAAGCTGTCACTTGACAGCTCACAGGTTCCCGAACAGGCCTGGGGAGACTGGAGGGGGGTGGCGGGGGGGTAGTTTCCAAGTCCAAGCTGCAGACAAGTGACAACCAAAAGCTGTCGCTAAGGTGGGAACTGCTTCACCCCAGAAGCGGATCCCTGACAGACACAGCCCCCCCTTTATAAGGGCTGGCTTTTCGATCCCCGCACAGGCTTTAAGAGAACAGAACGCAGACGGCGCAGCCAGGCTGGTTCCCGCCCTCATCCCGGCGGGCGCTCCTCTGCTCCCACTGCCGCACGGAGCCAGGAGCAGCGAACCCCAGGCCCCCGTCCCGGCCTCTCCCCAGTCCCTCCCCTTCCCAAGCGCTGTCCCGGTGCTCCCGAACAACAAAGCCCGGCCGAGACCCGCACCCTCCGCCCCGCCGCTCACCTCTCGGTGCTGCTTGCCCAGGACGTGGGTCTGCCACAGCAGCTCGCCCTTCACGGGCGCGTTGCACAGGGAGCAGCTCAGGTGCCCCAGGCTGTTGTACGTGTCGGCCGCGTTAAGGGAAGCACCGAGCGGGGCGCGGACCTCCTTCCTCCCTCCCAGCCTCCCTCCCTCCCCGCCGAGCTCTAGGGTGCCGAGGATATTTGGCGAAGGGCGAGTCGATGCGCTTCTTGCCCGCGTTCTGGCGCTGCTTCTCCCTCATGAGGCGCCGCAGCTCCTCCTGCCGCACCTGCTTCCGCCCCGCGCCCGCCCCGGCCGCCGCCATCTTCCCCCGGCGCGCGGGGCGCAAGGGCGGGGCCGGCGCGAGCAGTGACGCCGCCGGGAGCGCCGGGAAAGGAGGGGGAGGAGGGATGAGGGATGAGGGATGAGGGATGAGGGGTCTGTCCCCTTCGCTTTCCTCGGGATGTTCCTTAGTTAAGCCCTTGGAGCACCAACGGAGCTCGACAGACACAGCAGTCCAGCTGTGGGACGCGTCTCTGAATAAAGTGCCCTGAAAACTACCCCACCCCTGACGCCAAACCAGTCAATTAAGTAAAAAACCAATAAACATTAAATCCCATCCATCCAGATCCAGAAAACGCAGAATCACAGGGTGGGGCAGATCGGAAGGCATCACAGTGGGTCATCTGGTCCAACCTAGCTGGCACAGGATTGTGTCCAGATGGTTCTTTAATATCTTGAAGACTCCACACCCTCTTCGGAGAACCTGTTGCAGTGCAATACAACCATGTAAAGTACTTTTTGGTGGGTTTGGGTTTTTTTGTTCTGTTTTGTTGGTTTTTTGGGTGGGTTTTTTTTTGGGGGGGGGTGTTGTTTTTTGTTGTTGTTTTTTCTGGGTTTTTTGTTTTGGTTTTTTTTTTTTAAAGGCCAACCCAGCTTTTTAAAAGCTGTGTCTCGTTGCCAGTCCTGGGAACACTGGAGGCCCCAAATCGCGGCACCCCCCGGCACCCCGCTCGCTGCCCTGCACAGCACACACAGCAGCACCAGCAGAGAGCAGTGTGTGCCTTCCCCGCTAAAATACAGCCCAAATACAGAATTTGGTGACCACAACATGACCAAGGACAGCAGAGAACTTTCCATGTTTTATTTTTATCTTTTCATTGATCACAGTACAATAACGTAAGTTAACCCAAAAAAAAAAAAAATCTAGTGCCAACTTCCATGGTGTCAAGTGCTCCACTCCAAACCATGAGTGTCCATTAGAAGTCAAAAAGTGTTGCTCCGGGCTTACAGTGACATTACCTTCCAGAGGACTTGATCATGGAAGATGCCACCATCATTTTGTGCTGTTTCCAGAGAGCAACCCATCCCATGGCTCCAGACTCCACATTTCCCTGAGTCGGGTTTGGTTCATCTCACACCAGCCCACGGGATCTGGGAGAGAAAACAGGCCAAGGGCATGTGCAATTCAATTTCCATTTTGATAAAAGACAAATCCTGTGGTACATTTTGCCAGGATGGCAAGTCCAAGATGTGTAAACACAGCCAGAGCAACACAGCAACTGGAGGAAGACGATGGGATAAGTGCAACTAAGGCAAAAGGGAGTAACTTCTGTTTTGACATGATCATGGCAGATTGTTGGGCAGAGGAAACGATTCAGTAGGGAGACAGGTATGACAGTACACCTGGACTACAGAATCAGTGAGACTATAGCTTCAGCGTGATTATTTATGTTTACAAATTCTGAAGAATATTTAAAATCGCCTCTTCCTTCCCCTTCCTCCCACAACTGCACTCTGCTGCACTTCTGAAAAGCACAGACACTTGCTTTTACTGAATTTAAGGCTATCATGACATAAAAATGTTTACAATTCCCCTCTCCAAAACTAAGTATAAAAGTCAATTCACTCTAGAATGTTTTGGAGAGCTCTAAATACAACCATTTGTTTTCCAAAACAAATCAACTCGTTTTTATATCTGGAAGACAAAACAATTTATACTGCAGAAACTGGTCTTCATACACATACCTTTGTCCTAGAAACCAGACCACTTAGCACTGCAAGGTAAGTCTGGCTCAGGACACCCACCCTCTGCTGAATGCAGATGTGCTGGTGGGAGAGGTTCACCATCACTTTGCCTCAAAGTATGAGACCATCAAAAGATCTGCTATGGAACATCCTGAAGTTAATCCACCTTGCTCTGAGACAGGCTGGGGATGTACTCACACAAGCACATCCAAGGAAGCAGCAATTTCTGGGAAAGACTGCTGGGAAGATGATGGCTGCCTACAAATGTTCTCATCCAAGAGAGAAAACTACACAGGAACAGCAGAAATGGACACAGTCCTAGCCATGACCACAGCTCCCAGTTCTCTCCATGGGCACAGGAGGATACTTGCTTATTGTACCTGCACCTGTGAAAGCTCAAAGCATTTGAGAACCACATTTGGGAGGATGAGGACCCTTTCCATCCCAGGAAAGTGGTTGATTTTGCATTCCCTGAATTAGGCAAGTGTTGCTGGTAGTTTAAGAGTCAGCTGAATCTGGTCCAGAAGCAGCCACAGGCTAGGCAGGGCTTCACAAAAAAATGACTACAACCAACGCTTCCTCCTCTTAACCTTAAAGTGCTGGGAAAATGCAGCATGACAGACTAGTTAGCCTGGGAAAAAACTTCCACAGTCCTACCATACCAAATCCTAACATGATAGATAAGGTTCCTAGGAGTTTAGACTACGAAATCCTCCACAGATGCTGATAAGAGAATTTCATAAGGAAAAAATATATGCTTGGAATAACTGGTCAACAGCCAAAAACATGGCAACTCAAATCTTGGTATGGTCAACCGGCATTTTTAGAATACAAGTGACCCTTTCTAATGCACAGCTTTCACTTCATTTGTTCAATATTTTTCACTAAAAAAAAAAATGCTCCTCCAATTACTAACATCAAAGACAATACTGTAACAATAACACTTTAGGTATTATTTAAGCTTTGTAACTTATCAGAAGTTAAGATCTTTTTACATACATTTCCTATTTTTATCTTGAAAGGACAGCTAACCTTAAAACATATGGGTAATGGCTCACACTACCTAAGGGCCAATTCTACACATTCTCAGTCTGACTCATTTGGGATGAAGAGTTTATTTCTTGCACAGAAAGAGGCTTCTTACCAGTCCCTGCTGTGCCAGCCACTGTGTGATCTCCCTATGAGGAACATCAGTGAAAAAGCAGCTCCTGTACATTTATGTTACCTAAATGTGGCTGACACGCTCCACAGTCTGCTCAGAACCTCTGAGCAACCACTGCAAAGTTGGCTGCACCCACTCAAAGTTTCTGTCTCCTGCCAAAGCTGACTTCTCACCTAACAGAGAAGGTTAAGCACGGCACGTATCTGACTGTGAGATTCAGTCATAACCCTCACACAGATGGCATTGCTAAAATAAACCTGTGTCTCTTTGCAACATGTTATAAAAATTCACTGATTGCCTTAACGTACTGGAATAATCACTGCATTTTCCCATTAAATACAGCATCATGAATTCAGTAAATTCAGAAAAAAACTATAAAAAAACCCTTTCAAAACAGCTCCTTAGTTTTACCTTGCTTGAACTGAACCCTTGGTATTTGAGCAGCATGAGTAATCTCATTTCATTTCTCAACATAACTCAAGACAGAACACAAATAATAAAAATACAAATAATCTATAAAAACCACAGCACATCAGAAATCTGTGTAAAAAACATATGTCTGTATCAAGGAGCTCAGTAACAACTTAAAGCACCACTCAAAATTAAGTACCATACATGTTACAGTACATTCCCTTTATTATGACAATTTAAGGCTAAAATAGGTACGACTCCCTTATAGTCAAGCTTTCTTATATTTATAAATGCATACGAACATTAAGTAGATACAAATGCGTAGGGGTTTGTTATTGCTCTGAACTGTCTACTAGAATGTTCAACTTCCCAGATGTTGTCTCAGTTTGCCTTTTTCAATCAAGCTGAAGTCCTACAACTGCAACTTATGGCACTTGTACAATTATAGACCGTCTTTGATTTGAGCTGTAATTAAATTCAAAGATAATATCAGACAAAATTGCCCACCACTGAAAACTTTGTAACTTAGTTAACTAAACTATCTTATTGTCCATAAGATACACAATTTATCACAAAGATTAGTTCAGCCATTCTTCAGGAAGGATTTTCTTTCCAAAATAATAGTTCTAACCAAGCGGCAAACAAGACAACCAGCAAGAAATGATTGACTGGGACCAGTCTAACAGACTGGGCTTTGGGGGGGAAAAAAAAAAAAGGAAGCTGGATATGTGCTCCAAAACAAAGAGCAAACTTTTCTTCTTGCTCATAGAGCAATTATGTTTCCTATTTATGTAAGGCAATGCCTCATTCTGCCAGAGCCAAATTCTTTGACTGTAGCTTGTCCATTTCTTGACCAATATTCCCTTCAATGGTATCACACTGGGCAAGGAAAACCTGAGAACAAAAAACAAACAAATGTTATTGGATACACAGTTTGGCACTGGGAGGTGTTTCTGAAGAACTGGAAGTGCAGTTTCTATCGTGAATTTGAAGATGTCAGCTCAACAACCACTTTGCAGTTGTTTTGGTAATAGCTGATGCACACCTGCATTTACCCAGAATCCAACAGAAACACGACACTGGAAAAGGCTAATAAGGATAACAGCATGGCTGCCCACCATCAGCAGTCCTGATGCTGACGTATTTTCGTTGATTCAAAGTTCATGAGAAACAATATGAACCATAAAGTTTCAGACAAGCTAGTGCTTCATTCAGTTTGGAACATGTGAGCTCCTTTCTAAAACACATACTTCAGAGGCCAAGGCTGGGAGGGACAAACCTGCTCAGTCAAACTTAAAACAAGCTTTCATTAAACCAGGACCTTTTCTACTTCTTAAGACTACCAGGCACCATTTAACCTTCATCTTCAGCAGTAGCTGGTGTTCCCCAAAAGACAGAAGGCTCTATTCCAAAAAAGGCAGTCCACAGCACCTGATGCTTTCTTAGAACCTGCCCACGAGTTCTCACAAGTAGAGACACACACAGAAGAGCAACTGGGAGCCAGCAGCCCCTGGTCACTTTGCTCAGCCTGTACACAGCACAACCCCCCCAGCACTGTAAGCCAATAAACTGTTTTAGGCCAAGCCCAACATATGCAAGTACACTGCACTTTCTGAGAAAGGTTCTCCCATTAGCTATTCATGTCTTGCCTTTGTTTTTGCTATGTCTGCACCAGACTCTGACAAACTAGACGTTTCATGTTATTTACATTAAAATGACACTAAGAAAGCACTTTCCCTCTACAGCAGCAAACTGTTGTGCCACGTGAATGTTCCTTAACCATCACACTGCTTTGAATCATCTGTTTGCAACCAAACCCTTGAGCTGTCATCAACTCAAGTCTGTAAGAACTTGAGTAATGAAAAAGTGAAGGTGGTAACAACTGCAGTTGCTGGCTGCTACTATCTCACACTTACCTCCTGACCCTGGAAAATGTGGGACTGCCAGCAGTAGAAAGCAGTTAATAACTCCCCCTTGCTTTCATGGATACTTAAGAATAATAAGCATAACTTCCCACTGTTTACTTGTTCTTGCTCTAGAAAAACAAACTGTTGTTGACAGCTCTGGTCTGAAACCCCTTCGGACTCTTCTGCAATCCTCAAAGGGTTCATAACCCACAGCTGCATAATGCTCTGCCTATAAAAGCACATAAATAATTCTGATCTCTGCTCAACAGAATCCATTTCATGCTTTAACAGCAGTTCTTATACAAAACCCCACTTGCTTCTGCTGTAGCTTCACCCAAGAGTGGAGATCCAGTAGCTTCCACAAAGTTGACAGCCATCAGTCCATTACAAGTTTTGCTGCCTTGGTTAGGCACATGGAATCAAGAGTGTGTTCAGAACCCCCACATAACACAGCCACATCAGCAACCACCTTCATTTCCATTTGCATTATCTGATCTTATCTCAATAACCGAGTACAAAGTGCTTTGTCCCTAAAGCTGTAACTAAAACCATTTATCCTATGAAGTATTTCTTGGTGGGCCTTCCTCTAAAATAGATGGCTATTCTAAAAAACTTGTGAAACACCAATGGGAAGTATTTAATAAGGTTACAGCAAAAGACAAAATCATTCAGCTCTATATATGAACATGAGGTATTTCCATGAACAATTCTAGGAGCCCAACCTGGCACTAAAGCTAGCACAATACAAGTAAGAACAGAAATACAAGTAGCATTACCATTGATTTATGTAAGTTTGAGTGGAGGGAGCTGAATTCCAGTATTTGTTAACAAGCCTTCAGCTGAAGGTCTCTAAAAAAACAATGCCCAGGAATTTACAAGCATCATACCATAGCAAAGCAAGTAAACCCTCCATCCCCAACACAGCTGCTCTGCTGTACAGATCTTAAAGACCTACTCTCCCAGGTTGGTGCATTGCAATAGAAGCTAAATTTTCCAAAGAACATCTCTGGCAAGGTTGAGTAGGTCAGCAGGTGTTATAGTTGACTGCATCCCTGTTTCCCAGACCTCAGTCATTACTCCAGTCCACCAAGATTCAAAAAAGGAGGAATGATCAATCCTGTTGTCCTTACAAGTTATCAGGATTACTTCACATTGTCAGGCAGCCATAAGACAAACAATTAATGTAAATGACAAACACTATCTGAAAACAGCATGAACTGAAAATCTCTGTTTTGTGTGCTGTTTTACAAAGCTATTAAATACCTCTCAAAGGGGGGGGTCATACAAAATACCAATGTAAGAACAAACACTGAAAAAATCTAAACAGCTCACTTTCACAAACTCTTGGTATACAAGTGCCCAGCATTTATGGAGGAAAAAAGAAAAAAAAAAAAAAGGAAAAAAACCCACCAAAACCAAAGAAAACTCACCTGGACCCTCTTCACCAGCCCCTTCTTTTTCAGTTTGCAGTCACTGAAATTCTCTGGCAGATTCTGCAGTAAAATAAGCAAACAAGTTGATGCAGGTTAATGCTGGAATGAACATATTAGACTTACAGCAAAAACTGGAATTATCAAAGAATCCTCTGAACAGGCATCTTGAAAATGCCATGCCCGCTCAGTAAGGGTAATTACACAGGAAAGAATATATAAGAAAAAATTATTAATATGTCAGGGATGCAGCATGCTGACTGCAAAGAACTGAGCTAGCAAATCTACCATGTTTCTTTAAGGAATATACAACAGACTATACACTTTTCTGCTGTGATGTGTGTTAACTGATTGGCTGAGCTTCATCTTCAGGGTTTTTTTCAGAGATTACAACATGAATAAATTTCTTACATATACATTAACTCAATCACTTGACATCATTAGAATGTATCATTAGTAATGCAGACAGTCTAAGCTGTACATCTGATCATCTCTGCAATGTACTCATGGAAGGCAACAGATGAAGTGTTACATTTTTAATTTAATTTAAACAGATGAAGTTACAGCTTTTAATTTAATTCAAACTGCATCATTTTCTGTACTCCTACCACCCATTACGTTCATGTATGTCATCCTGGCAAGTGTTACATGCTTTGTCCTTTTTGAGCTATGTGAAATTGGGGTGTTGCTGAGAAATTGTGCTCAGGTTTATAATTTTTTTTAACAGGTAAAACACCTGTACAGATGATTGTCACTATAGTATTATAGTAAGAAATGCTTATCACATTTTTATTGATCCACATAAATTCAAAAAGTTTAGTAATAGGATCTCATTTTAAGTGGAAAAACTTCCCAGACATCAGGGAAATGTTTTTACAGGAACAGTGATGAGGCTTTTTCAGAATACTTCTTTCTTTTAATCCTTGAAATGTTAATTTTGTATGGATTTATCCAATGACAAGTATAGCAGAGACAAGGAGACAGTTAAATTTCATCAGAACAGCATGGTAATTTAAGTAAGTTCTACAGAGCAACTATAATTTTAAAAAATCCTCAGGAAAGGAGGATGGGTCACCAGAGCATAACTATGAGTCAGCAGCACTATCAATGTCCTCAATACTGATAGATGCAATTTGACAGATTTGTTGTGAACTAATGTTAACAAAATCAGTGACTGTTATTTCAGAAGAGAAAGCTTTTTTCAATTCTTAGAACAATCTGTTCTCTGCAATATTGTCTTTCTAGATTAAAAAATCTGCCATTTAATAGGAGACCATCTTGAGGACAAAGTGAGTGCTCGCACTGCGAAATTGGTGAAAACATTAAATCAGAGCTGGATCACAAGTACATACTGTCATGACTGTGGATTCAAACCTTCCTACTGATCTCAGAATAACTTTGCTTTTTCCTGAAAAAGTCTTTCAGATATTTAAAAACCTGAGCCAGGTGACCAAGTACAGCATTTCCTGTGTTCTTCTCACTGAGATTTGTAATAGTGTATTTTGACTTCTATTCCTGGACCAAGTGTTTTAACTGATGAAATAAATAGCACATCTGTGAATGTACACACAGACAAATCTTCAAATATTAAATAAGACTCAACTGCACTCTTTCTGAAGAAATCTTTTAAGGTCTGTGGCTTATGGCAATATCTGACTGTGTCAGACAAATTAAAATTTTGTAAGATGCCGTGAAAGCAGTAGCTGTTTAAACACGTTTATGTTACAATGCATAAGTTACAGATGCTCTACCCAAAAGCATCCCTTCATGGCTTTACTTTCCCACCTCTGGCAGTGACAGCACTGTATTTTTTCTCTCACATCCTACCACTGTATGACTATAAACTTACATCTCCACCTTCCAAATCCCATCTTTTAAATTCACAACTGCATGGTTTCTAGTAAATGTATTTAGTTCCAAACTCAGCTCCTCTAATTAATGAGCTTGTCTGCTACCAGTAAGAGAATGATACTCCTAGAATAGAAAGAAAACAATCTGCAGGCTTCCTCACCCTTATCTCTCTGTAACCAACCAAATCTCATTTTGCATCAAGCTGTATAGTTTTGAGTGATCCAAATAACACACAGCAGCTGAGACACCTTAATGAGCTGTGACAATTCTGCCAAAGAAAAAGACTGGAACATTTATAGTGTGTGAGCTNATGAGCTGTGACAATTCTGCCAAAGAAAAAGACTGGAACATTTATAGTGTGTGAGCTTGCTTTGTGTGATGTTTGACTTCTACAATGCATCATCATCCATTCTTCTCAGTCAGTCACATTTTTCCCCTGTGAATTTTTTAATATGCTGTTGACTCAATCAACAGCACCTCTACATGTTCAATAGCATTTAACAGATGTGTCAAAACTAGCTTTTTACTTGGCTGCTGAAAAGAACATTAATTACTTGTATAAACCAATTCTACAGTAAGATAAAATACTTTACTGCTTTGCATTTCTACCTGCCATTTTTCACTCCAGTGAAACTCATTTATTGCTCATACACACTCCTCATTACCAGTCTGTACTGCTACCTCCATATACTGCACAACCACAGTACAGCTGAGTGCTGCCTCAGTAAGTTGGTGGCCTGCTCATCTGACCTGGTGTAATACCAGCACAGCACTCTGAACTCCCACATTTTATGTAAAGATTCCACCCACCTACATGTATTTCATCTGCAAGATTGCACTTAGTCCAGTTTTCAGGACAAATCTCATAGCCAATTTCATATATTAAAAAAAAAACCAAATATGTGCAATGTAACCAGTGTGCAATCACCAGTAATCCAAGCCCTCACTTATTCAAAAAAAAAAAAAAAAAAAAGACTTTTACATTTATTACAAAAACAATTATTACAGATTTTGAAATAAATTATTTATAATTAGTCTTAGCTCTGGCTGCTCCACTTTCTCAAGAAACAAAACTTCAAGAAACAAAGTACAGGGACTCCATTATTTCCCAAATCTAAACACCAAGTCACTGGATTATAAATCTTCTAAAACACTGTACTAGACCTAAAATCCCTTGTCCAGTACTATTTAGAGTATTTTGCATAAAGAGATACCTCACAGCATGCTTTCTGTTTCAACCACGCAAAAAGTAACAGAATTAAAAGTAAACTCGGGAAATTGAGTTTGGATTAATCAGGAAGCAGTGAAACATTTTTACAAGGCTGCCCACTGGGTTCCAGAACTGCATACCAGAATACAAGTACTGAGGTTTTTTTCTAAATAGGATTTGGTGTCAAAAATTGAAGGGGCCAGAAATAAGCTTTAACCCCATCCAATTGAGATAGTTGTCACAACTTAGACAGTTGTCACCTTATTGATATTTTCATGACAACATGTAGCAAATCTGCCACTTCAAATGGGAAATCAGTCACATGAAGTCTTTATGTCTAACAGCATTCAATAACTGTCAGCACAATATTCTCCTTTATATGAGGAACAAAGGAAAGAGAAATTTGAAGACTTCAAAATACTTAGAATACAACAATTAAAAAAAAAAGTAATTAGAACTGTTGGCTATAACAAGCAGCAAAGACTGCATTAACATCATAGACTCACAGTACAAAAGCAGGAAATTAGTTAGTAAGCTTCCCACCATTCCTAGGAACACATCCATTTTATAAAGCATTTGATGATGGCCAGTTCAAATTATTAGTCTGATATAGTCCACTGAACTTTTTCAAAGAGTCCATCAAATTAAACTACATTTGTTTCACCAGTTATCAGCATTTATATGGCATATTTCTGAAAAAAAATCCAATAAAAAGTCACTGTACCAAGGAGACCCAAAGACACCACTACCACAGAAAAGCAGGATTTTTCCTTCAGAACAGGCTATTATGATCTTGATATGCAACATAATTATATAATGAGGCTTACAGAGAACAAGCAGCAGACAGAGAAACAGAGCAAGGTAATACCCTGGGTTGGGGCAATTTTCTATTTATCTCTGCACAAGACCCTTATTCTCATCTAGCTCTCAGCTACAACATGATACAGAAAATGTTTATTATACTCTGAAAATGTAATGTAAGGTTATGATCCACTAATGACTGAGAGGCACTTGGATAGCCAAAAATAATTTTTTTAGTACATTAAAATATCAAATAAGTTTCTGCTGGGATTTGACCCTCTTCTGTGGTTAGTTACTTACAATGGCATCAATCTGTTCAAGGGTCTTCATGAACTGCTCTGCAGTCCCTTTTATCCTTTTGTCCAGCTGTTTTAGTGCTTCTGCTTGGAGATCCTTTGCTAAAAATCCCTGTAGAAGAAAAAACAAAATCATCCCATAACCTACACAGTACTCACCTTCAAAAATCTGTCAATCCACAACAGCAGAAAACATCTTTTACTATTTCTGTATTTTCAAGCATGATAGGGACTCCAGTCTTAATCCGTATTTTATCAATTCTTGACATGGTAAATGTAAGATCTGTTAGGTTTACTAAAATGATAAACATCTAACAGACCTTCTTCCTGGGACTTTGGGAGAATTGTACGTTTTTCCAGATATAAAATATGTAACTTATCCCACATGAAACAATATTTACCTTTTTCCAAACAGTGCCACGTCTCTATTTTGCAAATTCATAAACGGCATTTGGAATTCACTAAGAATTATTACTGACTCTTGGGCATTTAGGAGGGGCAGCCCATTACTGACTAGTCAAAACCTGCAAACTGTTTTGTTTGGGCTTTTTTAAATAGATAGACCTACAAAACTGCTTTGCAAAGATATAAAGTGATACAAAACTGGCATACCTTCTGGATACTTGTGAACTCTTTATTAACTTCCTCTAACTTATTAGCTATTTGCTCCACTGACTTCTCCAAATCTTTTAACTTCTTTAATTCAGCCTCCTCTTCTGGACTATTCTGTGTATTCAAAAGTACAACATTCACAACTAAGGAACAAACAAAGATACAATGCAGCTAAAAAGCAGCAGTGCTGATACAGACATAAAGGCTTCTGAGGGTTTAGAATACACACTACACTGTAGCTATTCTTTCCATATTTCAATACCTACCACATAAGCTTCTTCCAAAGCTTAATTACAAATATACTTAAATAAGCAATGTATATAAAGACATTTAATGAGATTAATTTGAAGGGAAAAGGGAAAGTGCAATTCTTTTTCCTTTTTGTCAACTTATCATTTCTAAAGTATAGGCAACATTTACATCACAAGATTATTACCTCATCCTCGACTTGCAAAGCCAGCCACAAACCATTTCACCAGAAATAACCCAGATCATCAAGACTCAGTAGCTACAGTTGGGAAAGTTTTTTTTTAAACCAGAAAAACAAGATGAGCAGATAAGGTCATCAGTGCACAGAAGGTTCATGAGCACTCATTAGGCAGAGTCTTGTCAATAATGTCAAGCAGAAGCCAGTCAAGAATGTAATTCCAGAAAAGTACAAACTGAAGTTATTTGCAATGTAACATGAGACTGAACTCAACTTTGTGGATAGGCATACAAAATTAGGTTAATGCTGCAGCTTGTTTCTGTGTTCAGCAGCTGACTTAGTGACAAAAATGATGATAGTTTAAGGGGAAAAAAGGTCCAAAAGCAATGCTTACCCTTTTCCCGATCAACATGACTTTGCAACCATTTTTAACACCAANAAGCAATGCTTACCCTTTTCCCGATCAACATGACTTTGCAACCATTTTTAACACCAAGTGCTGATAATGGTTGTTCCAACTCTTTCAGAGATTTTCCTAAACAAAGATCAAGAGAGGAAAAAACCAGTTAGTACAGTTAGTGGCATAAGAATGTCCTTTTGAAGACATTCAAAACATGGACACCTGATGAAAGCTCATCATCTCTAAGAAACATAGCAGATTTATAAGTTACCTTTGTATATCAATTTCTGAAAAGGAACTGGAACTCCAGTGACTTGTTCAATAAGTACAGCCATGTCTTGTAGTGTAGGTTCACCATCTTCTTGTTGAGAAGCAACTTGAATACTGTGCTTTTCATTACCTAGTAGAAAAACAGAGTAACAGTAATACTTATTGTAACCTAGAAAATATTACAGAGAAAATCCATCTCTAATATTTATTACCATTAATGCAGAAAGTTCTCAAATGACAGGTTCTCATGTAGAACCATAATTTTCAATCAAATTATTTTACTGCACTTCCTTCCTCTTGAAGTGACTGACTTCAGGTGAAAACTTTCATTTACATTGGAATAACCTGAAGAGTTCAACTGGGTCTACTGGCATCATTTAGCTCCTGCTAAATATTATTCCCTGTCTCTTTTAAGAGTACAGACGGTGTCCAGACATCCCACAAGCTAAAGCATGAAAGCCCACACCTTCCTGATGTATCACATTTCCTACCTGCAGGAACTCCTAATGTCATGAGTCTTTGGTATATGGGACAATTATCACTTCCTTTGCTCCTTAAACACGAGAAACAAGCAATCATTATCTAGCCTGTTTCATCTCCACCACCAACCAGAGAGAATTCTCAGAGGACAAAATCTATTTCTCCCCATACTCTACTGATAAGCAGACAACCACTTGGAGAAGTCCCAGCTTATCTGTCACCTTCCACTTATGAAGCATCTATTCAGACTCCCTAAAATTACTTGCATGCAAACAGGAGGTAGTTCTTAGGGGGAAAAAAGGAGTATGCCTATTAATCTCTCCTTTGCAACAGACCCTTTCTACAACCCTCTGCTCCCACACACTTAAAGTCTGTCAATCTGAAAGCACCCACAAGAATCAACCAGCTCTGGCTGCAAGGGAAATCAAAGCAGCATTTTTTACACTGCAGGAAGAGAGAACTTAACACATACCAGAAGAAACACTATTCTCACGCCACTAATTTAAAGTGCACATATCTTTTACAAAGGAGAGTGCTGGAAAAATTGATTTTAAAATGCTCCAGCCTCCCACAGTCACATGACAAGTGACACATTAACCTCAAAAATTTTGAATCTCTAAAAAAATTTGTTATTCCAAGACAATTCTGAGCTTAAAATCACATTATGCCTCTCTCACCCAAGCATTTTCCACAAACGGCCCTTCTTAGCAGTTTGTTTTGGGGGAAAAAAAAAACAACAAACCACAAAACACAACCTCAGTATATTTCAAAAGGTCATTTTGATATATACAAGTGCTTTGTATTAGGGCTCTGCCCTTTATCAATTCAGAGAAAAAAAAAGAAAATAACTGAGGAAAAAACCAGATGAAGTTTGTCTAACAATAGAACCAGTTTAATTACAAATTCTGAGTACTGCTTTGGACAGATTGTAAACAAATTTACTGTAAATTCACAGCAGAGTGAAATCACCATAAAAAACACCTCATAGGTTGCTCCAGGTGGCAGAGCTGAGATTCCCCTGCAGCCCACAGTGAAGACCATGGTGAAGCAGCTGTGCACCTGCAACCCATGGAGGATCCCACACCAGGGAAGGTGGATGCCCAAGAAGAGGCTGTGACCCTGTGGGAAGCCTGTCCTGGAGCAGGCTCCTGGCAGGGACTTGCAGACCCATGGAGAAAGGAGCCCGGGCTGGAGCAGGTTTGCTGGCAGGACTTGTCACCCTGTGGGGGACACACACTGGAGCAGTCTGTTCCCAAAGGACTGCAATCCATGAGAGGAACCCACGCTGAAGCAGGGGAAGAGTGTGAACAGTCCTTCCCCTGAGGAAGAAGGAGTAGCAGAGACAAAGTGTGATGAACTGACTGGAGCTCCCATTCCCCTGCACTGCTTAGGCAGGAGGAATGAGAGAATTCAGGAGGAAAGTTAAGCCTGGGGGAAAAAAATCTTTTCTCTTTGAGTTCTCATTGCTCTACTCTGATTTGAATGTTAATAAACTACATGTCCCCAAGCTAAGTCTGTTTTGCCCATGACCTGGTGAGTGCTCCCTCCCTGCCCTTCTCTCAACCCACGAGCCTTTGGTTGTATTTTCTGTCCCCTGCCCAGCTGAGGAGGGGAGTGACAGAGTGCCTTCAGTGGGCATCTGATGCCCAGCCAGGACCAGACTCGCAGATTGTCAAGTCACACACGTGGGTCTACTGTCCTTCTGTTTCTCAGCCCTAATTTCCATCTTTCCCCACTTTCACTCATGCACACAAAACTTCACTAAAAGTGTTTTGTGCAAAGTGGTCAAGCCACATCTGACAGCTGCAGGTGTAAATCAGACAGATGAAGCCCAAGCTGAAGAAGGCTTCTATTTGCCATCTATTAATGACAAAAAGTCATTATCAGGTAAGAAAACAATTGGAAAGACAAAAACATTCCCAGACAAGCAGGCTGTTGGCAAACAGCAAGATGGTGGAATTATAAATATGTCAAATCATTAAACTACTGACATCTTTGCAAAATGAAAACCCCTCAGATCAAATGGAGCTCTCTGAAGGCAGCAGTGAGCACATGAATCATGATGATTCAAACAGATTATTCTACAAAATTCCTCACCAAAGACTCTTAAACAAATCTACCAGGTGATAAAAGGAAACATTTTAACAAAACAATTTGAAACACAACTTGAAAACATGAATGACCAAGCAGATATAAACAATAACCTTTAGAGATGGAAAGAACATCACCAACATAAGGCAAAAGAAACAAAGGCAGAACTTATTATTCAATATTTTTTTAAAAAATACAAAAAACATTACCAAGTTTTGCTAACAAACATCAGCCAAATACCTTGCTGATTTAATACTTTACTATCCTCTTCACTCCTCCTCCTGCTGTCTCACTTAGATCCACTTCAAAATTTAACCATGGTGTTTCCCATCCCATTTTTAAGAACTGTGGAGTCCAAGATGTTCTCACCCCCCTACAGTAGTGTTTTATATTTACTTATCTATACAAGCCTTTCTTCCTCTCCACCTTCTTGTCTCTCCTCCCGTTTTTCTTTCTGAGGTGGAAAAAAGCTCACCTGTGTCAGCTGGCCTTTGAGTGACCCATTCCATCGGGTCAGCACCCACCTGTCCTACTGAAGAAACCACTCTCTGTTGCAGCCTTGCAGCTCACTAGCTGCAAACATCCAAGACTCTTCAACAAACCAGAAGAAAGCCTACTGGGTAGCACCTGCTTCTAACATGCAGTGCTGACTTCAGCCATGTATTTAATCTAAATGAAGATTACCCAAACAACAGAATCACAGAAGGGGTCAGTTTTGAAGGGACTCCAGTGGGTCATCTGATCCAATTTCCCTGCTCGAGCAGGGTCATCCTAAAGCAAATGGCACGGGATTGTGTCCAGACATTTCTTGAATATCCCCAGTGAGGGAGACACTACAAGCTCTCTGGGCAACGTGTACCAAGGCACAGTCACTCCCACAATAAAGAAGTTCTCTCTCATATTCAGGTGGAACTTCCTGTGCATCAGTTTCTGCCCACTGCCTCTTGTGCTATTGCTGAGCACCACCGAGAAGAGCCTGACTCCATCTTCTTGGCATCTCCCCTTCAGATATTCACGCACGTCAATGAGGTCCCCTCTGCCATCTCTCCTCGAGGCTGAACAGGCCCAGCTCCCTCACCTTTGGAAGGCTCACCAAAGCAAGCTTTTAGGAGAAACGCTCCAGCCCCCCATGACCCTCTCCTCGTCCCCAGACGACCTCTGCTCTGCGCTGCCCGGCAAAGGCCGCCGTGTCACCTCTTCCCGCTGCCACCCCTGCAGCACACCCATGCCCGCTATCCAGCTGCAGGTGACACTGGCAAGCCGCGGCCAGTAAGGAGCGAACCCTCACGGCAGCAGCCGGGATGGACCCCAGGCTGAGCGGGGCCGGGCCGTGCCCCGCCGAGGCCGCCCCGCCTCGTCCCCACTGCCGGTGCAGCCGCGGCCCGCCCGCCCCGCAGCGCCCGCAGCTGGGATGGCGGGCAGCGGGGCGGGGAAGGGCCGGAGATGCGCCCCCCGCCCGCCGCCCCTGCCCCGGGCGCTTACTGTAAGTGACGGTGACGGTCACCGGGGCTCCGGGCGCCGCCATCTCGCCCCGCCACAGGAACCGTCGGCGGCGCTGGCGGGGCGCGCCCGCAGCGCGTCACTTCCGCAGCCGGAGAACGGGAATGCCGCTTTCCCGGGCCGCTCTCACGGCGGCACCGCCGAGCGCCTCCCGGCAGCTGCAGCAGGCCTGGCGTGAGCGGGACCTTTCCTTCCCCATCCCAAAGCCGGCTCCGCCTCTGGCGAACCCTGTGCGCGTGAGGCTGATAACCTGCCCCCCGCCCCGTCCCGCGGACCGAACCCATCGCCACAAACGCCACAGACAGGGATCTGCTAATCTACGTGATTTTATGTCTCCATGGAATACATAAAGTTAGTGATAACCCGAGCAGTTTTCAAGAGGGTTACAAGTACAATCGCATAAAAGTCTCACGACTGCGGTAGTTTAAAAATTGCTTTCAGATCTTTTATCAAACAGGCATAGTAATAAGGGAGCTATTTTACAGAGAGTAAGCAGCAACGTATAGTCTTAGTCTCAAGAAAGAGAAACATAATACAAAGTCAAAATAAACCTCAGCTATCAACAGCCACCACTAGTCTTCACGTTTCACTTTGTCCATAAGATACGGAAATCAAAACCTATCAGACTGACTGCTTCCACTGAAGGGAACTGGGATGAATTCTCCATTAACAGAAGTCAGTAGTAGAACAACTTTCTCCAAAGAAAGAACACCACCAGCCACTCATATTGCATTCTAGGATGTAGTGATATTAAGGTTACACTGGAAGGACAAGTTCTCCAGAATTTTTTAAAAAAAGATTCTTAATACAATTCGAAAAGTATAGTTCATTGTATCCATTGTGCTTTTGAAACATTTATGTTGCAGGGATCTTTGGCAGCCCAAATTCATCCACCAACACGCCGTCCTGTAGGAAAGAAAAAGAAGTGACAGGTTAACAACCCTCCAGCAACCACATCATTTCAGAGAACCTTCCTTACTACTTCTATAAAGTGTCTGTACCTGCAATTGCCACTGTATGACAGCTGGAATCAGAACAAGAGCATCAGTGTTCTTCCTCACCACAAAGCTCTATTAAAGCCCCAAAAGTAAACATACAGAAGCTTTTCTTACAGTTTTAAGACTAGAGCTGTAATGGTACACTTAAATTCTACTGGCAGTCTGACAGTGTTTGATAGGAGTGACAAAATGTCATTCTAGTGATTTTAAACACAGTTAAGAGCATTCAGTAGGCTGCACTCTCAAATTCTCTGTACTTAGCATCCACACATACAATACATACATAGCATACATAACATTAAGCACACTTCTTTGTTCAAGATATTAAGGATCCCAAGTATCAAGCAACCAATGCAAATGTGATTTACCCAAACCAAACAAAAATGTATTTTCCTGTTAAAGATCAAAGGACTCACTTTGTTTTTTGTGTCTGTAGGAGTGACCTCTGGGATTGCTGGAGCGGATGCGGCTTCATCTAAGTAGGAATTGTCTTCATCAGCTAAAAGCTCATCACCTAATGCATCCAGTTCTGAAATTGAATTATGTTGGTTGAAACATTATGCTGCAAGAAGTTCCTTTTGCAAGAGAAAAGCTGCTCTTACAGAGACTCAGGATTCATACTGAATGCTTACATTCAGACTCACTTAGCGTCAGTCATCAGTCAGAAATACACACGCACACACACTGGAGTGAAAATTTTTCCCTGCCTTGTAGCATTCCATTGGTATCTCATGTTTGTCTATGCTCTTGTTACTTCTCTTAAAGGAAATGCAGCTTCAATGTTTAAAAAAAGCTATCGAGGCTTTTTAAAACACATTTAAAGCATTTGACCAAGGAAATAAAAAAATCACTGTATGACAGTGTGATTTTTATATTCAGTGATATAAAAAAAAAATCATCTTTCCCCTTCCTAACCTGCTTCCAAATCATCTTCATCAATCTCTGGTGTTCCATAACTACGACTCAGTGCCTCCTGGACTTCATTGGCTTCTTCCATCATATCTTCCAATTGATCTTGTATGTCCTGAAGTAAGAATCATTTTCAATTGGTCCATATTTACTCAAATTCCATTTAGTAATTCCAACATACAAAGCACTCAATTCTTTTAACGCATAAATAATTTTTTTAAGCAGTATTAATACAAGTCAAGACACACACATTCAGGACAGGAGTACCTGAAAAGCAGAAAAGGTATGAAATTTAGACAAATCCACCATCTGGAAAATAAGCACTAACCTGAGTTGTGCCACAGCAGGATTTAGAAGATACATCAGCCCATTTACTGGCAGTGTACTTGAGTACAGATAAACAATACTTGCCTAAAGGTTTACAATTCAGGCCATTTATAAAAGACAGAATAAGAAAGAACTTAAAGGAATTCAGCACTGCCACTGGATAAGAGCTTAAGTGCAGCATACTTGAAATTATATTTAGAAATCCTATGGCAGATTTTTTTATGCATTTTCTGAAGTCAGGGCCAGCCCTTGCTGATATTTGGTTACTGGTTTGGTGAGGTTTCTTTGTTTCTATCGGGTTTTTTTTTGTTGTTGTTTCTTTGTTTGGTTGGTTTTTTGGGGGGTTGTTTTTTGGTTTTTTTGGGGTTTTTGTTTGTTTGTTTGTTTTGGTTGGTTGGTTTTTTGAGGGTTTGCTTTTTGTTTTTTGGGGGGTTTTTTTGTTTGTTTTGTTTTAGGTTTTGTTCTTTTTCATCAGGCACTACCTTGAACTGGGGGGGGTAAATGACTAATCTGCACGTTACTAGTATAGGGAAACAAAAAAGGACAAACAAAGTCGGGAGTATCCACTAACAGTTATGCTGAAGTGCAAGGAAAGGAAAGGAGAGATTAAAAATTAACTCAGCAAGGAAACAATAATCACTACAGTAAGGCAAACCACTGATTGTGCAATACCAGAAAAATCAGGAAAGAATTATGATGGTGGTCCCATAAAAAAGGCAGACAAAACTCATGTGAACAAAAATAGTCATCTTGCCTTCAAGTTCATAGTCCACTCACCATTATTTCAGTACATTATTTTCAGTCTTTAATTATTTAAAACTATAAAAGCTCACCTCAATTTGATCAATCTTGACTTGCTTGTAAGCTTTCTTCATTTCTTTCACCCCCAGTTTCATTGCATCCACCTAGAAGAGTCAAACATCACACTTGTATCTGATGTAGCACAGATGAAACAAATCAAACCAGTGTGAGAAAAATAAACTGGTACCGTTGTCTTTGTATCCTTCAGTGCCTGAATGGTGTAATTAGCTTGCTCCATATTAAAAGACTGCTGTGACAGATTATCCCTCTGTTGTTCATACCTGTTAAAAAAAAGGCAAATAATGGCTTTAAAACACTACACTATTTATTACCAAAAACACTCCTAATTCTTTAAGAGCTGAAAAACCAGCAACAGTAGTCTAAAGACAGGAACAGATTTGTTGGGGTTTATTTTTCACTTACTATACACAACTGCAGAATAAACAGCTTTGTAAAAATCTGGCCATTATGAATTTCTGTGTATTTGAAGCCGACAAAGCTATTCCTGAACTAAGCTTTGTTTTAACTGACAGCAACACCGTATTTGGCTAGACTGACAAAGTAAGTGAGGATACAGGACAAGTTTAATCACCATAAGGTAGATATGCATGCCATGCTCACTAATGCTGTAAGAGAATGGAGGAGTCAGCAGATTATCCAAACCACAGTGTCTCCACAGTGAAGCTTTTCAGGGCAGGGAGGAGGAGGAGAAGGAGAAGGTACCAAAAGGAAGCCTTTAAGACTAACCACAGAGAAAAGAGAGACTTTAAAAATTAAGAAATCATCTTTCTCAAGGCTAAACTTGTATCAAACCAAGAATGTAAATGATGTCAAGTTAAGCAAAAGAATGAAAGCATAAAAATTAATCATGAGTCCTAACATGCAAAGCAGGAGGTCTGAAAGACAAGGAGGATCCACATGCAAAACCCTCTGGACAACTAATAACTGCATCTATTACTGTTTCACAAGATCAGAAAGAAATGACTGAGGGATATGGCAATAACCTATTTGTTGGGGTGTGTGTCTCTCTGGTCAGCCCGTTGCTCGGCTGGACCACCCGGCAGCTCCGACACGCCACAACAGGACCGATCTGTGAGTCTTGGCTCAGCAGCCCCTGGACTTTCGCTGCCATGGCCGTGGTGTAAACGAAAGAGGGGACTCTCGGAGGGTCGGGGGGGACAGAGGTTTATTGGGGGGTCACAGGGGAACCCCTTACCTCCTGCCCGATGCCTCAGGAGAGACCTCAGACAAAGGCTACAGGGGGGTTTTGTCCAGGGCAAGAAAGAGGGGTGGATACAAACTTTAAACCAATAAAACAAAGCAAAGTAACACATGCCAACTGAATTACCAAACTAATATTGAATCACAGGTGATTTGGGGAGAGGTCTCTGGGGAATCCACCAACTGCAGGCCAAATCTCCTCGAAGGTTCTGGACCTTGGAGATAGGGACTCAGTGATGGACAGGGGAAGAAGGAGAGGATGGGCAGGGAGCATCATGGGGAAAGGACCAATAGGAAACAGTCTCTGGGCAAAGACCAGAGAGGCATAGAAACCCTTATCAACTTATGATAAGAGAAAACTCCAACACAAGGGGCCCATATGGGGTAACTAGAGCTACACTAACTTATAACAAAACCTTTTTTAAAACATGGAACTCTTGCAAACCCACACCTATTATGAGGGGCCCAGTAATCCCACTAGGGAAGATTAGCAGGCATCATAGTCAAAAAGCAGGAAAAAAAAACCCTAAAGCCAGAATCAAGCAGTTTTCCTTACAACATCTAACTAAAGTACCACATTCCTTGCCATATGATATTTTGGACTGTAAGAGTTTACTAATATTTAACAAGTAATTGATTGAGTCCATAAAGGTACAATTCATCAGAGGGAAGTGAAATGCAAGATGATGGGAGCTTTGGCTCAGACAGCTTCCAAGATTTGTAGTCCATGGACTGTGAGATATTCTAAGGAAATATGCCTGAACACCTGCCATGTTCTGACATTCTTTCCTTTAGATCTGTTGCTGGACTCTTTCAAGACAGTACACTAGACAAGACCAGACGACAGGATCATCTATCCTGTCCATTTGGGGGGTTCTGCATAGACATAATTACCTGCACTACATCTGCTCAAGTCCTCAAAGGTGTCCACAGAGAACAAGTAAATTTCCAGTAAATGCTCCAGTGAACCAGAGCAAGGTCATCAAATACACAATTTACAGTAATCAATTAATAATATAAAATGAGGCAATCTCTCAGAACGTTTAGGAGCCAAACATATTTGTAGTTTGAGCAGATTCAGGTCATCTTGTACCAATCCAAATTTATACACTGACATATAAATCACAAATATGCTGGTCATGTAATATAATATAAATGAAAATATGTAAGGAGATACTTCTGAAAGGCTTTCTCAGCATTTTTCTTTAAAGAATGCTCAGGAGAGAGAAATGAAAGTGTGCCACCACCCCCTAAATAAAACAACCTTTTATTAACCACAAACTGGGAAAAGTTTCAACTTACATTCGCTTCTGCTTTAACACTCTCAATGCTTTCTGCTTTACTGTATTCTGAAACACACAATCGTGTTACATTAGATAAAATATCTGACTTTACACTTGACTATGGTGTTTAAATCTAATGCACTGGATTTAAGCTGTCCAAAAGATTCCTCAGTTACCAGTGCCAAGAGTTTAACAACAGTTACATTCATCACTAGGCCTGCATTAATGATTAACAAAACAGGAGAGTACACAAAGCTTCTCACAGAAAATACTTTCAGTTTGTAGCTTCTGATTTATGCTTTCAGTAAGGAGAATAAAATGTCAAACCTAGTCCATCAGAACTATCTTTCATTAACACATTTTAATGGTCAACATAAAATGATACTTCAACAAGTACTTGAACAATACTGTTAATATCATATATGTCTATGTTCAGATACATTTTATATTGTAAATTCATCCCCTTAAAAATGGGTTGCCCTGCTCCCTTTAGGCACAGTGTGGAGCTTTTTATTTTGGATGACAAACAAAACAGCCTCTCAGTCAGACTTAATTCAGGTAATGAGGAAGAAGGGAAACAAGTTACTTCTCACATTACACTCTGGGACAAATAAAAACCAATGAAAATAGTGTTCAAAGATGTATATCTAATAAAAATAATCCTACAGGCTCTTATCTCTCATCAGCAGGGCAAGACAGTTTTAAGAACCTGATGAACTGGCTAAATCACATGACAACAAGTATGAGTCACATCCTCTCATGCTTAAATACCACAGAAGAGTCTTACCTTTGCAGGTCCCTCTCTCATTTTCTTCATCTGATCCTTATACTTCACTAGTTCTGCATCAAGCTTAGCAATTTTCTTGTCAATTGACTCAGCTCTGCTATCCACCTTTAATACATGAGGGGGAAAATAAAGAAAACAACATTCATTAAGGTTTTATTCAGGTATGGGACAATAAGAACAGCCTCTGTTTTGTTGTGTTTCTAACTGAATTGCTTCTTCACTCAGTGGTTTTATAAACAATTCAGGTTTTGTGAGAATCCAGAACCAGAATCCAGTGAAGCAATTTCTACAAGTAGCACAAGAAACAACACTGAGGCTGCAGGAAGCTCTGCCATTGAAACATGTTCTCATGATTTTGAGATGCTCCCTTGCAAACCCACTCAAGGCAGTTCTCCATTCCAGAACTTCTGGTAGCATGCAGTGCCAGGGACTAAAGTGGAATAGAAAATTTGTAGGTGTACCCTGGTGGCATTCCACAGAGCTCTCATTTGGAATACATTTTAACCTTTAGCCATAAGCTGGTTAAAAATGACAACTACATAACCAAGTATGGGTACAGGTAGTTCTAACAGCACACACAAATTCATAAAAGGCCTTTTTAAAATGGACTGACTACCCTAGCACTTCTCTGGAAACAACAAAATAAAGCTTATTAACTTCTCACTCCAAGGAGCCTCTCTAGGGATTAGATTATAATGGCATTCCAATTATAGCATAAGACAGATCAGTGTAAATTTACAATTCTGCCTTGCTAATGGTGTGCCTAGGCATGTGGGTTTTGATTTCAGTGTTTCAATGACCCTTTTAAACCCTGCTCTATGACAGCAACGTGCATTTGCCAGAGGCATCCTGAGCAGAACATCTGATATAAACATTCCACACAAGACACTGAAGTGCCTGGGCACAGCTGGCATTGAAGAATTTGTATTAAGTTTTCTATTATCCAAATATTTTACTAATAGCAAGAAAGAGGAAAAAATTGGCATTTTAAAACTCCTGTATGTTTAAAGCATGGCATCTCCTCAAAACGTTTAACAGCTAACTGCATCTTAGAAGTCAGCCTCCACAGAGGAAAAAAAAATTGGTTTATTTATATAATGATTCTTTCAAGCAGTACTAGCAGGAAACAGAGACAGAACCTCCCACATTGACTAACTATGTAAAAATTTCACATGCATATGACACAAGACCTCAGCTTTTAAAAATGAGACTGGACAGAAGAGGGGAGAATGGATCTAACTGATCCTAAAACCTAAACTGTGTATTAGGACTTGAAGAGCTTCTGTCTACTACTCACAAATAAGCCACACTGAGGAACCTTTCACTGCTACAGAAGGACCCCAATTTACAGAGAAGAAAGGGAGTCTGAGTTTTAACACTGTTGTCACAACTATTAGTTTTTTGTTCCTATGTTTCCTATTTACTACTCTGAAAAAACATAAATTTAGAGTGTTTTTAAAAGAAGACAAAGTAGAAACACTATTAATGCTTCACTTCCTGGTGCATCCTTCCTCCTACCGGTCTCCTGACAGCTTTGACTCATCTGACTGGGCTCTGCCAGCAAGCATAAAAAACCCTGCCTTTAAATGCAATGAATTTTAGATAACTAAACTTGTCTGCACAGGAAAGAACATCCAAAACACAGGCATGATTACTGCCTTAGAGTTGTATATGTTTTTAACAAATGTTGCATTAATCACTGCCCACCAAATACATTTCCAAACTGCCATTTAATGGCTACTTACCACTGAACTAACAAGGTAAGAGATCTTACAAAGCAATTTGACACTTTCAAAAGGTAGAGCAAAAGTGTCTAAGACCAAAAACACCCCAGAAGCAATAGTAGTTGAGCCTCCAAACTGTTGGATTTAACATTGTAAAGAAATAGTACAAGTTTTTTAATATCTCACACAACTCTCTTCAATAACAAGTCACATGTAATTTAAAATAAGCAATCTAATCATGTCTGTAGTTTAAGCAGGACCTATCCTGGAAACTCCACTATGTGACAGTCTCTCACAAATCACATTACTGCATATAACTTGGCACAAAAAGTTAATTCATAAACCTCAGACTACTAAAAGAAAGTGTTTCTCCCCATGCTTACTAGTAACCACCCCATAACTAACTCATCACTGGTTGCCAAAGTCATCACATGCATAAAATAAACCTGAAATTCTTCTTTTCAGTTAATCTTCTGTCTTGCATAGTCAAACTTTCATATAGTGCAATTACAAACAAAGAAGAGGATCAAAACTGCATTCAGCAGGATCTTTTAAAGAAAAAAACCCACTAAATTCTAGGTGTTGCCAATCAAAACTTCTGTTTAAATTACATTTTTATGTACCTCAAAACTCCTCCAGAACTGAACAAGACGTTAACAGAAGACAGACTTGTGACCTATCTAAATTTCCTTTTGATTTGCCTCAACATTAGAAAATGGACATGAACTTGGACCTGGCAAAAGTAGCATGAAAAATCTAACAGACTTACAAGGAGTTAGTTGTTGTGAGAGAAACAAGGTTTCCTGCCCTTTCACTTATATTGCCAAAATAGCAAATTTAAGCACTTAGATGGATTTTGGAGTTCAAGTCATCCACCAAAGTGTTTACTGGCAACAATAGGAAAATTAATCCTGATTTTCAATTTTTTCAGCTTTATTCACTGTTCTAACAAAACAGAGTTATGTTTGGGCTCAATGCTGCTAAAGAGAAATACAGATTTTTGTCTGTTACATAAAGTACCAGGACAAACATTATGAGCACCTCTCTCTCCCCACACCAACCAGTGGCATACACAAGAGACTAATGTGTAGATAGCACTGACAAATATTAGGTATTTCATTTAGAGAGTCTCTTCACTGGGTAGCAAAATACATCTTCTGAGAGGAAAACTGTGATTTTTCCATGGAAATGGCTTGTTGTCAGGTTCCAATGACAAAGCTTAGTTAAACTACATTTATACTGCAACCATTACTGACATTTGTTTACTGACAGAAATACTCAAGAAACTCCATTTTCTTTCTTCACTTCTTAAAATTAGCTTACAACAAAAGGAGCTGCAAAACTATGCTACAGTTTTCTTCATAAACTTTAAAGTCAAAAAAAGACTATGACATTACAAGATAAATCTTAACACGTTCTTCTTAACCCTCTTTGCAGACAGGCCAACAAAACAACAGTTGTGGAAGTGTTTCCTGAGCATTTCTTACTTGATCTGAACTTGCTTATCCAAATATTTCACTAATAAATATCTGCACACACCTTCGGCATCAGCCCTACAGCGACCCTACTCACCCCTAAGAGACAAAACACTCTTCTGTCTTGGACAGGGAGACTGATCTTCTTGCTCCTGCCCCTGCCTTGCTACAACTTGCCACGGCAGGAGTTAGTGCAATCAGAGAAGTCCTCAGATGGAAATGCTGACAACATCCATGAGGATGTAAGGAGAGCCATGCCTGCACCCATTTATGGGACGTGCTCCTAGGTATAGGACACAAACCTACACACCCTGCAGGCATGGGTGTACGGACATACAAAGGTACACTCCTGTGCAGGTGTGCGGACACACAGACACCAAAACACACCGTGTATCCCGGCACATCGCAGTGCTCAGGGACAGGCCGGGCGTGGCTCTGAGTAACCTGCTCTAGTGGAAGGTGTCCCTGCCCATGGCAGGGGGGGTTGGAGCCGGGGTGACCTTTAAGATCCCTTCCAACCTAAGCCATTCCGTGGTTCTGCGATGTACATACCCACACACGACCACACACACCGTGCCCACGCACACACACACACACACACTCACACCTACGCACAGGTGCCGTCCCTGGGGCCACCGCGCCGCTCCCTCCGCTGCCGAGGCGGCGGCGGGGCCGCGCAGCGCTCAGCGGACCCGGGCGCCCCGGGG
>JANPWX010000038.1:5939021-5954992 GCA_024734555.1 Trochalopteron elliotii
GCGGAGGCTCAGCAGCCCCGCAGACGGGGCCGCTTTTGTCCCTTACCACGCCCCGTGTAGCCAACTGCTGCGCCTGCACCGCCTGCTCGCAGTGAAGGGTCACCCCCATAACGTCGGTTGAGGCGATCTGTCAAAAATGCCGGGAAAACATATAAAGTGTACCAAAGCCATGCTATGAATCAGGAATAGTGTGGCCAGCGGGGATTGTCCCCCTGTATATGGCGCTGCTGAGGCCACACCTCGAGTGCTGTGTCCAGTTCTGGGCTGCTCAATTCAGGAAGGACGTGGAGGTGCTGGAGCCAAGCCCACAGAAAGGCAACAAAGCTGATGAAGGGTCTGGAGCACAAGACCCATGAGCTGCTGAGGGAGCTGGGGGTGTTTAGCCTGGCAAAAAGGAGGCTCAGGAGAGACATTTATCGCTCTCTAACAACCACCTGAAAGGAGGGCGTAGCCAGGCGGGGGTTGGTCTCTCCTCCCAGGTGAGAAGTGACAGGACAAGAGGACACACAGTCTTAAGGTGCACCAGGGGAGGTTTGGGGTGGACATTAAAATTATTTCTTCACAGAAAGGGTGCTTAGACACGGGAATGGATCGCCCAGGGAGGTGGAAGAGTCACTGTCCATGGAGGTGTTTAAGGAAAGACAGGATGTGGCACTCCATGGCATGGTCTAGTTCACATGGTGGTGGTTCAGTCATAGCTTGGGCTCAGTGATCTCAGAGGCGTTTTCCAACTAATGGATTATATGATATCATATTTGTTTTATTTATTTTTTTATATTAAGAACATTTTTTTTTTACAGAAGTTACTGAGGACCTAGCATATCTTTAGGCTTCACCCACTGATCAAACTGGTCTGATGTAAGGAACCCCAGCTTTATAGCAGCTTCTTTTAACGTTGTCCCTTCTTTGTGCGCTGTTTTGGCAATCTTGGCTGCTTTATCATATCCTGTTACAAAACAAAACCAACAAGTTATCCATTTGCAATTTTAGATGATTCATTAGAGGTGAGAGAAAAGTGGGACACGGTCTTTGGAAAATTATTTGCTAGGTATTACTATTACCGCTTAACTCAATTTGCAGGAAATGCACACCAAATGTTTACTGCTTACTTGAAGTGAAAGTACATTTTGTTATTCTGGTCTTAGTTAATTTAGAGCAAAGATTTATGGGACCTTCTCCTTTAAAAAAATCTCATATTGTAATCTTTCACTCGACCTCTAATAATGATAATTTAGGAAAACAGGTACATAAATTCTTCCAATCTCCTTCTGACTCTAATCAGTTATTTTTCTAATGCCCCGGCATGGCCACTGCAAGGAGAACACAGCTTTTACAACAGCAACTGGTGATGTTGAAGTAAATTAACTTTTGACCTGACTTGGCCTCAGAAGCATTGCAACACTACAAATTAAGTGTACAAAATAATGTTACTACAAAATATTTTGGTATGTTCTGAGAAGTTTTTGAGCCTTAAACCTACCTATATGTGGGTTCAGTGCTGTTACCAACATCAGAGATTCACTCATCAGTTTGTTGATCCTATCCGTATTGGCTTGGATTCCAACTACACAGTTGTCAGTGAAAGAAACACACACATCTCCTAGAAGTCTTGCAGAGTTTAAAACGTTTTTAATCTAACAAGACAAAGAAAGAAATACCAATTATTTAATTCAGATATTACTAGTTGCACATTCTGGCACCTTTGTTCATAACCAGTGCCCTCCCTGCAATTTCAGCCTATTTAACAGGCTGTTTTCTTTCCAGTATCTGAAGGGGACCTACAGGGAAGGCAGAGAGGGACTCTTTGTCAGGACCTGTAGTGATAGGACAAGGAGCAATGGGTACAGACAAAAAGAGGGGAATTTAGGCTCGATATCAGGAAGAAATTCTTCACTGTGAGGGTGGTGAGATACTGGAACAGTACCCGAGGGATGCTGCGGATGCCCCAACCTTGGCCATGTTCAAGTGTTCACTGAGGGTTTTTTCTGTCCCTACGTCATCTGACTGTACAATTACTTAGAAAGTCGTAGATATGTAAAACTCTATGAACTTACCATCATGGGCTTAAAGACATTCAGTTCAAAGTGTCCATTGCTTCCTCCTACAGTAACAGCAACATGATTTCCCATAACTTGGGCTGCCACCATGGTCACAGCTTCACACTGGGTAGGGTTCACTTTTCCTGGTTGTGGAAGGGAGTGAAAGAGGTTACCAAAGGAGAAGGAAGAGGAAAAACAGACCAACCAACCACCAGCAGCCTGTTACCAAATCACATTCAATAGAAAATGTTTTGTAAGAGGTAACTTGTCTTACTCATCTGTATCTGCTCACCACAGAAAATAAGGTATTTCCACATATGATATTAAATTGACTGTATACCATTATTTTCAGCAAGGCTTTGTAAAACAGCTATGGCTGCTTCAGCAGTCCCCCAAGACTCTGAGCATGAGCTCAACATCTCAACATGTACACGAGCTAAACAGCTGTTCATTATCACAGTTCTTCATAGTCAAGATATTATAACCTGTCTTTACATGTGCAAATTGGCATTTCTGGGAGACCACTAACAAATCTCACTCAGTTCAAGGGAAGTATTACTGATTTGACAGAATTACTTTGTGATAAAGTTAGTACACTCTGTCAGAAAAAAAAAGCAAAACAGAAAAACCCAGAAAAACAATCCCCTGCCAAACCCAACACACCAAGTTAGAGTGACCTCCAAGCATGTTTGTTTTATGGTTTTATAATTTAATTTTTAAACATAATCCTAGTAAGAACATTCATTGTTTGCTTTTTTAGAGACAGATATGTTCAAGACCTGTTTCTTTTATAATTTATCACACAGGAGGAACAATCTTAGAATAGTTTTGGATGTACAATATTCATATGTTCATACTTTTTTAGAAGAGGAATTTCTTTCTTTCTTATCTTCCCATACAATGAGATCATTGCAGAAGGGAAAATGTGAGTGTGTAACACGAATCATGATAGGAAGTAGAGACCAAAGTCAAGTTACATGACAGTATTGCTACAATCCACAGATTAAAGATTATTTCAGAAAAGCCTTTACCTAAAAACTAGAGATACTGCAATTCTAAAAGAAAGCTTTGAGAAGTATGCTTGTGTTAATACAGCCATATTCCTATAGATACTACTCTCCCCCATACACTAGCCAACAGACAGCTGTGCGATCATTTTTATGAACAGAGGTTTTGGTAAATCAGGGCAGTAGATAAAACCTGAGAGAATCATGGAGTTACTGACATTTGTGATGGTGCTTGGTAAACATTTGTTAAGAGACAGTGGTCCAAAACAAAAGAAACACGTCATTTTCCTCTGTATGTGTTCTCTGTACCTGGCATGATGCTGCTCCCTGGTTCGTTTTCAGGCAGGATGAGTTCTCCCAGCCCAGAGCGTGGTCCAGAGCCCAGGAAGCGAATGTCATTAGCGATTTTCATCAGACTGCACGCCACGGTGTTCATGGCTCCACTGAGCTCCACTAAAGCATCGTGAGCTGCAAGAGCTTCAAACTTATTTGGAGCAGTGACAAAAGGCAAACCTACAGGGAGAGGGTGTAAACATTAAACCAGTGAAGCACTTCCTTGCAGACATAAACTAGACAATCAAACACATAACTAGCTTAGTGAAAAAATTAAAAATTAACAACCCTGTAAGATCATCTCTTTCTAGGTGCTTTCTACAGCTTTCTTCACAAACATATTTCTTAAAGTAAATTAAATACAAAAAGACACAATGAAAGTCACTAAAATATAGAAGAGTATAAAATTTGAGCATCCACCTACAAGGGTACAGATCACAACACACATAGTATGTTGCATTCTCAGCATTGCTTCTGCACCGCAGTGTTTTGTGAATGTCAATAATCTTTCAAAAGTTAGCCCAGTTTAGGCATTTCTTGCATTAAATCAAATTAGGTACTTTAGATTAATTGCTGTGATGCTTTCAGTTATAAAAACAGATGTTTTTGCAGCACAGTGCAGGCATTAGGGTAAGTAAGAAGTAATCACAATGGAAGGGAACAATAAACCAGCCAGACTGGATCAGACTTAGGAGGATGCCTACCAACAGCAGGAGCACAGGAGCAATGGAAGGAACAGTTCTGTTTATGTTAATTAAATGCCTGATATGTAAGCCTAGGTTCCATGATGAAAAACATTCCTTCAGGACTTTGCCCTGGAAGGACAGTCCCAGCAGAATGGGACTGTAAAAAATTAGACATCACTAAGGACTGACTGTGGGCTGGACTTCTGCCCCCAGAAGGACTGATCTGAGGTTTCAGCACCAGTGCAAAGGAGAGCAGCATAATTCCCATAACTTCCAGTGTTTTGCACTTCCTGACAAACACCAAATCCCACGCAATTTGCATGGGCTTGTGAACTGCACAGCTGCCTTCTCAGTTACAGAGATCCATCCAAACTCCTCCTTTTGCTCTTGCCAATAACCAGCCTCTATAACAGCATGAGGAACTTCAGGAGTCTGCCCTACTCATACAACCTGCCCATGCAGGACACAAAACATCCACTGCCATGGGAGAGCTTCCCAACACCACCAAAACATGCCCTGTACAGCTCCTGGAAGCTGTTGTTCACAGCAAGTTACTTCTCTTTCAGGGTACAAGACAGTCTTGACCCTCTGAAAGACAGTGAATAATAAATCCATTAAAACAAAAATACTGTCACTCAGCAATTTCAGATTCTACAGCAAATGTAAATGACAGATGTACACATTTGTTTGGGGGGCATTTTGAAAACTGATACTGTGACACAAAAGATCTGGTTTAGGGATCAAAAAACTCAATTGCACTGTTAATTAAGTTTCATGATCTATAAAGACAGAATCAAAAAAATCAGATGGTTAACTTTTACTTTCATATGGAAAAAACAGAGTGGCTTTGGAAGCGTTTTCTTCCTTCTTTTGCACCAAGTCACTGTAAATTAAGAGAGCCAGAGGAGCAAAGATCATGACAGAAGCATTATAGTTGGGCTAATAATAGAAGTTTGAAACTGTATCCATATCCAAAGAGCCTTCCTTGGATAAACACCATCATTTCAGTCACTTTCAACGCACTGAGTATAATTATAAAAATACATTGCACGAAAAATCTGAAGTAGAAGGCATATAACACAGGACACTAACAAAAGTTTCACATTACAATACAATTACAGTTTAAGCTTATGAGAAGTATAGAAACTGGACAGATTTAATTTGAATTTGACTGCATGTTACATACACTGTTTTACTGGTAACTCACTCCCAACTATAATTCCTCACCTGTCAGTTCAGCCACTTTAGCAGCAACTTTCTCAGCAAAGCCAATTCTTGTGTTCAATCCTGTGCCAACTGCAGTCCCGCCAGCTGCCAGCTGATACACCCTTGGCATGGTGGATTCAATCCTGGCCACACCATATTTAATTTGTTGCACATAGCCACTAAATTCCTTTGAAAGAAAGGAGGACAAAGTTAAGGAACAAAGACAACAACCAAGAATCCAGATTACTTTAGATTTTTAACATGATTTGACTAATTCCTTCAAAAAACTGAAGGCACTGAACTTCACCCAAATGCTAAATCTAAGTTTGTTTTCATTAAGAGGGAAAGTATATATCTATTAAAGGATTGCTCCCATGCTACAAAAAATTATAGGTTAAACCAATCTTAACATACAAAAGCATATACATAATGCATCTTTCTCTCATATTTTATCTTAGTTGTGTACTCAACAGGATCTGATTCCAGAGTAAAACAGCTCCAAGATTACATTAATGTTCTCAAAGTACAAATAGAGAAAGGAATCTTGGGCTTTGTTCACTTAATTTGTTAGTAAAAACCCCACCTTTGCATTCTTGGAAAAAATCCATAAATTCTACCTGCTTTTCTATGAATTCAGTTTAATTCCTTACTAAATTACTCTAATATAAGCCATTCCTGACATTATGATAACATTTGCCATCTTTTCTATATATATATATACACACATTTATACACACAAGATTATGTATTGAAAATTTTCATTCACCATACTTACTAGTTTTGTGTGTTGGCAAAACATAAATTTATAGATTATAGACAACAACTACCTCTTCCCTGCAATGTCAGTGTAACAGAAAAACTGTGTTTCGCTATCTGGTAATGATAATTTAAAACATAATTTATACATAACATAATTTAAAAATAATTTATTATTTAAAAATAATTTATATTTTACTACTGTTAGAAATAAAGCACATATGCTGCATGTATTAGAGTACAGCATATCCAGTGAACTCCAGCACAGACTGAAAATACTTAGGCTGAGATTTAGCCATTTTTCTATATTTTATCCTAAACTATAAACTTAATTTAGGTGTCCTTAAGTTTGACTTAAGTTTGAAGTTTCCAAAGAAATGCATAATTTTTTATTTTTTTTTACCTGCCCAAGTGTAAGTGGAACAGCATCTTGCGTATGAGTGCGCCCTATTTTTATGATTTGGGAAAACTCTTTGGACTTCCCTTCGAGTGCATTCTGTAGCTTCTTTAGTCCAGGTAACAAGACCTCATTAACCTCCTGGGCAGCAGCAATATGCATTGCTGTTGGGAAGGTGTCATTTGAACTCTGTGGAGAAAATTCAAGAAATTAATTTACAACCTTTTCTCACCATTGCTGCTGTGTGGCTTTATTCTCCTTATCTCATAAACTATTAGAAATTAAACTAAGAGTAAACAACTTAGGGGTGTTCCACAAGGTCAGTTCCTTATTGATAAATTAACTTTTTGTGACTACACCCACAGGAAGTTAAATTTAATAGACTGTTCATAACAATCTTGGGACAAAAAAAAAGAATTACTATAGTAGTTATGAGAGATGGCTAACAAATGGACAGATGATTTTAGAGGAATTGTAGGTGACTTTAAAACACACGTGTTGCTTTGGTAATGTTAAATCCACAGTTCACAGAATACTGAGTAAGCACAAACAATCAGGAAGGGAAACACCCAAGTCAGTGGCTTAATCCTTCCTTCAAGGTAGATGAAGTTTAAGAGTGAAGTGTAATAAAAATGTCTACCATGATCACACTTTTAGAAACTGGACCTGTATTTAACATCTTTGAGACTGTAGCAGTGGTTGTCACAAGGCCACCACTGTCTAATACATTATGTGTGAATTTATCTATCATGAATGAGTTTGAAGTTTTTAATCTGAAAAGCTCACACTGTCACTGAAAAAATCTTAAAGTTCATTTAAACTGAAAAAAACAGAAAATTGTTGCCAAAGTTGTCCACAAAACTTTTTTTTTTTGTTACCTAAACAGTGGATACAATAAAACTCAAAATTCAAAACTCAAAGACACAAAATTTTTGAAATTAAAAGCAACATAAAGCAAGTGAAACAACCTGGCTTTTGTTAACGTGATCATTCGGATGCACTGGCTTTTTGCTTCCCAGTGTGCCTCCCATTATCTCAATAGCTCTGTTGCTGATGACTTCATTGACATTCATATTGGTTTGAGTTCCAGACCCAGTCTGCCACACCACCAAAGGGAAGTGATCATTTAATTTTCCTTCAGCTACCTATAATAGAAAACACAGAGAAAATTTGTTCCATTAGAAAAAAAGAAAGCATAAACCTGAAAATTTTATTGCTATAATTAAAATTATAGTCTCCATTGTATTTTTAAATCTACAAACAGCAATTAGTGAATTTACACTAGAATAATGAAGATGTTTTTATGCAGTACCAGATATTAAAAGGGAAAAAAACCCATTTGCTATGCTTTTTGAAGACACTGAATTGTGAAATACAGAGATATATAGAACTTGATTTCATGTTCTACAAACATAGACAGAAAATATTTTTAAAAGGTACTAGGTTACATCTTCTCTCTATGTAACTGGACTCTGATATCTCTCAACAAAGACATTTCATACAGGGAAGTTCCAGACCTCTTTACACCTGTAGGCATTACATGTTGCATCAATGAAGCCAGCAGATGGCTGCTAGTATCAAACCAGTAAGGCACTCTCCTGCTTGATCAAAATTTTTTGCAGCCTGCTGAATCTAAAGACACATTCAGAGAGCTTTCTAAACCTGTGTTTGTGATAGTATCAAAATCTGTGCTCAGAAGTATCATCCCCATGCATATTAGCCTCAGAAAAACAAAGCAGCTGTTGTCACAGCTCTGAGGCCAGATAATCAGATTATCAGGATACATCAGTCTTCATGGAATCATGCTTTTCAAGAAAGGATCTTCTGTATTTCCCATCTTATACAGGGGCAACATTCCCACCTCCAAGAGTAACTTGATTCCTCTTTATATTTAAGTTGTATTAGAAAATTATTTTGGAGGTGAGGGAAAGGGTATCATAGCAGGGCTGTTTTTAAAACACAATAAAGAAAGCCACAAACAACTTTCAGAATTTATGAATCTAAACCAAGGAGCCTTAATCCAACTTTAACTAGGGGAACCCTAGAAACCAGAAGAGCCTGGAGATATTCTGGAGTTCTCCAAATCTATTGGGTCCTGGGACTTAAGGTGCTACAGTGGTAGCTTCTGCCACCACTGAAATATTTTTAAGCTAGTCAGGACAAGTAAACTCTATTAAAAATGCTTCTAGATCAACAGATCTATTGATTTATTCAAAGCAAAACACCCGGTATCATAACTCAAGTAATGGTCATTCACAACTTACTGCACTTGGATGGCATTTATCAACATGCATTTAAACATCCTATAATTCCTTTACATGCAAGAAATAAAATAGCAAAATATTATATTAAGTAAATGATCCCTGGAGAACAATATTTACTAACAGGAAACGCTTTCCTCTAACAATCTGAGAAATGCAATCCCCCAGCCTCCTGGGAAAAGCTTAACAAAAATACAGTGCAAGTTGCAGCACTTTGAACAGCTCATTCCTACCTCATTTGCTGCCTGCACAATGGCTTTAGCAATCTTTGGGTCGAGACCATAGTCTTGATTTACTTCAGCAGCTGCTCTCTTCAAGATGCCAAAAGCCCTTATGACTTGGACCTGAGACACAAGGGTGAGTTTAAGCACACAATTTCTTTCCCCCAAAGAACATGTCATCAATTTATAGCGCATGTCTAGCTCTAAACCAAACTCCTTCTGATCTCAAATCCAGCAGGAGTTCATGGCTCAAACCAGAGAGCAATCAGGTCAATCTGACCTATGCTCCCACTAACAGTAACATTCATCCCAACAGTCCAGAGGGCAGCACAGCTGATTTTGCAAGCCCAGGTGTGCTCTGTGTATCAAAAGTTACATGCATTAGAAATGAACTGATTCCATTTCTGCAACAGCCTTTTGAGGGAAAGCTGACAAATTTCACTACATGGAGAGTCAGTATATGACAAAGCACGTGCACATTAATGGCCTATGCACATCTACACGTGACAAATAAAGTTTTTATCAACTCGTGCTATATTAGATTACTTCAATAACAAACTATATAAATGCTACATCAAATTACTCCATTTGCTTTTCATCTTTGTAAAGATGAAAGACAGATTTCTATTCATCCTGGTTATTAAAAAATAAAGCAACACCATAAAATTATTCAAAAGCAATATTCAATTTATTTAAACACAACAAGAAATATTTCTACCAGAATAATATATTGCCATGAAATTTCTACCTTTAATTAAAATTCAAAGTTGCTCACACTTCCAGCAAAAGCTTAAGAAGGTATTCAGAGGGTATTCACTTTCACACACAAAACATACTCTAGAGAAGAGAACACAGGTTTGAATGACTTACTGGCATCCTTTCTGAAACACCTCCAATCTTGAAGTTCATTGTAGACCTTACAGTTTGGGCACCATAGTATTTGTCACTTGGGACCTTCAGTTCACCAAAGGTATCATATTCTATCCTGAAAGCCTCCTTAGAAGACTATAGAAAAGGAAAAAAAAATAAAACACTGGCAATCAGTATGTTCTTTTTGAAAGCAAGTAGTCAAGAAAAAGAAAAAGGAAAAAAATGCAAAGCCAAGACATGCAGCTAGTCACAGGTATGTTTCTAATTATATCTTCAAAGTTGAGACATTTTTCTAGTTCAAGCAGCTGTCTCTCTAAAAGTGACAACTACAAACTGTGTACCATAGCTGACCCATGGTGACAGGCAGCTCGACAAGGCTTAACACCTTGGTGCCCACAGCATGAAACCTCATCTTGATGAGAGATTCTATTTCTCCTTTTCAAAGAACCAGTAACTTAGTTCACAATTTACAGAATGGGTGTTTTGTTAAAACCCAGCTGGAGAAGCAGCATGGTAAGAATTGAGGCAGCATCCACGCAATCAACACACATGTAACATAATCCTATTTGAAATCCACACTGCACTGGACACTTAATACTGGAAGGGAGCAACTGACTAATCCAGTACCAAGTTACTGACCATTAATTATCCTTTCTAGTCTAATAAACCAGGAACACAGATGCTCTCTAGCTGTGCAACACAAACGAACTGTATCTAGGTATACTTTGAGCAGTATTTATGTAATGGTAATATCTGTGTGTCATGTATCCACCTAGCATCTGTTATTATCTAACAAAGGCACAGCTAAATTAATTTTAGCTGACAGACCCCAAAAAAAGTAATTCTTTTTGTAGAACAGCCCATTAATTTGTGATGATGTGATCACATTCATATGCAGCTCTAGAAAGATTATGGAACTGACAGGAAGCAAGAACAGTTTACTCTTCCTCTTTCCACACCTTGGTCAGGAAAGTCCCAATTTTCTGTGGGAATGGTATTCATCCTTTCCCAGGAGAGGAGATTACCTTCTTTCAGAGTCTTCAGGAAGGGGGAGAAGTTTTTTTCATTTCTTTATCATGGATAGAGTAAAACAATGTCAGCCCTGTAGGCAGGGTATACACATATACAGTGCTGAGTTTCCAAGATAACCTGACCCTCAGGAGTGAGTCTTTGGGAAATAAACCTCTCATCAATAGAGTCAAGCCAGTCTTGCAGTGCAGTGAAAAATGAAAATCAAATGCAAGGAACTATTGAGAAATCAGAGGATACAAACAGAAACACTGCTGTGCCACCATGATTCATTGACAGTCTGAGGTCTTTGTGCAGATTTGGTCCTTTCATCCCCAAAACGTGTATTACTGGAAACAGTTCAAAGACAATAAAGCTGACAAAAGGTAGAGAGCAGCTTTCTTAAGACAACTGACTTTTCTGTTCAGAAGAAAAGATAACCTGGGGATCGAAGGAAAACTGAGGTATGACCAGTATTAACTGCTCACTGTCTCTTCCAGTACAAGACACAGGAGCCCTAACTACAAGACACTAGGAGCTTGTAGGGGTCTGGTTCAAAGCAAGGGAAAGGGAGCAGCTCTTCACAAAAGTCACAGACTGAAAAACTCCTTGCCAGCTGATGCTGAGGATGCAAGAAGTCCACAAGACTTCAGGGAAGATGAGATAAGCCCTCAGAAGAAACATCTCAACTGGGTTATTACACAGACAAACCACAGACTCAAGAAACTCCCTGATGTGAAAATCATAGAATCATTAAGATGGGAGAAGTCCTCCAAGACCATTAAGTCCAACCTCTGACCAAACATCACCATGTCAACTAAAGCACAGCACTAAGTGCCACAGCCAGTCATTTTGTAAACAATTCCAGGGATGGTGATTCCACCTGGGCAGCCTGTTCCAGTGTCGGATCACCCTTCCAGTGAACAAGTTCTTCCTGATGTCCAACATGCACCTTCCCTGGGGTGCAACCTGAGGTCATTTCCTCTCATCCCATCACTAGCTGCGTGGGAGAAGAGGCTGACCCCCACGTGGCTACACCCTCCTTTCAGGAGTTGTAGAGAGCAGTAAGGTCCCCCCAGGCCCTCCTTTTCTCCAGGTTAAACAACCCCAGCTCCCTCAGCTGCTCCTCACAGGACTTGTGCTCCTCATCCTTTACCAGCTTCATTGGCCTTCTCTGGACACACTCCAGCACCTCAATGTCCTTCGTGAATTGAGAGGCCCAAAACTGGACACAGCACTCAAAGTGCAGCCTCAGCAGTGCTATAACATAAAGAGTTTGGGTAAGGAAATGGGGAGAGCACTGTCTATGTCCACACAGTTCATACTCTTCCCTAGGAGTCCACTTCTGAAGTCAGATTGTTCCTCTCTCTTCTTTGTTCATTTTACTTGCTCCGTCTTCAGTGGGTCTCAGTGTTCTTGGACAGAGGCACAGCTGGGTATTGGCCAGAACACACACCCCAGCAGCCCTGACCTTCTGCCCACCCAGGTTTGCATCACCATGGATGGCAAGCTGCAGCAGAGAGAGGGAAGTGTCACAGCCTCTTTACTGTCCTAAGGATCATTCCCAGCCAGATGGAGACACTCTGCCATCAGGTGCCATCAGCCACATACCAGAGACACCAGCCCTGCTCACTTTGAGTACTTCAGAGGAGGTGGTGCCTGTGAACTGGAAGAAACTGCAGCCCAGCCCACACAAAGTGCTAGCACTCACATGGCTATCCTGCTCCCCACATTGTTGGGATTCAAGGAATCTCTGAGCTAAGGCCACGGGAGAAATCCCCCTGGTTACAGTGAGAGAAATCTGACCCTCAAAGCTTCATGGGAGTTCTGTAAGTAGGACCAGAAAGTTCTCTGTTCCATGACTGGTTTATTCTTACTGCAGTACTATGAGTATTTGTTATCGTGTTACCCCACTGGACCCTATCCCTCAGACTCCACCTAAACCTTACCCTATATAAGTTATTGTAACCTCTGGCCCTCCTTTCACCCCCATATGGAGCTTGCATTACTGTTTGTTGTTTTGCTCATTAAAACCAGTTCTGTGTCAGGTTGCATCAAAGCGTGCCTGTCCTTGATATCAGCCACTGTGGATTCTCATCTGACGCCTCTGAGAATCACAGACTTGTCAGGGTCTGCGATACCACATCTTGTGTTTGGGCTGATGCTCTCCCAGGCTCTGACTCCTCTAGCATAGGAAGCTTAGTGTGGAACAGTAAGTCATTCCTATGTCCTTTAATCCTCTTTGTCTTGGCATTCATTTACATGCTAACAAGAAACAGAATATAGTAAATGCTTCTTTAGCATATCACTACCAAAAATGTTTAATTGGGAAGCTTGTGGGTCTTACCATACCTGTGTGCACATTAATATTCCAACGGCTGGGATCACTGACTCACTGTCTTTGAAATCCCTACTTTCGACATTTGGACACCTTGTAAAAGTGTCAATGCAAAGCTTTCACAGAGCTGGATAAGCAGAACTCATTCAGCTCCAAGCCTAGCTCTTGGTATCATCAGTGGTTTAATAACCAAAAGTATTCACCCTCAAACAACAGAAAAAGTTAAACTACCTGTAACCTTTTAGACAAAAAAGTTGCACAACTGATTCCTCAAACTTACATAATTCCAATGTCAACAATGGTGAAACAAAGATAAATAGGATCATTACATCCTCATACAAGTACCTTTCAACAATGAAATCAGTATTAAAAAAAATAAAAAAAATCTTTCCTAGCCAATTCCATGCTCATAAATTCCAACTAAGTTAACAGGGCAAGGTGCTTTAAGAAGAATGTCATTTGCTGATTCCTAGTGTAACAGATGCCATTAGGTAAAAAAAACAGTGATTTTTTCATGTAGACTGAAGGAACTGAGCTGCAGCATTACTCTCAGATTGGTGTAGCAGCCTGGAGCAGCCACTGTCTGAGTGTGAATGTAACAGACATGATTCCCTCACTCCTCAGCCACAATTCAACCTCTTGAGCAGCTTTATGAGCTGAAGGTCCCAGTTCCTGCATGTAAAGTGGTTTCTGCGGTCACCCCCTGACCCAGAGCACCAGCTGTAAAATGGTGTGTCAGTGGCACACTCCATCAACCCTCTACTCCCCCCATTCCTGGACCTCAGGAGAAGCCAAAAAACATGGAAAGAGACTTGGAAACTCTGCCAGTAGCCAACACGAACTCCTGTGCTCACCTAATTTCTAGAATAGCTACAAGCAAAGCTCTGCTCACAACTACTGTTCCTCAAATTTACAAAACACTTTTATTTTCTCCTTAGGAGGCCTGACAAGGTGTGCTCAGCCATCCAAAACCCCTAGAACCCAGACACAGTCCAAAGCCTACAGCTAAGAAAATAGAATTGTACTTTTGCCTTGTTGCAGGGAACTGATCAGAACTGACTGCACCCTAACACACCACAGATAGTCAAACAGCAGAACTGCCACACTAATGCTTCCTGTGGAAAATTACATTCTTATTTATGGATGCAGCAACTTTTCAATATAAGTATTTCAATTCAAAGAACCATCATTTTAGCACGTCAAAAGCAGTGTTTTGAGGCAATCAGAATGTGCAGTTTATGTGTTACCTCTCTCCTTTAGCAGATGAAGAATGTTTCCATTTTTAAGCATTGTTTCTCTTTAATAACGTAACTTGAGTCACAAATTCTGAAATTTACCCTTTAGAACCCAAACATTTTACAATGTTCAGCTACAGAAGGATCATTATGGCAATTACATTTAAAACATCTTGTGCAATTTAGCTCTAAGTAAAGGCAACACAATAAACACACCAGGACAGCATGAATATTTGGTTGTATCTACATACACAATGTGTTTTAAAACAACTTTTGCTACTGAGAAAATCTCTACAAATGTCAAAAAGTGACAGCTTGAGTTTGTTGGGTGGCTGTTTTTTTAAATTTATATACTGGTTGGTACATCTTTTGGTGGTTCCTCTTTTACATAAAAACATACAGAACTTTTCCTGTAAGAATTCAACAGCTGCTTGACTTTCAAGTCCACTGAGGGATGTTTTAGGTAGTGCTGTTATTTAAACTCAAGGAACTCACAACACACACAGGACTGATCACATTTGTGACCTGCAAAGTGCAAAACATCTCTTTATTGTAAGATTGCAGACCAGACTCATAAATACCAGGTTTTCAGCAAATGAATGAAGGCCATGATTTGTAATGTTTTTCTCAGACAAGGCCAAATGGCAAAACAGAAAAGGGAACCATCCAACAGGCCAGTGGTTTGAGTTACATATTTGGCTCTGACACCAGTTTTCTTATGAAGTTCAGTTTCAGCCACCATGAAGTTTCTACACTTGCTGGGAAGCTTATTTTATCAAATGCTACTTTTTACACCTTCATCAATATTGCAGATTGGAAACTGATGTTTTAGATAAATTTATTAACTAATTTACTAAACTAAGGAATCAATAAAATCCCGAACACATCACCTTCTGCTGAAATTCTTCTCACAGTCTATGTTACCTCGTTTTATGGAGTGAACTCACAAAGAGACACCTGAGACTAAGGCTTCCGTGCAACATCCGACGTGTTAGTACTGAGATTTGAAGTTCCTTATCCAAATAGTGTTTCGGTTTCTATGCTGAACCACATGCAACAATCAAGTCCCACTCGCATCTGAGCCCAACAATCAACTGATTATACACTAACATCTACTAATGATGCCTGCTAGAAGCACAGGGCATTTCTCAGCTGAAAGCTCTCTAGCTTCCAGGCAGCCCCAAAGGCACTCCAGTGACGAACGTTCCCACTCCCATTGCCGTGAGGATACAGCTTTTTATTACTTGCACCTCAACAGCTCCAAGAAAGCGCCTACAATTCCCGTGGAAGCAGCTGCGGCACAGCACAGCTGTGTGAAGCAGGTCCTGCACCAACCAACACCTTTCCAGGCCGGCAGGATGGCCCGCCCTGCCCGGCCACACCGCGCCGCCTCAGGGCCGTGCTCGGGCCGTGAATCTCAGCCCGGGCAGCGCCACGGCACAGAGAGCTGCGCGCTGCACATCCCGACAGGCCGGGCCGCAGGAAGGACGCGGGAAATGGCCGCAAAAGCCCGGCAGAGGATGGCGGACTCGTCTTCCTGGTGCCGGCGCGCTCCCGCCGGAGCAACACACGGGCTTAAAGCCCCGACCCAGCGGGCGACCGCCGCTCCCCCTG
>JANPWX010000038.1:5959987-5984472 GCA_024734555.1 Trochalopteron elliotii
AAATAGCTGGGGTTGGAAGGGAGCTCTGGAGGTCCTCTAGTCCAACCCCCCCGCACACACCAGCAGGTTCACCTGGAGCAGGTCACACACATCACATCTGGGCAGGCTTTTAGTATCTACAGAGGAGATTCCACAACCTTTTTGGGCAGCCAATTCCAGTGCTCCGCCACTCTCAAAGTAAAGAGCATCTTCTTCAAGTTTAGATGGAAGTTCCTGTGCTTCAGTTTGTGCCCACTGCCCCTTGTCCTGTCTCTGAGCACACTTCTTTCTCTTAAAATACGGAAATAACTACACATCCACAGTAAGAGCATTGTATTTTTATACAGACCAGCATATTCATACAAATACAAGACTTGTAATGACTTTATTTAGACACATTTTGTGTTTTCTTTGTCTCTTTTGACAGATGGGTGAAACAACATAAGCTGTTCTGCATTCCACTTTTAATAAATGTACAGTAAGCCACAGCAGAATACAAGCTGGAGAAGAGTTTTGTCAGCATTTTCCATTCATTGCTAAGTGGCAACACTATTTTGGTTTGCTTGTGCTATGCTTATGTACACTGGCCCCTCTGGGAGAGGGCTTCAAGTGAGATGGAAGCTGCTAGTACGAGCGGATCGCTGGTGGGACGGTCTGGCAGTCTTGCTCATTCAAAGTTCTGTCGATCACTGGTCTGTACTTCAAGGTAACCTAAAGTAGAAGGGAACAAAGAATTTCAGGACAACAAGATTCAGAGAATAAGATACAAAAAACCCCAACAGTTAAGATTTTTATAGGGTCAGAATTCAGTTCTATCTTTGAAATACCATAAAGCTGTTCTACCAAACACCCAACAACAGGTTTTTTCACCATTAGAAGAAAAAAGTTTTTGAACTAGCCTGACACAAGGGGAAACACAATTCCAGCTCAAATAGTAAAGTTATTTCCCAAAGATCAACAGTGCAGGATTATCACCATTTCCAAGGCTGTTTATGAGAACAGCTGTTAACAGCAAAAAGATCCTCAAGCACCAAGCTCAAAGTACCTTCCCAGTTGGGATATCCACGTAGGACAGGGTGTGCTTTCTCCAGTGCTCCTCAAACGGCTTCCGCTGCTGGCCTTGGAGTGGCTTAGAGTAGTCAAACTCATCTACCCGTGACTAGGGAGAAAAGGAGATTAGTACAGACCAGATGTTGTATCTGCAAATCACTTTACAACCACGAGATTAGCTGCATTTCAGTTACACCTGTAACCCAGCATGTCTCTGAACAGAGCAAGCTTTCTCTTAACACGGCCCATGTCCAATTTGAAATGCTCAGGCTGAACAAGGGCTCTAAGGTAACTTTCCTTGCACAGGACAACTATGCTGTTTATGCATCTTTAGGTCCTGTTTATGCATCCACGATATTATTACTATAGCCTTGGTTTAGAGGTCTCTAATCACTCAGATGTGCACATGGAACAACTCTTCTCAAGATCATTCCCAGTGTTTCATGTACTGGTCCTTTTATAAATAACAAGTAAGAAGAGACAGAGCAGGTCAAATAGGACCCCAAACAAATATTACACTAATCTTAAAACTGAAGATGCTACAACTTTAAAATAATCCCTCTGAGGACACGTAACAGGGAGATTCAATCCTACATTCAGGTCACAGAAAATATTTATACCTTATAATCCTCTCTGGCATGGGCACCCCGGGACTCTTTGCGAGCCTCAGCACCATAAATGGTTTGCAGAGCACAAAGCATCAGGTTCTGCAGTTCAAGGGTCTCCACCAAGTCAGTGTTCCACACAATACCTGGTAAAATATTAAAATACTATGGAAGATGGTCTACAAATGAGAAATACACGTGAGTGAACCAAAGGTACATCAACAGTTGCACTTAAATAACCAAGTTCTCTTAAGATATACCACAAGACATGGCAGTATCTGTATGCATTGTGATCTGCTCAGCTGGAGAATGAAAACTGAGTGTTCAGTCTATGAATAGTCCTGCTACCTCTCTGTCAGAATCTTCTGAAAAGGTCAGGGAGTTGCAAAGTTCATCATTCATCTTAGCATTGGAATAACTTCACATCATGTTCTGAGGGCAGTTTGTACCTTATACATTTAAATCCAATTTCCATCTCTGTTTCTCTGAAAGATTTTTCAGCCAGAAAATGACTGCTAAGGTCAGGTATTTTAACTGATTACCATGTTTAGTAAGTAGGGCACTACAAAATATTTTGAAAGATTCAAAATGGTCAAAATCTTCAGCCAAAGATTCAAGAAACACGTTACGTTTTCAGAAAAAAAAACAAACAAAAATACCAACACTCTTCTCAAAGTACTCTAGGCAAGGTGTGTTGTTATCACATTACCTCTGTCAAAAGTCTTTAGATGAGCCAGATCACCATAAATTTGGCTAAGCTTCTCACAGCCTTCTTGGAGTACAGGACCAGTACGAAATACAGCAGCATGGTTTTGCATTGCCTGCAACACAAAACAAAAACAAAATCAGTCTGATATGCTGCATATGAAAGCATGTAACTTCCTTAGCTCCAGAAGAGCTTGATACAGAGCTGTTCTGAATTCAAACTTGTCTGCAGCCTGAAAAACACCACATTCTTCCACTCACCCCAAACAACTAAAGCCCCGCTCTATCATACAGCAGGTAAACTGCACAAAGGAATGACCACGACGGGAAGAAGGAATTAACAAAAGTGATCCAACCTTTGCTGCACACACAATCTTCTCACACACTTTTTACTTCTGCACGGCAAATCCTGAAGGGCACTTTGCCAAACTCCACAGTTGCTTGCAGCTTGTCCCACCCTGTCTCTGAGAGCTTCCCCAGGCTCACCTTCTGCATGTTAAGTCGCACTTCTGAAGTCCTGATGCTTCCATTAGCAAACCTTAACTTGTCCAGATTAGCGACTGACTCTTCACCAGCATTTGGTTTAATGGGGGGAACTGGCTCTCCTAATAAGAAAATTGCAGTAAGTTTGGTAGTCAGGCTTGGGTTTGGTTTCTGGCAGTTTGAGAGATTATCAATCACTAAAATTCAGATTTGAGCAAAACAATCTGTTTTCTTCCTCTGAGGTGCACACTAAGTGTCACTTTCCTGAAGTCCCACCAATTGTATCCATATATTTAAAGATCTAAGTAGAATATGAATCCCATTCCTTCCTATAACAATTAATAAAGATTTTATAAATTTAGCAAAATTCTGCTGTTCATTCCTTCGAAGCAGCAGTTGATGAAAATTCTTCTAAACCATGGAATAAGCCAGTGGTCCTTACCACCTTCTCCTATGCTTTCCTTGTCTCCTCACTCTCAAACCTCCCACCTTTTCGTGGATGTGTAAGGGACCAGGACCAGTCAATAAGCCTGGCAGTCAGACATGAGCTCTGCATCTTGCCTCTAATACTGGAAGCCACATGTTACTGGGCAACAAAGCAAACACAGCATTTTACCAGAACAGTTCATCTCACATGTAGTTTTGCATACAGATTAATAAACCCCTTTCTACAATTTCTAACTCTAAAGAGCCACAGAAGGATTCAAAAAAATGCTGGCACAAAGCCAGATCAAATAGGTGCCAAAAGATCTAGGCTGATTCCATTAGGAATCATCTGTCTCTGCAGCTGATGCAGTTTGGACATTAAGCACTAAAAAAACTTGACTCCAGCTGCTCTGGCAATGTAACTGCCACTTCTAGTATTTTGTTGGGAGTTGGAAGAGAGGGCTTGCTTATTTGTTTTCTCAGGTCAACAACTGTTGCTGAATCAGATTATTTAAAAATATATGTTTCAGCAGTGAGAATCCAGTGAATGAGATATTACAACATAGAGTATCTCTCTCACCACTTGCATGTCAGTCCTTCTTATAAATAAATCAGCAAGGTGGCAGCAAATTCCACTATACAAAAGAATCAAGTGTAAGACAGATTACATTTTGATGTAGAAGATGGTGCAGTATGTAGAGAATACAGTCTTCACATTCAATATTCTGTGTTAATTTGTCAAAAATCCTAATTTCTCTTGGCAATAGCATTGGCCCAATTCTAGTTTTAAGAGGATCAATTACAAAGCAAACAGTAACGTCAAAACATTTCCCTGGCAAAGAACCACCTACAAAAACCATAAACACTGATTTCTTCTTTTTCTCTCAAGAGCCTCTGAGTATCATTCTTAATTTGAATCGTGTAGCTACAACTCTTCGTTGGGCAGAAATTACATCATAAAGGCAAATGTCTCTGGAAGAGTGAGACTCACCAGGCTTGCAGGTATTTGCAATAGTCAGGGCACAAGCACGACCGAAGACCACCAAATCCAGCAGGGAGTTTGCTCCAAGTCGGTTTGCGCCATGGACGGACGCAGAGGCCGCCTCCCCGCAGGCGTACAGCCCAGGCACCACCTTATCCTCCCCGTTCACGTGTGTGATCACCTGACATGGCACACACTCCCATTAACATCCAGCTTCTGAAAACACTCTGCAACACTGCAAACCTCCTCATTTACAAAGGCCATGTGTGCGTGTAAGGATGGAACACAGCAACCCAAAGTTCCTTCCAACTCTAAACAAAGAATTATCTCAGTCCTGAAGGGCACACAGAAATGTATGCAAACACATACATCTACATCTGTCTGTAAATACAGACAGGACTAAACCCCAAGATTTCCTTATATATGCTTCTGAAGAATGCATAGTTAGTTCTGTTTCACCACAATTCTGCAGCAAGTCAAAAATGCACAGGAATAAAGTGTGATCTGCACATGATTCCAAGGCAAAATTTTACACTGAAATTTAACAAGTACACAAAGAGAAGAATTCCACTGACACCATCACATTGATTTCTAGCTAGTGTCAATTGGAGGATCTGCTTTAGTGTTTAGATTACATGAACTACAGAAGAATAATACATGTTAACTCATGTTACAGAATGCAACAGACCCCTACTTTGATCTATGTTCAATTATATTATCCTTAACTTCAATTAACAGAGAATTGTTGTCAGACCTGACAGTAACTTCATTTTAGATGTTTCTTGGAACTCCCATTTCCAGATGAACTGGAACACGGTTATCAAGTTATTTTTAAAAACCAAAAAGATTGTGTGTTAAGTACTCTGACATCATTATTATACTATTATTAAAAATTGTATTAATCATCCTTACAATAATGAAAAACATTCTTAATGCTTTTCTATTTGGAAATTTCCTAGTATGATGATGAAAATACAGCCCAAAAGTGACCTGTATTCCTCACCTGTCCTTTGTAGTTAGTAGGAATACCTCCCATATTATAATGCACAGTAGGCAGGACAGGGATAGGCTCCTTAGTGACATCAACTCCAGCAAATATCATGGCTGTCTCAGAAATCCCTGGGAGACGGGTTGCCAGCTGCTGTGGTGGCAAGTGGTGCAACTGCAAGTACACATGGTCTTTTTCAGGACCACAACCCCTAGCAAAAAAAAAGCAACGCTGGAATACATAACAGGAATTTACAAACACTAGTAGCATTTGTAATCCAGTTTGTTTCACTTGTGAAAATACATAGCTTCGTTTTCAAATGTTATCTGACAAAAATTAATATGTAGTGTATTTAATAAGATTGCGGCACTTGGATGAATTGAGGCCATTTTCCAACTCCCAGCTTTCTTTTCACAGTAATTTACATTAAGACTTTCAACTATTACATCTCTGCAGAAATATGTAAAACTCGATAATTAGTCAAGAGAACAGAGCACCAAATTACTTTGTTTGCAGTAAGAGCATATACATTAAACTTGCTTGAGCAAATGTCTCTTGACACACTGAATTCAAACTGGAGACTCTTAACATCATCTGTTCCCTGTCAGTATCACTAGGAATTAACAAGACAGACTTCTGCCTTACACACAGAGATCAGCTTAACAGTCATTAAGGCTCGCTCTCATGAATTTCCACGTGCTTATCAAATGAAACTATTGCATTTCACAGTGTAGTATGATTAAGTGTTCATTCTGCAGCTTTGTTAAGAGCATTTAACTAACCTTCCTTCACGGATTTCTATGGTCATGGAACGAGACACTACATCCCTGGAAGCCAGATCCTTGGCAACAGGTGCGTATCTCTCCATGAATCTTTCACCTTGACTGTTGATCAGAATACCTCCCTCTCCACGGCATCCTTCTGTGATAAGGCAGCCAGCCCCATAGATACCTGTGCAACAACAAAAACACCATCCAAGGAGATTGCTCCACACAGCTTCACAATCAGGATGAACACTGAATAAACAAGGTCTTCTCAAAATAATCAGAGGTGCAGATCTTATTCCACCCTAATCATACCCCTAGGAACTGTCCCTCAAGTGTTGTTACTCCATTCAAACACTCTTTCCTAAAGGTAAGCAAGTTGATTTTGCAGCACCAACAGTATTTTGAACACTAAAACTATCAGGAGAATTTTATGAAGACCTTGTAGAAGACCTTCAGCAATTTTAAGATTTTTAATAAACCATATCTTGATTATCTCAAGGTCCATTTGTTCACTTTTGTTCCCTCTTCTGTGCTGAAGCAGTATAGGACAGCTTCAAATCCTGTGGAACATAAAAGCTTACTTGGTATCCTTTTCCTTTAGAGAAGGAAGACCCACCTGTTATTCTGCAGCATTGGTCATCACAGAAAACAAAAATGCAAACTAACTCGTGCACTTGACAATTATCTTAAAAGTTACAGAATTATCATACAAACAGTGAAGCTTCTTTAGCCAGAAAAACCTTAATTAAGTCAAAGGAACGTTGGATCTCTATGACATAATAATACCATCATAAAATTATGCAAATCATGTACAAAAAATCACATCATAAGTTAAAATGAAGCATTTAATTAGCTACAAATCTAGTTTGTGATCATTGTTATTCACAGTTTAGATACTGATCAAGTGCTAGAAAACCACAGTTCTAAATGTATACCTTAACTTCAACTACCCCACTTCACTGAAGATGCTAGTATGTAATTCCCTAACATCTGCACCTATCCCACTGCTCTTGTATCTAATATTATTAAGGACAATGGAAATATATGTTTAAGAGGTAGTTTCAGCTTGTAATTCATAAAAGCTCTTAGTATGGTAAGGACAACACCTCAAAATATTAAACACTGCTCTTTAAATTAGAACAGCTGAGACCTTTCCCACACTGTGTGTCTTACTCTCAAATTTATATTCAACAACAGCTGCAGACAAGTCTAAGCACACGTCACAAGCAACTACTCAAATGCTGCAGCAGAGTGCAAACTGACTTAAGCACATCATGCTTGAAGTGGCATCATGCTGGTGACCTGTCACTAGTGAGGCTCCCCAGGGCTTTGTCTTAGGTCCTGTGCTCTTCAACATCTTCATAAATTACTTGGACACCTGGTTTTAAGGGATACTGAGCAAGGTTGCAGACAGTACAGAACTGGGAGGAGCTCTGGATTCCCTCAGAGGCAGTGAGGCCCTGCAGAGAGACCCCAGCAAATTAAGAGGGCTGGGGAATCACCAACTGTATGAAGCACAACAAGGGAACACGTTGGATTCTGCACCTGGGATGGAGCAACCCTGGATGTATGGACACACTGGGGAAGGAGATGCTGGGCAGCAGTGCCATGGAGAGGGACCTGGGCGTCATGGTCAATGGCAAGCTGAACATGAGCCAGCAGTGCCCTGGCAGCCAGGGGGGCCAAGCATGGCCTGGGTGCATCAGGCACAGCATGGCCAGTGGGGACAGGGAGGGGATTGTCCCGCTCTGCTCTGCTCTGGGGTGGCCTCACCTCCAGTGCTGGGGACTGGTTTGGGTGCCACAATATGAGAAAGACATTGAACAATTAGAGAGTGTCCAAAGCAGAGCCACAAGGATGGTGAAGGGCCTTGAGGGGAAGCTGAATGAGGAGCAGCTGAGGTCACTTGGTCTGTTCAGCCTGGAGGAGACTGAAGGGAGACCCCATTGCATCCTGCAACTTCCTTGTGAGGGGAAGAGGAGGGGCAGGCACTGATCTCTGTGGGACCCAAGGGAATGGCCTGAAGTTGTGTCAGAGGAGGTTTAGGTTGGACATTAGAAAAAGGTTCTTCATCACCGAGAGGGTGGTTGGACACTGGAATAGGCTCTCCAGGAGAGTGGTTACAGCACCAAGCCAGATAAAGTTCAAGAAGTGTTTGGACACTGCTCTCAGGCACATGGTGTGACTCTTGGGGTGTCCTGTGCAGGGCCAGGAGTTGAACTCAATGAATCTGACAGGTTCCTTCAAACTCAGCATATTGTCTGACTCTGTGACATTTTAAAACAACATAGAAATCTGTTCAACTCATTAAAAATAATGTTGTAAGCACTATTTCATATTCTGTACCTGTAGGGTGAAACTGCACAAATTCTAAGTCCTGGCAGGGGAGCCCAGCTCGTGTGACCATGGCAGTGCCATCACCAGTACTGGTATGAGCAGATGTGCAGCTGAAGTAAGTGCGGCCGTACCCACTGGGGAACACAAAAGTCAACAGAATTAACAGGAGAAAAATTAAAACATCACAACAACATACCACTAAACTCTGCTGTTTGCACAACAGTGGAAAGGGTTAGTAAGAAAAGTGCTTAAGTTTTACCATCTCCTGTACTAGTTCAATCAAAAGAAAACAAAACTGGTTTAGCCCAGTTTTGTTCAACTAGATTTGAAAAATGGCTGGTGACAGAAGACTGAAGAAAAAGAAAATCAATTCCAAAGCAGAATCAATAGGTTAATATCAGGGAAAAAAAGGTTATTTCAGAAAGTTCTCTCAATCCATACCATTAGTTTCATTGGAACTATCACTACCAGTTTTATAGAAAATAGCATGTAATAATGGTTTAGATTGTCCATATGGTCCTGGTTTTATATTTTTAGATTTAAAAACTTAGTTGTCCAGGTATTAAACATGAATTATTATGCTGCAAAATCTAGGTTAGCCTCCAGCACTATTGAGAACAGCCAACTGGCCCAATTTCAGGACAAACTCTCAGAAGAAATAGCAACATACATGTTCCATGTACCTCAAAGTACAAAAGGATGAAAAACACATCAAAAAGACAAATTATGCAGGCAACCTTTTATAAATTTATTTTTATGTGCATCTTTTACAGACACATTTATAGATATTTTTCATACTGAAGTAGATAGGAGAGAGCCACAAGTAGCAAAAGACTAATGCAAATAGCATTCTAATAAACATATACCAACTTTGCAACCAAGTGATGTTAAGTTACACTCATATTATGATCATTTTATCCTAAACCAGTTAGAATTACAGTGGCAGCATCTTAATGAAATAGTCTCTGGAATTTTGACAAAAGCTGTTTCCTGCAGACAGACACGTTGGCAGCACTGCAACAATGTCTGTTTTAAACAGCATGTTCTAAAAATCGAAGACCATCTGAATCATATATATTACTCTCACACATTCTTACTTTATGTCATTGTTCTAGAATTCAAAGTTAGACCTCACACCAAATTTATACTTGGTGACAAAATTAGCATGTGCCTTCTTTCAGAGGCAATGACTGAATTCAGTTACATTCCTTTCAGTGTGGGGGGAATGAACCTATAAATTATGTTCTGTCAGTCAATGTATCTTCTCCACACTGTGGATCTGAACACATGTGCAAGCACACAAACTCCCAAGTTCTGGTCCTTCATCACAAATGTTACATTACCCAGTGGCAATGACGGTGTTCTTTGCTCTAAAACGATGTATGGTTCCATCTTCAATGCAGAGGGCAATAACACCACGGCATTCTCCGTTCTCCATAAGTAGGTCCAAGGCAAAATACTCAACAAAGTAGCTTGTATCATATCTTAGAGACTGGAGGAAAATTAGAAAAGGAATTTTTACTGAAGTAACCTTTCTTCAAAACTGTAAGTGCACGTGGGCTGTATCAGGATAAAAAACATCCCTACCAATTCTCAGGGAAGACTGTTTCCTCATAACTATTTATTAAAGAATTTGCTAATTAATCTATTCTATCTTTAAAAGATACAAGTAGCAGCAAAAGCACTTAATTCTGAGCAGTCATGAGCTAGGGCAGCAGGACTTGTCCCTTCACTCTACATTTGGCAACACCTTAGCCAGCTCCAGTGTTCCACACATGTAGAAGCACGCTGCACTTAAGCTCTCCCAGAGAAATGAGAAACACCTCCAGGAGCCCAATAAACCAGCAGGAGCAGCAGGCACTGAGTCAAACATTATTCCATGCCCTCAAGGATCAGAGCAGTGTCTGGCAGCACTGAGAATTTGTATTGCAGCAGCACGCAGAGTGTGGACCTGGAGGAGAGCAATTAGCTGGCTACCAAGTAAATAAAAAACAGTAGCTAACAGGCACTTGGATTTCTGGTTTCAAGTAGCTCACTACCATTGCCAAACAGCCAGCACTTCCTTCAATTATGGTTTGCAGAATTAATAGGCAGGCGTGCTGGAACACTACTCACTTACTTGCCATAGAATTGCACAGTAAGCCTTAATCCATTTACACCCTGTCTGCTCCTCCTCCCAGTTTGAAGATGAGTGAAAAAAAATGCTGGCTTGTACCTCTTTTCAGAGTTCCCCAATGCTGCTGTGTCAAATTTTTGAAAAAAAAAGGGCTTTTGGGGCAACGTTTACATAAATTCTCTTTGGGTCTAGTTAACAGCCACAGAAGCACTAACAGTGCAGAACTAGTCCAGAACACAAAGCTGACAGTGTACACTAATTAGCACCCACTGTCTTCATCCTTCCACATTGCCTCAGGAAGGAAGACAACCCAGAACTGCTATAAGCCATTCCTCTGGATTCCTCACTCATACGTGAACAGCTACATGTTTGTTTGGTTTGACTTTTTTTAAACTCTGGGTGGAAAAAGGAAAAAAAAAAATCAGTAAATGCAAACGCAAAAACCCAAACCAAGTTTGCTTCCCAACTGCTTACCCTGCCATACAGAGTATGTAAGAGTGAATGTCCAGTCCTGTCTGCAACACAACAGCATCTGTGGGCCTGTCCTCCTTTTCCAAACTGAAGGCTCTGTCCACCAAATGCACGCTGATAGATTTTTCCTTCTTCAGTTCTGCTGAACGGCATCCCGTAATTTTCCAGCTGTTGATCCCAAATACAAGCATCAGAAACTCTTGTGCATCACAATACGAGTTATTTTAAGATCTCCTTGGCAGCCAGCCTGTGTTATTTGTAACTACAACTGGCATCAAATCCCAGGAGTCTCACCGACCTCTATCACGGCAGCTGGGGCTTGCTCCGTCATGTAGTGGATGGCATCCTGGTCACCCAGCCAGTCCGAGCCTTTCACTGTGTCATAGAAATGCCACCTCCAGTTATCATCCTCCATGTTCCCCAGAGCAGCATTGATGCCTCCCTGAAAACAAAAATCCATTTTCCTGGAATTACATTACTCCAGTACAGCTTTAGTAGGTTTACCTCGTTTCTATTAAAAATCACATACCAGTTATGCATCTGTGTACAAGAAATAAAGTCAAGTCAGATTAAATGTGGCTGTGAAAAACCTCTGCAACTCCTCAGTTTCACAATGGCTTCTCCTGCTTTTTTGTGTAACACACTGAATCACACTTACACTGCAGGCAGAGAAGCAGCATTGCATTTTGATAATGTTTAGAAATGGGGAAGAAAAAAGAGACAGCAGAATGAAACGAAAGCATAAGGGCAAATAAGGATTTTAAGAACAACCAGAAGTGAGATTTAAGAAAAGTGTCTTGCAAGGTCATTAGTTTGGAAGCAAAATGAAATGTACCTGGTACTTAATATGAAGTTTGGCAGTGATAGGTTAATGGTTGGACTCTTATGATAGTAGAGGTCCTTCCCAAGCTTAATGATCATGATTAAGTTTGATTCTATGATATACTACCCTCCAAAAAGGGGTATTATATCATTTAGTTTCAACTAAATATGCAGTGTTATAAAAAGAAGCATGGCCTTGAAACAAGATGCAAGTGCCCCATTTCTAGAAGTGTTCAAGGCCAGGTTGGATGGGGTCCTGAGCAATCTAATCTAACAGGTGGAATCCCTGGCCATGGCAGGGGCCTTGGAACTGGGTAACCTCTAAGGTTCCTTCCAACCCAAACCATTCTATGATTATTCTACATCCAAATCAGCTTTCTGACAGCAGGCATTTCTTTAAACATTTATTCTGCCTCATTTCTCACCTGTGCAGCAACAGTATGAGAGCGGGTGGGGAAGAGCTTGGTAACACAGGCTGTGTTAAAGCCAGCCTCTGACAAACCAAAGGCAGCCCGCAGACCCGCTCCTCCTGCCCCCACGACGACTGCATCGAACTCATGGTCCACTACTGGGTACTGGGTAGAAATCTGGAAAAATAAATCACTTTGTTATCGTCACAAATAGCTCAAGGTAAGTCAAACAAGTGTCATAAAAACACAAGCAGGACTGGTATAACGTCCTCAACACAATTTTGCAGCAATTGCTACATCTGTTATAGTCTCTTGATTGGAAACTGTCATTAAAAAGAGCCAGGCATTTCAACAACTCAGTGTCACAAAGTACTTGAACACAAAGCTCCACTAAAAGCCTCAAAGTTTCATGTCTGTCAAGCATTAAGAGCATTACTGAATCACAGTATAAAAAGCAGGGCCATACCGAGTCAGACACCTTGGTGGAGGCGTTTTTCTTTCCGTAGACCGTGAAGTGTAAGTTCCGTGCAGGAGCCTGGCACGCCGCTGGCCACTGCGCAGAGAAGCCAAGACAACGATTATGGAACAAACGTTTCCACAGGGCAGACTTATGGCACTCTCAGCTACCCTACATTTGTAACACACCTTCACTCGCCACCGGTAGCACACACACAGGAGTATTAATACATTATAGAGCTATCTGCACTGAAGTTCTGGCATTCCTATAATCAAAAAAAGCTTGACTGATGAGAGAATAGCCCACAGTTAACAGGGTGTCCCAGACTATTCCTTACTGACTCCACCAACAGTGACCAGCCTCTCAGACCTGCCTGAGGCTACACCAAACAGAAGAATACATCTGCAATTAATGCTGAAGTGTTCTTGCAGTTTTTTCATAATTAAGCAAAGATGAAGCTTTTGTGGGAGCCACGGGAAGTAATGGAAAATTACTCTCCTGTCAGGTAATCGTCAGAATTTGAATTATTTCAGGCGGTCACAGTACTGAAAATTAAAAAAGTTTGTAGGGAATAGTCTTCCAGCTGAGCATTGTTTTCAAAGTCAGAGATATTTCTCTTATTCTTTATGAAATTAGTGAACAAATTAGAACCATTCATTAATACATAAACTTAGTACAAGGATGCAAGTTTTACCCTTCTGCAATGTCACTCCCTACCCTGACTTGTCTGAAACCAAACCAAACCAACAAACACCACAGCCAAACCTACTCAGTATGCAGCCTTTGCTTTGATAGATTAAAACAATCAGAATGTTAGTCTCCACCTCTCCAATGTATCAGAACCTGGTACTCCTTCTTTGCACAGCTCAAAAAGTAAGCCTAACTCAGCATGTATGATTGCTGAGAACAGCAACACAAAGTCACATTAGTGACCTGTCCAGTGACATCAACACTTCCCTATTTGAAATATAACCTAAAATGCACTGGAGTGATATCTGCAGCTGTTACATCCATGGTCCCACCACCCTACAATATGCTAACAAGCAGCTCTTCCCTCCCCAAATGCCCACCCTCTTCCCCCATCTCCAAAGTGAACTCCAGCACACTTTCTTCAACCTAATTTTATAATTTCTCATATCAGTTTCCTCAAATTATCTTCTTGCATAACAGCAAATCTAGCACTTGGGTAGCACATTTCTGTTTTCTGCAGTCCTCTTGGAATGAGACCAGTTCCTAACACCTATTCATAAGGAGTTCCACCAGTACTCCCTCCAGGCAGCTACTCTCTCCCTGTTCCACACTGCTGTGTTGCCAGACTTTGAGCTCGAACCAAAGTGCACAAAGCAGAAAAAGATGTCACACGAAGTCTGAAGGAAACACTGATTGCACCAATCCTGAATTGTTATGCCACCAGGAAGACTGTGGCCCTTTTGAAACTAAAGGTCCAATCAGGGTCAGCTCACTGACATCTAAAATACAGAGACACTCTTTAAGCCTTTCCCTCTTTCTGTAGCTGTCTTTTCTGCACTTGCTTTGTAACACAAACACAACTACAGCCCACTTTTGTAATCCCGAGCTTGTTATGGGCACGCAGCATGAGAACAGTGGGAAGAAACTGGAAACTCCCACCTCACCATGGAAAAAAATCAGCCTTCAGGCACAACCTACAGCCCCCTAACACAAACCTGCCAGACTCCTCCACAGCTCTTTCTGGGCACCATCACCAGCCAGGTTCAAGCAACTCAGATATACACTGGCTTCCCACACAGGTCCAGAATCACAGAATGCCTTAGGCTGGAAAAGGCCTCTGAGACCACCGAGTCCAACCAACGACCAAACACAACTAGACCATGGCACTAAGTGTCACACCGAGCCTCTCCTTAAACATTTTCAGGAATGGTAACTCCACTTTCTCTTTGGGCAGCCCGTTCCAATGTCTAATCACCCTTGATGTGAAAAAGTTCTTCCTGATGTCCAACCTGAACGTCCCCTGGTGCAGTTTGAGGCCATTTCCTCTGTCACCAGCTGCGTGGGAGAAGAGACCGACCCCCATCTTGCTACAACCTCTCCTCAGGCAGTGTGGAGACTGATAAACTTCCCCCTAAACCTCCTTCTCTCCAGGCTAAACACCCCCAGCTCCCTCAGCCGCTCCTCACAGGACTCGTGCTCAGACCTTTCACCAACTTCGTGTCCCTTCTCCGGACTCGCTCCAGCCCCTCAATATCCTTCGTGAACTGAGAAGCCCAGAACTGAACACGGCACTCGACGTGTGGCCTCAGCAGAGCCGAGTACAGGGGCACCACCACTTCCCTGCTCTTCCTGTGCAAGTTATTGCTGATACAGAATGAGTCTGCGGCGAGCTTTCTATCCCGGTGCTCGGGCCGCACCTGCCAGGCTCCTCCAGGGCCTTTTCCCGGCATATCCCATTGCCGCTGCCTCCCTCAAAACCCTGCTCAGGGCCTCAGGCTACGGCGCTCGCTTCCCAAGCGGGGAGGCGCGGCCCAGCCATGCCCACAGCCACCTACTCCCAGGAACCTGCCCTCGGGACAGGAGTTGCGAGGTCGGTGCCGCTCCCAAACAGCACCGGAGGAACCGAACCTGCCGGGGGTGGGGAGATCACCGGCTGGGTCAAGGTCACGGAGGAGACAGCGAAGCCGGGCCGCTACCGGCGGGAAAGCAGGGCAAAAACAAGGGCAAGGACAGGGACAAGGGCAGGAGCAAGGACAGTGACAAGGGCAGGGACAGGGACTCACCGCCCGGGAAGCAGCGGCCGGGCGCAGCCAGCGCTTCGCCAGCCCCCGCGCAGCAGCCGCCGCCGCCGCCGCCATCACGCACCGCGGGCTTGAGGGGGGGGGAAGGTGGGGAGATCGGGCGTGTAGGGCGCACGCGCGGGGCTCGGCGGGACAGACCAACAGTGCCGCGAGGGGGGCCCCTAGAGCGATCCCAGCCAAGAGCTGCGTGATTTCCGATTCTTAAACAGCGTAAAAAACATTTTAAAAAACCCCCCAAAACCTACTATTGCGTTACTAACATTATTTTTACTTGGTGAAATATTGAAATATGTAGTTCTCCAATACTGTCAGATTCAGCCTCTTTGTCACTCTGACAGCGCCTGAAATTCTGCGTAATAAACAGGCCAGAATCAGTTTCTGAAATTGCGGGAAAGACCATTTCGTAGACATAAGACTTGGACAGAAGGATGAAGGAAAGACCGTATCGCCTCTCTGGGACAGCAAACAGACTCAGCAGCTCCAGACGGTGGAATTCAGAAGCCGCTCACGGCTGCCTTTGGCCGTCGGCGTCAACTGAATTAAAAAGTGCCCGTCAGGGGCGGGGACGGACGCCCGGCCTCCCTCCAGGCTCCGGCGAGTCCTTTTGTTGTCCCCCCCGCTTTTTCTCCCGGCTGATGGGCCGGCCCGGGAGGGGGCGGGGCCGGCAGGTGAGTGGCAGCGCCAGGGGCTCGTGTGCTCCCGGGCTCGTGCGTGGGGGTCCCGCTGTAGGGCGAGCGGGACCGGGACGGGGACGGGAATGGGAATGGGAATAGGAGTGGGAATGGGAACGGGAATGGGCATGGGCCCGACACGCCGTGTCGCGGCCGGATCTGCTGCTCAGGGCGCGGTCAAGCTGCCAAGTGTCGGGGCCGCCGTTCGAGGGGCTCGGGCAGAATTCCCGAGCAGAATTCTCCTCCCCAGCGAAAGGAGAAGGTGGCAGCGGGAGCGGCCCCGGCCCCTCTGCGCGCTGCTGAGGCCGCGTCTCCCCTCTGTGCATCGCAGGTGCCTTCATGAATAACTTAAACGACCCTCCCAACTGGAACATCCTGCCCAATCGGCGCGATCCCGGCGATGACGGCAGCCGGTGGAATTACGCCCTGCTGGTCCCCATGCTGGGCTTGGCCGCCTTCCGTGAGTAGCGCTGGGCCCCGGCCCAAGGGGGGCTCCTGGAGCAGTGCCGTGATAGAGCCGTGCCCCGTCTGGGAACCTCCCCAGGCCTTCTTGTTTATGGTGCTGTAAACAACCAGCGCTGGTGGTATCGCTAAGGCAAAGACCACTTTCCATGCACGGAGTTGAATCCGTATTTAATAAGCTCTAATATACTGAGCTCTCTCAAGAAAAATGCACACAGGATGTGCTGGAAGAGCCCAGAGGTAACAGCGCCGGATGTTGCTGCTCTATTTATTTATTTACTGGGCCTAGAAAGTTTTCCATGCAGTGTCTGCATGGGGAACCTCCAGTTTCTTTCTCTGTGACTTTATTTTCGTTCTCTAAGTAGTGCTAGGATAGACAATAAAAGAATAGGGGTATTTTATTTCAGAGAAAGCATGATCATTTACTCACATGATCACATGACTCAGTGTGAAATGGGGACCACAGAAATACATTTCGTGGGGACATGTAAATGAAAGTATCACTGGGAAGGGCAGGAAAGAAAGTTTTTTTACCACTTAGTAGCTTCATTTCAGGCACAGCTAATTAATCGCATCCCTCATTGTTACATGTTGTACTTGGCATCTGAGTCTCGTTTATTTCTGATAGGGTGGATCTGGACCAGAGAATGTCAGAAAGAAATAGAAAAAGAAAGACAAGAGTGCTACAGAAAAGAGTCAACTTTACAAAAAGACCTGGAAGGCAAATACCGGGATATAATCACAGAGAATCGTCGCGCTGTTGCTCATCTGGAGGTGGAGCTGGAAAAGGAACGCAACAGGACCCTGAGCTACCGTGAAGCCCTCGTGTCCCAGAGCCGCAAACTGGTAGAAGAGAGGAAACTCCTAGAACAGGAGCAGGAGAAGTTGGAGCGGGAAAAACAAGTCCTTTTGCAGTCTGGAGCAGAAGGTACCTTGTACCAGAGTTGCCTGGCAAAGGAAGAAGAGTGGCAACAGAAAGCCAATATTTTACTAAAAGAATTTGAAGAGGGACTGAAGGAAAGACAGGACATCTACTGCAGTCTTATTGTACCCAGAAGTCAGAGACTAGAAATAGAGAAAAATCTGCTAGTTAAAGCAGCAACTAATCCTGTTGCTATGGCTTTACATGTGGAGAGTGGCTTAAAAGATATTTTCAAGCATGATAACTACTGTGGCAATGTGCTGAACAGAACCAGGAGTCAAAATGGAAAGCTTATGTGGCTGTATCTGAGATACTGGGAACTAGCTGTTGAACTGCAGAAATTCAAGAGGGTAGAAAAGGCCATGTTAGGAAAACGCTAAGTAGGGGGAGCAGTAGGATTCCATGTGATCCACCATGCATGGTAGGGACAATCACAGTTGTAGTCCTAAGCTGTTAAATTCTTCTGCTGTGTTGCCATCTCTCCTCCTCCTTGCACTTGTATTTGCATGGGACGTGTGCAGTGCTGGTGCCTTTCCTCTCACTAACAACAGATGCTCTGGTGAGCTGTGCATGCTCCTAAACTCCCTGAGTGTGTTTGTGTTACAGTGTAGAGATACGCCAACTCCCCAGGTATCGGAAGCAGCAAAACAGAACTCACATTAGAGGGATTTGTCTCGTTGATGGTCACACTTCAGCAACAGAGAATGGTCCTTTGTCTCCCCCATGTGCAGAAGCACATTGTCCTTATCCCTGACATTTTAGATGGTGTCTCAACACTGTCTTTTTTAATTACTATTTGTCTTGGTTTGGAAAGACAGATGTCTGCTAAGGAAGGCAAGAGCCTCCTTTGAAATGGAGAATATAAGCCCTCTCCCTGCAAATTATTACAATTTTGAAATTAAGGGGCTTTCAGGCAAAGATATGGGAATAAGAATAATAGTTCTTAACTAGGAAAATCAAAATTAAAACGTTGTGGTACAAAAAAGCAAACAAACAAAAAGAAAACACTGACAGAGTCAGAATACAACCTGACACTGTTGGTCAGGGTGTTGGTAACAGTCCAGTCAACTCCTCGTGGAGTGACAGATGTGGTTCTGTTGATAGCAATGATACTGTAGAAGGCTGTAGTTTTCCTCTGAAGGTCCAGTGGTGGTATAGACGGGTCCAGTTTTCCTCTGGGTATCCAGTGGAAACAGGCTGTCCTAGTGTTCTGAATCTCGGATTTTTATCCAGGTAGGAATGCTTGGCTCCTCCTGCTGGGTGGAGCATCTCACAATGGGATGATGTAATTTTATCAGTCATGCAGTGAAACTCAATGGCCCATTGACAGAAGATATCCCCCTGGGGGGAGGATGGGTTGTGGAAGAGATACAGGTGGTAATAGAATACATACTTTTGGTTACATCTTGTATTGCAACCCAAGACACTATTATTTTTAAAAATTTGTTTAAGCAAGACTGAATTTGAGGCAGGTGTTTGGGAGAGATGATGTTGGAGCCAGCTGCTTGACATGTAAATCTTATGTGTCTGTACAATTTTATAAATCTATGTATGTGTGAATGTGTGTGTGTAAGTGTACATGTTAGTATTCTGAGGAGGGGAATAGTTTCATCCTGTTTCAGATTAGTCAGTCTTGCATTGTCTTCCAGCCTTCCAGCTTAATATACAAAGAGTGCTTTATGAATTAAACATCCAAAAGATGCTAATTCAAATAACACATGAAGAAACAGACTGATGTCTCATTGGCACTTGGGATCCATTCTCAGATTCTAGAGGTGTATAAACTGGAAGTTATATTCTCTTTTATTGGAGATACCTTAAGAATAGTTGTTTTTTTTCTCAGTCAGGGTTTTAGTTGTAACCCAACAATATGCCACCATTATGGATGTCCCCATGCTGCTGCTTCTGCCTCTCAGGGCACTGGCTGCCTCCTGGTTTCCTTGCGGGAACCTCCTTGCCATGGCACCTGGCTGTGCTCCTTGGACAGGTCCTGTTTGCTACTTGCACATGGGAGCCTAAATGCAGGCTGCACTGGTAGTCACTATTGCCTCTCCACCTGTCTCCCTTCTGCCAGAACTGAGCTACATACTCTTTTCTGCAGCTCTGAAGTTTTGTGCTTGTGGTTCACTGCTTTACATACACATAACCACGAAAGCCTACAGATATACTTGCTTTGCAAACTTTTAAGAAAGGGGGATTTTTAATTTAGCTAGTAAAAGAAAATAGATTTGGTAAAAATAAAATAATAAGTATAGTAAAATAATACAGGAAAATAAACAGATCCAGATTAAAAAATCCAACAACAAACAAATTTTAAAAACCCAGTGCATTTCAAGTTCTGAGAACTTTGAGTGTACTTTGGGTCCTTTAAGCAGTAGAAACCACCTTTTTTCATGTGCCATGTATTTAAAATAATGACTTTTTTCTTCTCCCTTTCTAATCCAGCCTTGGACTTCAAAGGGACAGTGTTTACCCTTTCATTTATAACAACTAGTCTTCTCTGTTACTTGACTTTGATTCATGCTGTAGGTTGTCAGTTCATGAATTAGCAGTTTATTTTTTTCTGGGGGCTAGACTTGACACACGTTTGCTCTAGGCAATCATGTAGAACCATGGCTTGGAAGCAATCCAATCTAAGTGAATGCCCATCTTCCTGCAGATGTGAGGTTTTTCTTTTACTGTTTTCTCTGGGTTTCATTTTAGTCCGAGCACAGAAGACAGCAGATAAATCTTTTGAAACAATGTGTGCAACTTAATCCAGTTACTAAGCAGAAATATCTAACATGGACTGAAATTCCTGAGCAGAATAGATGTTTCCCAACTACTCAGTTTTCCAGTTGAGATTTTGCTCACCTTGGTAGTACTAATTATACTGTTGTGTTGACTTATTAATCCTTTTTTCATACTGATTTTTTAAATAAGGTTTTAGTAGACAAACCTGGGGGAAAAAAGAGAGCTCACAAACACCGGGAAGGCAACAGTTTGTCTGGGTGCCAAGCGTACACGGGTTGGGAGATGAGAACACAATCGAGTTGCTACTCATGCGTGACACCCTGAGCCAAGCTGCTGCAGCTGGACATAGGCACACAGTCTAATTGCCCAGGAGAACAAATTAGTTTGATTAACAGCCTGTGTGTAATTCCTTCAGGATGTGGAAAGTCACCGTCCAGCTGTGGCACACTTCACACGTTCCTGCAGGCAGTTAAGCTGCTCAGCTGACTAAGAGCAGACAGTGCCAGTGTATCTGAGATTCATGCCTTGAATTTGTACAAGTTAGCATTAAAAGATCAAAGGTTTTATGCTTTTTCATTTTTTCATAGTTTGTCACGCATGTCACTCCAAATGTTTAAAGAAAATGTAATCAAGGGTAAAACAGTATTTTTTCAGTATGAATTTGTACATTCAAGCCTTACACAGTTGAATGTACAGGATCACATGCAATGTAGTAAAGGTTTGGTATTCCCAGTCTCTTTTTTAGAAGTGTCATTTATTTGTACAACTAATTGAACTGTTGTTCATGGACACTTTGAAGATCATTGTATCAAGACAGAAGGGTTATTTCAGAAGGCTTTTTAAAAATGTATAGAAGCACTGGTCCCATTAGTTTCTAACAAAACTCATGTTTGTGGGATGCAATGTGTTTTTGAAATATTCCCCCTTTGTAGGTTGTTATGCTGAAAATTCTAAGTAAGTTTTATCTTTTCCAGCACTTGTTCTGAATTGGTTAATTGTTTCGAACTACCATATACATATCCAGAATGCAAGAAGAATTTGTTTTCAAAGTATTTAATGAACTTATTTTTATTATAAAGTTGTCACTCAGCTGTTAAACAATAACAATTAATAAAAACCTTTATGTATTTCTGCACTGTTTCGTGTCTTGGGCAAGGTGAGTGGGAAAACTGGAATTTGCAACTTTATTCAGACTTTCCAAACTAATTGCACCATTTTAGGTTTTACAAATTGTACATTGTTTAAATTGGCATATTAAGAGTTTTGGTCTTGGTGCTGCAAAAAGAACATGTTATAAAGTTTTTTCTTAAGAACAGTTAAACAGGTAAGTGCAGAGCATTAACTAAAGATGTGGGGTTAAAGGTTACCATCCTTCTGAAAGACGGGGGACATTCCTTTGACTGGATGTTGTGCAGGATATTCTGCCTTCCTCCAGAATCACTCAGATTTCTCATTCTGTATGTCAGCTGCTTTTCATTTCCCTCATCTTCCTACTCTGTGAAGAACTGCAATCCAGCTGCTCTAGGACAGTGTTTAGACACTCTGGATATCCTTGTTCCTGTAATAAAAGATCCTCAATCAGTTTGTATTTGACATAATTTTTCACCATCCTCTGGCTCTTTAGAGCATGGGTTTGAGCACTCCTGTGTGAGGATGAGAAGACAGTGTTCTCTGTGGCGGATACAAGGCAGAAACAGTGGTCAATAGTTCAGTTACTGTGGTGAAATCAAAGGAATTTGAGTTATTGCTGTGAAAAAAGGATGAAAGGCAAGTGTATAGTAGCAGTTGTGGTGCAGCTGGATATGAAGGCTTTGCTGGTGTGCATGTCAAGGCCCACATTTATTGGTCATTGATTTACTGCCTGTTCCAGGAGCTTTCCCTGGTCGCTGCATATCTGAGACAACAGATGGAGCTGCTGAGGAGTAACTCACTGAAATTAGTGAAGCTCAGCAATGAGGCAATGGCCACTTCAGAGCAAAACAGCCGAGTGATTGCTGCAAGAAAAACTGAAAGTAAACTGAAGTAAACTGAAAGTAAATGTTCTGGAAACGAGTCTGTGGATGGAAGGGTTTGAAGAGAACTGGTGGATTGTGAGAACAGTGGTGGCAGCTATTCACAGTCATGCACCCCAACAGCCCTGTGCTGAGATCACCCGGGCTGCCCAGCTGCTGAAAAAATACCTTTTCACTCTTGTGTTCATAACAGGTGTATATTTCTGAGATACCTCACCTCTACACTTGCCGCCATGAGAACAAAACCCTCAGCTGCTGTGGTTGGTGTTTGTGTCGCTGGGTGCTGCTTCCCCCTTGTGGCTGATGGCTCTTCCAGCCGCAGCCGCATCCTCTGTTGCCATGGGCTCCGCTGGAGCACATCTCCTAACGCTGCAGTCAGAGCTCTCTGGCCCGAACACCTCCGCGGTTAATAACGAGAAAGGTGAGCAGAACCGTGGTGTTCGGTGACCAAACCGGAATGAATTTGCCTCCACTGAGGTGGGTGCTGCGGCAGACCTTTGTGCGGAGGCAGCAGGCAGGGGTTGGGTGTAATTCAGCAACCTATTAGCACCTCATCATATGTTGCAGTACTGGAAAAGAAAACCACGACAAACTCGATTAAAGAACACTACTCATTGTTTAATGAAGATTGCAAGAAGCAATCTACAATTATCAACTTGTTCTGCTTCCTGCTGGAGGAGAGATACTTGTGGTGAGACATGCCAAGCAATAGCACTTCACTGACTAAGAAATTTAGGGGGATGCTGACCATTGTAGAACAGTTTGTGTTGGAAGCAACCTTTAAAACTCATCTAGTCCAACCCACCTGCAATGAGCAAAGACATCTCCAAACAGACCAGGTTGCTCAGAGCCCCATCCAACCTGACTTTGAATGTTTCCAGGGAATAAACACCTACTACCCCTCTGGGCAACCTATGCCAGTGTTTCAAAATCCTTGTTGTAAAAAAATTCTACCTTATGTCTAGTCTAAACCAACCCTCTTTTAGTTTAAAACCGTTATCCCTTGTCCTATCACAACAGGCCCTACTAAAAATTTATCCCTATTCAGAATAAGCCCCCTTGAAGTACTGAAAGGCTACAGTAAGGTCTCCCTGAATCTTTTCTTCTCCAGGCTGAACAACCCCAATTGTCTCAGCCTGTCTTCATAGAAGAAGTGCTCCAGCCTTCTGATCATGAGATCAGACAATTTGGTGCTGTCCACAGAAGCATTTCTACCCCAATGCTCCTTGCCTGTATTTCCCCCCAAAGTTATTCCAAAGGTGAGATATGTTCAAAGATGAAAGCAATATTTTAGTGATATTCTGACTGTATATAGTGAAATATTAAAGACAGCACATCTTCCTCCCTAGTGTGAAAAAGAACAACAAAACAACAAAGCATGCTGCTGCTGGAGCTGGTATTACTTCAGGAAACTACCAGTATAGACAAAGATTATGCCTCTTTCTGGGACACAAAAAGGAGAGAGGTCACATGGGCATCAGTGTCAGCTCAGTTCTGGATGAACTGCACCAGACATCCTGCTCATAGCTTGTTCCCTTTAATTTTCCTGTGGCTAGGGACACTGCTACTTCCACAATAAACATAAACTGAAAGTTTCTAGGCATGTCAGATTTCTGAAGGAAACTCCTTGACACCATAAAACCACTCCAGAATGGGTTGCATGTGGAAGTCACTCTGTGTGACCTCCTATCTCTGTTGTGTTCCTAGTAGTCTGGGACAGATTTCCAACACAACTCAGTGCTGCCTTATTTCTCCCTTGCAGTGATACTCGGCACAAATTGGAACTTCTCTCCAATCTGGAGAAGTTTACAATCTCATGGGAAGAAATTTAGGCTCCAAAGTTTATTGGAAGTCTTCAAAGTCTTTAGGTATCCCTGCTTGAGCTGCAGTGGGCTGGTGGCAGCAGCTTTCAAGCACTCATATAGGAAATCAAATCATGCCAGCTGAGGAGCTGTGAGAACTCTGTCTTTTGGTTACTTATCTGGTAGAGTTTGAGAACAACAGAGCATAAAACTTAAATCAAGTTAAAGATCTACAGATCATTTATTGGCAAGGTAAACTGCATGACCACCTGCGATTGTTTATTACCCTTAAAACTAAGCAATTCTGAAATATTTTGCCTGTGTATCTCCCTTTCTAAGGTGATCATTATTGTCCCCTAGGCTGGAGATTTTGAGTCTACCCTTGAGCCTGGGGCTTCCTTTTTGCACATCTGGTCAAGGATGTTACCCATTGGCAGCTGGTAAAAGGATTTTATGTTTTCTCCACCTATTTTAAAGGATGGGCTGTCACAGAGACTATTTCATTTGACTACTT
>JANPWX010000038.1:5989404-6067883 GCA_024734555.1 Trochalopteron elliotii
ATGCCAGACCAGCGTATTTGCTTCTGCAAATGTTTAACAACTGATAGATAACTAACAACCACTGGCACCTGGCATTACCAGAGCAAGATAAAATTCTTCAAAAAGAGCATTTAGTCAATGTAAGGCAATCAGGGCTGTATTTTCAGATCGTGATAGAAGCTGCTTGCTCATGAAGCTTAGCAGAGAGAAATTTTTAGTAGACCAGTAGCCACATGACCACAACTAGGTGTATTGATTGAACTAAACAGAAGATATAACATGAACACAGTGGTGCAGTTGACACAACCGAAGGAAGGGATGCCATCCATGGGGACCTGGACAAGCTTGAGAAGTGGGCACATAACAACATAATGGAGTTCAACTAGTCCAAGTGAAAGGTGCTGCACCTGTATCAGGGCAATCCCAAGCACAAATGCAGCCTGGGTGGTGAATGGATGGAGAGCACCCCTGCGGAGAAGGACTGTAGGGATGTTGGCGGACAAAAACCTGGATGTGAGCCAGGAGTGTGCATCTGCAGCTTAGCAAATTAATCAACCAACTTCTGCATCAAAAACAGCATGATCAGCAGGCCGAGAGGGGTGATTCTCACCTGTACTCTGCGCTTGTGAGTCACCACCTGGAGTACTGCATCCAGCTCTGGGGCACTCAGCACAAGGAAGATGCGGAACTGTTGGAGCAAGTCCAGAGCTGTCCATAAAGATGATCAGAGAGCTGGAGCACCTCTCCTATGAAGACAGGCTGAGAGAGTTGGGGCTCTTCAGCTTGGAAAAGAGCAGGTTCCAGGAAGACCTTAGAGCACCTTCCAGTACCTAAAGGGAGTACCAAAGAAGCCATAAAGGGATTTTGACAGGGCATGCAGTGATAAGACAAGTGATAATGGCTTCAAAATTAAAGGAGAGTAGGTTTAGATTAGATAACAGGAAGAAATTCTTCACTACAGGAGTGGCAAGACACTGGGACAGGTTGCACAGAGAAGTTGTGGATGACCCATGCACAAGCTGGGTGGGGCTTTGAGCAGCTTGGTCTAGTGGAAGGTCTCCCTGTCAATGGCTGGGAGACTGGAACTAAAGGACCTTTTAGGTCCCTTCCAAAGCATTCCATAATTCTGTGATGACTCTGGAAACAAAGAACTAGGTAAAAATCTAATTATGATAGTAAGCTGTGTTTGAAAGCAGAAATGGTAGTCTAAGAGGAGGTTGCTAAGGCAGTTCCTGAAGGATCAGTTTAGGAACAATATTTTGTCATTCTACTAATGACTAAGGACAAAAAATAGTAGAATGGTAATTAAATGTTCCTGACACATTCTCAGAAGGGTTGGGAATGCTTTGATAGAGTCATTCAGGAAGAGCTGTGCAGCTCAATGCACTGGAGTAGCAGAAACGGAATGAAATTGAACATATGCTTTCAGCACCTTAGAAAAGGAAGTTCTGACACAAGCCAGGAAATCCTTAGTCAGAATCAGCAAAGGAGAAGAATGTTGCTGCTCCAGTGGTTAATCAGGAGATAGCACATCCAAGAACCTGACAGAGTCATGAAAAAGGCAAGTGCTATCACTAGGCAGACTGAGAGACATTTTAAGTCACATTGGGGAAATATTAATACCTATCACAAGGCCCAGGGAAAATCCATATGGGCTACTGTATACAGTTGTCCACATGAAGGATGAAGATTTTTTTTTTTAAACTTTTCTATCCAAAGATATTGAACAGCCTTTGGAATCAACTTTGAATAAACTGGTAAGATTGAAAAGGGATGCTATGATGTGTTTGCCTGTTTTTCCAGGCACTGGATTTACAAGATCTCTCCTAGTTCTTTACTTTGACTACCCTGTATCACTGCATGCAATGAGCCTGTAGCTGACAACATTTCTTATGACACATACAGTGTTAGATTTTATACAGAGTCATCAGTGACAAGTGACATACTTTTGAAAACAACAAGGTTCAAAGGGAACGGTTTTGTTTTGATTGTGCTGAAATAATGAGGGTAGGAGTAGGAGTGATGAGTAGGAGTGATATTTGCTAACCAGTGTCTTTTTTTTTTTAATTTTTGACCACTATATCTAGGGTCACTGAAAAAGTGAAGGAACCTTTGATTTCAAGCCCATTTATAAGGCATTATGTTCTTCAGACCTTGTTCTGTACAGATTAGAGGTGTAGGGATAAGCAAATTATGCTTATGACTTTAAAGGTCAGATTTTATAATCCCTTTTATTCTCCATCCTTTTGGTCAAAACGTTTAGTAGAGTACAATTTATTACAGAGAAACAGTTATTATGAAACATGCGATTTTGTAAGCATACACAATTGAAAACTGAACGTGATGGTGAGTCACAATCATTTTATCTTCTTGATAAAAGATGATATGAAATCTCTATATTTAGTCTGAAGCCAGTGGAATCCTACTATTCCTCATTTACTAGGGCTATATTTGTATTTAAGTGAGTTTAAACAGGGGAGTGGCAAGGGGTGTTATGTATCCTTATAGGTAATTAGGGTTTATAGCCAAATTATCTCCTGAATTACATTAGCTGAAATCAATGTATTCTACTGGATGAACAGAGTGTTCTGTAAAACCTTGGCAGATAAAGCATTAATAAGTGTCAGAGCTGACTTGGTCAATCGAATGATTTGCTGACGCTTCTTTTTACCACAAGCCTGCACTTACAAGTCCAGTGCCAAAGGTTCAGTATATAAAGCTGAAGACAGCAAATAGATGGTCTCTTTTTGAGCAGGGTTCTGACAAGCTGCCCTTCTCATTATTCCTCACTGGCAGCACTTTCAGGCAGGAAATTTAAAACATGGTAAAGCTGAAGCTGCCCAATCCTGGCCTGGATGACAGGATACCTTCCCATGCTGAACTTGAGATCCTTGAGAAAGAAGAGGCAGACTCCAGACCAAAATGGGACAACAAGGCACAGTATATGCTGACCTGTGTAGGGTTTTGTGTGGGCTTAGGAAATGTCTGGAGGTTCCCGTATCTCTGTCAGAGCCATGGAGGAGGTATGTCTTTAATACATCTTAACTAACTTTGGATATAAACCAGGTTGGAGCTCTCTTTTGGTAAGCAAATAATAGAATATGTTTAGAACTGTTCAGGTCCTGTGAGAACAGTGATGCTCTCTCTAGAAGACTGTATAACAGAGAAAGTAATTTCCCAGGTCATGATCACCCACTGAAGTCACATTAGTGATGGAAGAAAAGGAAGGGTGTGTTCTTATTTCAGGACACAGGACTGAACAAGTGAGTCCTCCACTGTCATGTACGTAGTTTATTTTCTCAATCTAAACCCAATGTTGCTTTACATACATACATACATACATACATACATATAGTGTGCATTTAAAATATTAATAAACTACTTGGGACTATGATTCTGACCATGATACCAAATGATCTTTTTACAGTGGGTTTTTCATTGGGCTTGGACTGATCCATGTATCACCTGTAGAGTCAGTCTTTGTGTAATTTGTGCTAAGATTGACAGCATGAATGAAGTTGACATTAAGAATATTTGTTTAGCAGCTAGTGTTATTAAGTCATTTAAGATACAAGTGTATATTATCTATTGTATAATTTATTGGGACTCCTTTAGGTTTAGGTAAGAACTGAATGACCATGTTAAAATTTTTGTTTTCTTTTGCTGTTTGTTTTGAAAATAATTTTGAGCTGATTGCTTAAATATTATACAACAACATAATTTTTCATTTTCTTACAGACTTTTTTGTCTGTTATCTGGTTATTGTTCATGTTTCACTCTGGGATATGTATAAAATACATTTGTTTCTTTGAAATATTTGGTCTTGAAAGAAAAATTTTGGCTTAAGGAACAGTATTTCAAAGTAATATTTTTTTACAGGTACATGGTGATGTTTAAAAATTGCTCTCCTAGATAGAGTAGGGACAAATGAGGGCTCTGTGGGGAGTTGTTCACACAGAGTCAGGAACAACAGGTAGCTCACTTGCAAGAAGAGATGCTTTTATCATTAAGATTTCTCTAACATGGGCTGATATTTCGAGTTTGCAGCGCAAACTGGAAGTCATTTGCAGCACAGTCAGTTCTTGTAGCAAAAAAGTTACAACACACACACAATCAGAAACCCTTTTCTATATTAGACAAATTTAATTTGAAAGAAGTGGATGTATATCTCAAGAAATGATGGCACTCGTTGGCTTCTCAGGTTTTTAAACTTAGTTTTAGAAAGTGGACATGCCCTGTTTTCCAGGGTGGATTTATAGGCACTTCCCTGCTTTTTGGTCTTTCTTTCCCTCTTGGTCTAGTCATGTGAAATGCAGCTGAAAAGTGAGCACCCAACAAATGCAAAGAACTTGGCATGGGTCATGGTTTTATCACTCATGTCAGTGAAGATTTATGAGTTGCTTGTGTGTGTGTCAGTCCTCTGGCAGCAATTATTTTTCTTTCTCATCATCCTATAACTTGTCTTTTCTCAGGAAACACTGTCAGGAACACTGACAGCAGTTAACCCTGGCTTCTATTTTCTCTGGGATTCTCTCACTCACATTTTAGGCATAATTTGAAAGGGAGGACATAGCAAAGGAATTATAAGCTAATACATGGATATGTGTCCTTCTAGCTAGACTTGCTATTTCTTTAATATTCTTCTGCACAGCACCAAATGCTGTGACTCATATCAATAAATACAAGTGATGCCTTCCTGTGACTTCTTAGAAAGGGTTCCCTAATTCATCACACAGAAGGATGGAGAGCTATTGTGCAACTCCCTCCTCCTCCTCCTCTACTGTACAGTGTGCCTCAGCGTCCCATGGTAGGTCTAAATCCAACTCTTGCCACCACTCTTGTCCTCCTCCCATTACAGTTTCTGTTTTCAAACTTCTCCCTTAAATCAGAAAAAAAAGAAGAATTAAAAAAAAAGACTGCCTGCTTTTTGGATGAATGCCTTTGAATTTGAACATGCAATTATTTGTATTGTAAAAGCAGGTCTCAAAGTTCTTATTTCTGAAGATATTTTTGTGTTGAGACAATTTCTGCCTCATGAGATTTTCTGGCTCCTGCATCTCTAATTCCCATTCAGCCATGCTTGCAGCATGCCAAGCACCCAATAGAGGCAGCACTGCAACATCTTGGATTGCAGCTGTCAGATTGCTGAAGGAAACTCCCTGAGACCATAAAACCACTCCAGAACAGGATGCTTGTGGTAATCTTTGCATATAACATCCTACCTCAGTTGTGCTCCATCTATCCAGTTTCACCTACATCCAATTGTAAATGTGTATTTACTAGACATTTTGGACCAGTTTTGCCTTAGTCTTTGCCCCTCGACATGGTGGCCAAGGTGATTAAGTTATCTTTGTATTTGTGTGGTCCACTCAGGGGCACAGATGTGCCTCTATAACAGAGTAGGGTAAAACTGTAACATTATCTACCTTTTTCCAAATTATCCACTAGAAAGCAAACATGAGTTCACTGAGGAAACTCCATTCTGGCCCAGTAGCTCAAGTGCCTTTACCCTGGGTGGGGTTTGTCCCCATACTCTGTGTCTTCAAGATATGTCTTCACTGAATCCTGGGTGCAGAGCAGCAGGAATTCCTGTTCTGCCCTCCCACTGAAAACAGGGATTATGTTCCTCCTTGGATTTTTGGAGTGATTGCTTTAGAGTCCTAAATCTCACATTGGATATGATGGTGGATTATGGTTGTGCATAAGAGATTAGAAAGAAAAAACAAAACAAAACAAAACAAACAAACAAAAAAAACCCAATCAAGCAGCTATTTGCTGTGCAGGAAATATCTGCAGTGGATGGGAAAAAGTCCTGTGTGACCACATATCAGGTATTAGGTATGTGCAGGATCAAGGTTACATAGGCTGTCTCCTGAAAATTGTTTCTAATTTCTAAGGATTTGCCTTGCTGTCTTAACTTCTTTCTTTTTGAATATGAGTTATATGGACAAGTGTTTGGATCATTTTGGGTGGGTGAATTCTGGTAGCAATGGTGTGGAGAGTATTTCAGCCAAGAACACTCCTGAATGAGGCTGAGTGTCCACCTACTTTGTGAACCAGCACTTGTACATGTTACGTCCCTTATGAAACATAAATGGACTACAGTAAAGTATAAAATTTACCCTTGTGTGGTACTTGGACTACAAAAAAGGTGGATTTTTTTTCACTGCAAATTGTCTGCAGTGAAAGTGGTTTGGAACACTGAGTTTATAAGTAATGCTTATTTTCAGAGGTTGAACTTAAATCTGGAATTATTTAAAAGCTGTTTCTTCGTAAGCACAGCACTATGATAGTGTTTTCACACTGAGATACACAAATACACAAAAATAAATTGGTGATTACATAATTTACTTACTTTTGTTATCACAGATAATGAGTTTCTGGTTTTTTAAATGGAATATTTACTCCAGTGAAACTTAGTAGAGCAAAGCACATTTTATCCTTTAATGTCTTAAGTGTTGTCAAATCCATCATTGCCAAAGGCAAAATAGAGTTCAATATGCACACAGTGTAAAAGGTGTGGTGTTTGCCTCAATGATTTCACCAGCTTAATGAGATTGAAATTTCCCTTTGTTTGATAGCTGTCTCTGACATTGGTCATAGCTTTTGTTTAATCTTTATTGAGCAACATGTCATTTAATCAACTGATAAACATTTTTATTTTATCTCTGATGACTATTATAAAAAAGAGGATGCATATTTAATGTTTAAACCATTGATTTAAAAAAAGTCCCTAACTCTACAGCTTGCATATGGAAACCTTGCCACTGCATGAGGGAGAACTTTTTTATCTCTCTGCATGCCACGCTGAAAGAAGGGACAGTAATGACGTCAGCAATTCCTCAATTAGCAGTTGATGAAATAACATGTTGCTACAGTTGAGGTCTAAGAATATGTTAGTATAGTAAAACATCTCCATCTGAAGTCTGCCTGCCTTCCCTTTGTGAGGAACTTGTGCAAGCAATAATGATTTTTCTCAGTTTGACATCAGAAGCTCTTAGATTAGAGAGCGAATAACAGCTATACAGATGTTCAAACCAAATATTATTTGTTTTGAAATACAGCATTGAAACAGGTCAAGAATCTCTCAGTTGTAAGGTTTTCAGACTAGAATATCAATCATTGTTTGTGTACATCTATACAGTGTCTATTTTCAGATCATTGGTTTATTTGTTAGGATCATAAAATTGTGGCAGTTTAAAAAAGAATTTGTTTATTTTTTTGTGTCCCATGTGATCCTGGAAGTGTTCTAAAGGTGTGTGGGTATGGCACCTGGAGACAGGGTGTAATGGTGAACACTGTGGTTAGTGATTAGACTTCATGATCTTAGAGGTCTTTTCCAACCATAATGACTCTATGATTCTACACGGCAGCTTTGTCGAGTCAAAGTATTATTTTTCCATTACAGCTTCTTTCAGAAAGGTTTGAGAGAAATTGAGAGAAAGGGAAAATGCAGCAGTGATGGATTTCTGAGCTGGCTGCTAGAATTGAACCCTAGAAATCAAAGAACCCAAGAAAGAGAAAAGAAATGTCATATATATAATTGAGAGCTATAATTTTATTTCTCTTGAAAATATAGCAATATTCCTACAGCTAAGTATCAGTAGTTCAAATACATAAAATGCTATTCAAAATTCTGAGTCCTTTGTGGCACATGCCACACACCAGGATGAATGACTAATCACTGAAAAGTGATTAGTGCACCAGAAAAGATATTCTTTATTGAAGCCAGTTGCCAAAGGTAGCTGTACAGACATGGTATTCTCAGACTTCTATTGAGCATGTAATTTAACAACACACAAAAAACCTGCTTACTAAAAAATTACCAGTTTTTAAAATCAGCGTGGTTCATTTTGCTTGCATTAAAACCTAGTTACTACTGTAAAAATGTAGACTGACAAACTGAAAACGTTTCAGAGGAAAGCCAGAAGAAAAATTGAGATGTACTTTTTTTTAGTTGAAGACTGAAGGACTCATTGTGATTTGTTATTTGTAGAATTTGTTAAACTTCCAACTTTGGTGACTATTCCTCTCTTTCTTCTGTGTTAGTCTATCCCTTCAGGAAAAGAATTATCTCCAAGAAGAGTATCTCATTTATTTTCTTCCTCACTTTTCACATCTGAGCTACATCCCCTTCCCAGGAGACCATTTAGTCCTTGCAAGAACAGCCTCGCATTAGTGGGGAGCAGTTCTGTGACAGATCTAGGAGCCTCAAGCTGGTGCTGTCTCACTTGGGAGAAAAGTGGCTATTTTGTAATGCCAGGAAAGAGTGAACTATGATGATCCACCCTAGTTTTGAGGAAAGTGAACTCCCCTAGTTGCAAATTCAAATTTAGCATCATGGTCTTAGTTGAGATATTGTTAGAAACAGTGTCAGTGCTAAAACAGGCAATTCCTGACTTATGTCTTTCTGACTGTGTATTTTCGTGTCACAAACCTGTGAAACATATAAGGCTTATTCCAATTTTTGGGGACCTAGGATCTCTTCCAAAACAAGGTTCTTTCCTCTGTTTCCCACTGTTCCAGGGACTTCTACAAATTTGCTGACTGCAGGAGCTACTACTGTCAGATGTAACAGGGCAGCCCTCTCTCCATGCTTTGTTGACTGGCAGCTGAAAGGCAGCTAAGCCAGAAATGGCAATGGATTCCTCATCCGCCTGTGCCTGGCATCACTGTTGACAGTGCAAAGGTTTTGCCCATGTTGGCAGAGGTTCTGGAACTCATGGAAACTGTGTCAGACTCAGTCACTGCAGGGAACTGATTGTCTGTTCTTTCAGTTTCTAAGGGCTTGCCCCATTTTTTTCTTTATGGACTTCCTTAGCTGTGCTGGAACATGCAGTGGTGTGCACCTAAGGCCCTTATTCAGCTGATTAGACATGCAGTGCATGCAAATTTGGCTTCCGATAGTTCTCTGCTGATTCTCCACCCTCTTTCTGTGAATAACACTTCTCGTAACTGTTCTACTTTTGCTTTCATAGTAAACAGGACTTTTGCAGTGTGTGCAATGAGGGCACCCTCACTGTTGCATTCCATCCCTTTATACCCTGATTTCTTCCTTTCCTGATGGGAGGGAACCTATCCTCTCTCTCCTCATGGGAGGGTCAGTGGGACAACCTCCACACAGAGAGTCTCTGGTCTTTCACAAAGACAGGGTTGCTTACCAGTGCAGGGAAGTGCCTGCAGCCATAAATATACCCTGTGCTCCAACCCCATGTCAGCCTCGTGTCACACTCTGACCAGGAGCTCTCTTGAGGGGTAAGACCAAAGAAAGGCACAATCATGGTGTTTGTACCAGCAGTTTTAAATTCCTGAGTATTCTCTCTGTTTCAAGCCTAAGATACATCGGAAGAGTCTGAAACCTGACCCTGCAGAGTCTGTATGGATGCCTCAGTTGGATCTTTTCTTGTTATCTGCACTTTTGGATGCCATATAGGTCTCATACTACACTCTCAGTTCTCTCAGGTAAAGCCCTTCTTGAGCTATGCTAACACTTAAGTCCAGAAGATGGATCTGTACAGCTACCTGATCCAAACACTTCCCATTTGCACTGAGGATAAGTCTGTGTCACTCTTTGAGACTCAGTCTGCAGTGATTTTAGATCATGCCTTGAAACTTCGGCATGGACTGGAAGTTGAGCTAATGCTCTCCTAATGGTGACACATCACCTTTTTTTGTCAGGTCACAGTAAGATCACTTGAGGACTTGATTACGAACTCTCCCTGGTCAAAGATCTTATTGAATATGGAAATTTACAACCTTTATAGTCTTTTCAAGCTATGACCAATTGCTCCTTATCATACCTATCAAAGATTTTTTTTTTTTGATAGCTACCATCAAAAAAATTTTTTTTTGATAGCTGCCATACCTTCTGTTGGCAGAAGGAGAGGAAGATCAGGCTGTTTCCTCTGCAGCTTTAGAAAGCATTCAAAGGCAGTCTGAACCTTTTGCTTTCAGCAGACAGCAGGCAGACTGATATTCTGATTTAGGCTCCATTTTTTCTTGGTAATCTTATGTGCACAGTTCACCTCCACTCACAGATTTCTAGCAGTCTGGGTAGACATGGCTTTCCCTCTAAGACAGGGAGTTTCAGCAGCAGCACGGTCTCAACATCACAGCTCTTCCTACTGACAACACAGGGTGTAAAATTTGCTGCAGGACTCTCAGAATTGAATCATCCTCTCTGGTGGACATGGCAAGAGTTTTCTATCAGCCTCAGGGGATTTCCTCCAGATGCTTACAGAGATACCTTTATTAAGATGCTGTAGAAGAAGTCTTTAAGCATAATATATCTATGGCAGAGCAGTCAGATACAGGGGTCCCATGACTGTTCTTGCACAGACACAAAAAGAAGAAAGGAAAAAAAATTAAAAATGTATGCTGTGTGCTCACAGCTTGCCAGCTTTCTTGATAGCTTGGAATCTCCAGGAATTGAATTTCAGTTTCTGGAATGGTTTTCATTCTTCAGATTTTCTCTTTCACTGGCTATCTGATTTTCATTGCGCACATGAGGAAAAAGGTCAGTAAATACCCAGAACTGAACCCTTAACCTTCTGGTCTGCATTCTTTTCATTGCATTCAGATTACTTGCTCCTATTTAGATTAGGAAGTTAAAGCCATTTTGTGATGACAGATAACCATAATTCTAATGTGCAGCAATATTCAAGCATTTGACTCTGCACTTTCATAGTCCATTGTGGTATTCTATGTTACCTCCCATATCCAAGGTACACATTGTTCAGGAAAAACTTAATTAAGATTACTTGTCCTATATTAATCAACTTTATCATAATTAAGAGGGTTTGAACCCTGTACTTCAAATGTGTTCTAATCAAACATGAAAGTTGTTGAACACAGAGGCCAAGAACTTATTGTTGTTTTAGGCAGACAGCCCCAGGCTTCTGCCTAATATTTAGAGGTACTTTGCTTAGTTCATTCAACTATTTCATATACTTTGCATGAGTCACAGCTATAAAACCATTATCTTTTGCAGAAAAAAAAAAAAAAAAAGTGGGAAGTCATTCCAGGAAAGTAGCTACCTTTCCTCCACTTGCAACACAAATGTGGCTTTTTCAAATTTTGACCTTGACAATGTATAATTTCTGTTTATGTGTGTCACTTGGGAAGAATAAGAATTCCTACCTGAAACTACATATGTAATTGAGTGCCCTGCCTGAGCAATCAGGAAAAGCATTGCTCAGAAAGCAGGGAAGGGATTCCACAAAGATGCTTACAAGTTGCTTATCATGTCAATGTCTCGCAAACATAATGTTTTTAGCTTTGTTTTAGTACTTCATTCATTGGAATCATTATTTCTCTTATCCATTCCAGGAGCCTTCATGATCCCTTTCCTGATTTTGCTAGTCCTGGAGGGTATTCCCCTGCTTCATCTTGAGTTTGCCATTGGTCAAAGGCTGAGGAAAGGCAGTGTGGGCGTATGGAGCTCTATCCACCCTACCCTGAAAGGAGTTGGTAAGTCAAAAAGCCACTTGAGAAAGCACAAATCTCTGAATTTATGGTCTAAAACACAAATCTTCTGGGTTTTATTCTGGTGTGCCATAAGAGATTTCAGAATCTATTAGTTTTCCCCTCTTCCTAACTCTCCATTGATAGGTCAAACTAATCATGGTAAAGCACAATGACAATTTTGTGTTCACATTCCCAAGTACCGTGGGCCCTGTTAAAACCTTTCTCTAATCTGAGACCAGTTTCAGGCCTCAGAGATATTTTCTGTATTATCCATACTGGCTGTTTTTACCACTAGGATGAATCTTTAGGTGTGCCAAAAATTGTTCTGTAACTGTTCTGTGGGTAAATATTAGTTGAATCTTTATCTGATAGACCTCAGCTCCACCTAATTTTACTTTTTTGCATCTGAGAGTTACTGTTCCAAAAGCCACAGAAACAGTATTTTGAAGAAAATGCTTCTTCACCTCTGTCCATTTGAAAATGTAACAGTCCATTTGAAAATGCAAAATGAATTCAAATAGTCCATTTGAAAATGTAAAAGCAGCATTGTGCACACAACAGAGAAATCTCCACAGCTGCCTCATTACACAGGAGGCACAGGAGGTAGCTCTGAATATCAGGAAATTTGGCAAGGGTGAGCTCAGACTGCCCAGAGGGAGGTTGTGTAGTCTCCAGCCTCAGAGATTTTCAAAGTGTGCCTGGACATGGTCCTGGGGAACCAGCTTTGGGTGGCCAGGCTTGAGCAGGGGGTTGGACCAGGTGACCTCCAGAGATCCCCTCCAACCTCAACCACACACTCAAAAGGGAAGAAACAGGACTGCTTTGGCATCCACTGCATTTGTAAATCAGTTACGAAAGATAATTGTTCATTGCATCTGGAATTTTTCAAGATTCTTTATAACCTAAGAGATCTCAGGAGCTAATGATTAGCATTTACTGTCTGCCAGAGAAGTCAGCAGAGGTTGGTTACTTGGGAACAGGCAGAGGAGGACAGATACCAGTGTGAGTTCTGTACTTGGTCACAGACTGTGCCTCCTGGCAGCCATCCGCCCTATACAACAGGACCTCTGCTGACCTTTGCAGGGACATTGTGGAAGGAGGAGATATTTCAGTCTCATTTAATCAAAATCCTGAGTCAGTTGAGCATTACATGTGTCCAGCATCCCAACCTCCCTGGATATCAGCTGGCAAGGCTGTGAACCAGATTGTGTGGTATCTGTAGGGAGTTAGTCCTCTCATAAAGCTGGCTCCTAAGTGGGCGTCACCTTCAGTCTCAGAGAGGTTTTAGGATGTAGCTCTATGTAGGATTCACCTGCCCAACCTTTAGGCAACAAATTCACAGTGATAAACCTACATCCAAAATGTAGCAGGGGAGGAAGGAAAGGTTGAGTTTGATATCATGTACTTTGATATATCTTGAAGACAAGAGTGTTGTAATTTACACAGTGTTCCCATTTTTTTTCAGGCATAGCATCAATGTGTGTATCTTTTCTGGTGGGCTTATATTATAATACTATTATTGCCTGTGTGATGTGGTATTTCTTCAACTCCTTCCAAGAGCCCCTGCCTTGGAATAACTGTCCTCTCAATGAAAACAGAACAGGTATGTTTTATAAAATACTGTATTTTGTTGCACAGCACAGATTTCTATTTTTAACAGTTACCCTAGATGAGCTTTTCTGTGAAATAGCAGTAAGGCATGGCAGTCCTGTCAGGCACATTGCACTATTTGATACTTGTGTTTTGTACAAATTCACATTAAATAAAATGTGGCCAGCACTTAATCTTGGAGACAAATTTTGGTTTTTTATATGAAACTTCACGGTAGATTTTGACAGATATGCTCATATACAGAATATCCACTAAGTGCAGATCTAGTACAAACACTAACATTTTCCAGATTGAGGTGATATGTTTCACCCACCTCTTCACCAACAGCCCTCATTAGCACACTGGAAAGTAAAAAAAAAATGCATAATCCATTTGAAACACCCGTATCTCTCAATATGACGAGTCTACAGCTCCTTGGAGACCACTTGGTGACAGCAGCTTTGTTTCCCATAGTCAGCCCTGCATGACCCTCTATGAAGCAGGTTTTTCTTCTGTGTCTGTGAACAGCTGTTCAGAGTGCTCTGCTCCTCTTCTCCAGAATAAGCACGGAGAGCCTCATGTAAGGGCAGGGGAGGGCAGGGCAGGGCAGGGCAGAATATTGCACAGGCCAGTGCAGTGAAGGGAGCTGAGGATTCAATTTGAGCTGACAAGACCTTGAACGATGCCCCACCAAACAGAAGACAAAGTATTGCTGAAGGAGGTGTGGGAGAGGAAGAGCCACTGTATTAAAATACCTGTTAAACAAATGTCTTTTAAATCTCTCATTTTGCCATGAAACTAGCCTCCAAAAGTCTGAAAATTTGCCAATAACAAACCCATTGGTGTTAAGTGGAACAGTTTAAACCACTGATGTTTATTTATTATTTAGCTTCTTTTTTTCCTAAAATGTAAATGAAAGACATCCAGAATGACAACCATTTTGTGATTACAGATTATGTAGAAGAGTGTGCCAAGAGCTCTCCTGTAGATTACTTCTGGTACAGAGAAACACTGAACATCTCCACTTCCATTGAGGATTCTGGTACTATCCAGTGGTGGCTTTTGCTGTGTTTAACCTGTGCATGGGGTGTGCTGTACGTGTGCACAATCAGAGGCATTGAAACAACAGGAAAGGTACTCTATCTTGGGGACTTTTCATGAGATTACATTAATCATGCTGTTGTGATCCCTTATTTATACAGAATTAATAATGCTGTAGAAGCTGTCTGGCTTTTGAGTGAAAGCATGTCTAAAATTCTGTGTCATCACTGAGACTGCTTTGTGAAGAATGAAGGTGAATGAAATGGAATCTGACTTGATTTATGTGGAGATTCTTGTGACCAAATTTTTGTGAGTCTTCCTTCTCCTTATAGGACCTAGGACACATTTTTGGTATTATCACTTGGACCCTAATATTAATCTTTGATGCAAGATTAAGGGACTCTCTTTTTATTATGGCTCTTCTCTTCAAAACATACCTACACAGATTTATTTGGGTTTGTGCAAGTCCTAAATATTATCTCTATGAAAGAATGACCAATGTTCTTCTGCCCAGCAAAGCCCTGAGTGTCCATCCTTGCATCAGTCTGGTCTCAGGATGTAGATTATTTCTGATGCTGCTTTTGAATGAACTGAGTTGAATTTCAACAATGATAATTTCTCTTAAATAGACTACTATTGCTAAAAAAAAGTTCACTATCAAAATGTACCACAAATACTATTTCATTGAACATTTATTACTGTAGTATGCTAATTGTGACTCACTTGAAACTTGCCATTATTGTTATTCACCACACCTTTATTATTTCCCTATTTTCTTCACTTTTTTTTTTTTTTTCAAATGCTTTGTGTTATTTGAGTGGTTTATTTACATGATTTTTTGGTGCAGGCTGTGTATGTGACATCAACTCTCCCATATGTGGTGCTTACCATTTTCCTGATCCGTGGGTTGACACTGAAAGGATCAACCAGTGGAATTGTGTATCTCTTCACCCCTAATGTGAGTCACTGCTTGGGTCATTGCTCAGTGAAACATGGTGTAGTTCTCTCTGTAATTAAAAATTGACTGAAAATTAGTCCTCCCCACTGGTGCTTTTCTAAACTCAGACACCTTTTCTATCCTTCAGACACCTTAAAAAGTTTGATTCTGTGAGGTGAATCCTCTCCATTGGACATAACACGTGTACATATACACAAATATTTTCTCTCTCTCCTCCATCCTCCTTCAAAATCTGTCTTAACAAATTGAATAATCATCACAGAGCAGTGGGGTTGTCATTTATTTGGCTTGATTTATTTTCCTGCATTCTACATAAGAACTAGCCTAAATTTAAAGCATAAACCATGTATTTGGGAGTAGAACCCACCTACTTGCCATATGAACAAAAAACCTAAGAGAATGGTTTAATTATATAACAGTATTTAAACAAAATTAAAAGAGGGATCACTTTCCATAAGCAGAACTCTGAATGAGACTTATTAATGCTAAGTAATAAACACCTTTTCTGAAAACAGGCCTGGCAACTGTTAGTTATGCAAAGCATTTTTTTAAATTCATTTTCAAAATGCTTATATATAAACTTCTGATAGGTTTTTCTTTTATTAAAAAAAAGTAAGTTTGACAAAAATATTGACCTATTTGTTTAAATTCTTCAAGATCAATGAGGTTTGCATGGTTTATGTTCTAGTTTTAATTGTTGTTTTAAATCTCTCTTACTCAGCTGAAATAGCAATGTTGGATGTGCTTAAACCTGTGTGTCTGATGCTTTAGGTGACCGAGCTGGCGAACCCAGTGACATGGCTGGATGCAGGAGCTCAGGTGTTTTACTCCTTCTCCCTGGCCTTTGGAGGCCTCATTTCATTCTCCAGTTACAACTCTGTTCAGTAAGTAGCCAGGCAAAACCCAAATATTATATGAATTTTTCATTCTTTCAAATGAAACATCTCTATTTTGCCCTATTATTGTGCTACTTGGGGCTGGGACAGCATCCCCTCAGACATGAAAGGTGCATCTCCTCTGACTGCTCCTAGCTCTCCCAAACCAAGATTTCAGGTCCCTGTTCTGGCTGACTTCCTAGAGAAAGATGTGGTGATCAGGATAGGAAGAAGGGAACTGGTTGCCCACTACCAGCTGGTGAGCAGGAGTTTCCTCTGTGGGAGTGCTGGGTGGATGGTGCTGCCCTTGGTCTCAGGGCAGGTCATGAAGCACATATTTCAAATCAATTCACAGAATACAGTTTAAAACTTTAGCTTTGAGATTAAGAGATATGTCTAATCTTGAAGTTCAAATTTAATTCCTTTATATGATGTGTGCTGTGGGGCCAGGGAGTGAGAAATCCCATCACTCGGGGACTGACCCAGCCTGCAATTTATGATATAGTGCTATATTCAACACTTTCCTACATAAAATATTGGAGAAACCATCAATGCCTCTTGGTGCCTGCCATCCCTTCAACACTCTTGAAAGGAAAACTGTGTGGCATTCACTAAACCTAATACTTTTGATAAACATCTCTGAATTAACTTTTGGATATGTGCTTTGGTCATGCATTCAGAAATCTGTGCTTCAGTTTTGGCTTGGGTTCAATTACACCACAGTAGCATTTCAGTCACTGCAAGCATTTAATTCCTTACCACCACTCTTGATTTCAGGTGTTTTTGAAAAGATCACCTGGAATTTTTGGTGCCTGCAAGTCTCAGTGTGAGGTATCAAGCCCTGCTTAAGGTCCAAGTCAATGTCCCACAGCCATAGGGTCAAAACTGAGAGCATCCAGCTTTCCACTTTTCTTTCTTTCCACAAAGAGAAGGAGCAGTGTCCTCTGGGTTTCCCAACACACAGGACAGTTGCATTCAAGCCATGTTCATTCAATGCTCAATGATTCCTGACTTAATGACTCAACAAAGTCATTAAACTCCCAATGAATATAAGTTAAAAAATCCCCATGCAAATTCCACAGTGTTACACTGTGGTGTTGGGACAACTGCAATCCAGCACCTGCTGGACCATGTGTCAGTGACTGCCCCTGGATTGCTTGGGAGTACAAAAACATCAGAATATACAATAAGGTTTCAATGCCATCAATGAGTCACTAATTCATAATGAGAATGAGATTGAGCATCTTTCTTTCTCTAAAAGGAAGAAATGTTTTCCAATCTGTCATTGAGAATCTTGTGACACATTGCAAAAACTGACATAAGACTACAGCAAGACATTTCCATTCAATGCCCTACATGCAGCAGAAGTCTATTTGCAGTGCTAGAAATGGAGAAAGTACACAGTGTGACAGGTCTTGGTTGGACAGGCTTATCTATTCTCTTGAACATATTCAGAAAATTAAATATGACAACATCAAGTTTATCTCAATACTCGTCTCTTGCCCAAGAGAAATAAGGTATCTACCATTTTACAGCCTTCTCTTAAAACCATTAACTAATTTAATATTGATATTTTATCTTGTACCTCAGGTGAAAGTCTGTTTCTGGCTCCACAAATTCTTTGTATTAGCACAGGCACGCTGGCAAGAAGTGCCTGTAGCAGAGGTGTTTCTACAAAGAGTTTTTCTGTCCCATCTTATCAACGCTCCATTTTTCTTCCAAAACTTGAGAACATTTTGAACCATCTTTTCTTCAATGGTCAAACAAAACTGTTCCCAAGTGCTCTTGGATACTGCAATTTCACCATACCTAAGTGCTATTAAAAGTGAACTTCTGCTCACTTTTCCTGTCTGAGTATTTGAATTCAAGCCCAAATCTTTCACCTTGCAGCACAATACACCAGTAGTGAAGGCTCAGCCCATGGCAACATGTTTCTGCACACATCATGACAAGCTTGAAAAGGAAGGGTCTCTTTTGCCCCTCATACTTTACTTCCCGTGAGCCAAACATGAAAACAGCTCGGGCAATTATTTCTTATGAACAAGATTATTTGAAGGGGAAAAAAACACCAAAAGAAATCAAAACCATAGCTATTAAATTGCTTAAAGCACCAAGTTTTAATTTACTAAATCTAATGGCACTACTTTCGTGCTTTTAGAGGGTACACTGAGGTACCTGTGCATTCTAGACTACTTTTTTCTTAGTTTTGGTAGCCAGTTCTACTATTTATTTTGGGAATGTGATTGACATGCATTGTTCCTTCTCTTTGAATTGCAGCAACAACTGTGAGAAAGATGCTGTGATCGTTTCAGTGATCAATGGTTTCACATCCATCTACGCCGCAACCGTCATCTACTCCATCATTGGATTCAGAGCCACAGCAAGATATGATGACTGTTTTGACAAGTGAGTTATTGGGAAAAAAAACCCCACAGAATATGCAGGTGTTTGTTTGCCTGAGGCAGCTCTGTTAGCCTGCTGATAATGGATTTATCATTTCTGAATAATTGCAGCTCTTGACCCACATGGTATCAGAACCACTCATTACTTATAAAAATATGGAATCTGTGGAAAAAAATCCCATAGAAAGTGATAATTGTTTAAGTCACCTTATTTCCTACATAAATGTTGGATAAGTAACTATATTTTACATTATTCTCCATGCTGACATATAAATGAATGTAATATTCCCTGTTTCCTGTGTTAGCTCCGTGTTTAGGTTTCCTCCTGGAGAGCTCAAAAGCTTAGGTCTTATCAGAGATGCCTCATTTTAGCAGGGTAGTCAGACTCTGTGGTTTCCAGTCTAGTTCCTCCACATTCAACTGTGAAACTGCATGATTCACAGCTGCAGACAACTTAGACATTCCCAGAAGCTGCCCAGTCTGGAGGCTGGTGTTTAGTCTGCAATGCTAAGACAGGCACCTAACTCCTGCACAGGTTCCTGGAGTGTCCACCCATTTAGAGTCATCTATGCCATGAAAGGCAGCGTTATATTCACCTTGGAAGAAAGAGAATTGCACATGGACATCTGCTGGACTTTCCAAGGCCAAATCTGATCTTCTTAATAACTTGTTTGATGATGTAAATGAATCCTGATGATGCTCACAAGTTAATAATTTCAAATTACTTACGTTTCACTTTTTCAGAAATATTCTTACCCTGATGAATGCATTTGATTTGCCAGAAGGTAATGTAACCCAAGATAACTTTGAACAAATGCAGCAGCTGTGCAACATGACTGATCCAGCAACTTTTGCAAGCCTCAAGTTTGAAACCTGTGATCTGGAAACTTTCCTGAATGATGTAAGTTGAACACCCTAACACATATTGATACCTTAAATATGGTAGGGATGCATAGCAACTATTTAATTGACGAGTCTAGTGGCTACCAATGTAAATTGAGGTCCCGTGTGATGTTAATGATCCTAAATCTTCCCCAGGGAGCTGAAGGAACTGGCCTAGCCTTTATTGTCTTCACTGAAGCTATCACCAAAATGCCTGTCTCACCTTTGTGGTCCATTCTCTTCTTCATCATGCTCTTCTGCTTGGGTTTGTCATCTATGTTTGGAAATATGGAAGGTGTGCTTGTACCTTTACAAGATCTCAAGATTATACCCCCCAGAGTGCCTAAGGAACTTATTACTGGTAAGTGCTTCTTTAGAGATAAGTGACCTCCCCATTCTCTCCAGAGACCAGCTTGTGTCCTGAAAAAGCAGCCCACCCTGCTTCTACCTTCTGATCTGGAATGGTCTTAAGACTCCCACATAACCTACTGGAGATTTTCTCATATTCCCAAATGGGGCAGCTCATGTGAGGTTCCCTCTGAGCCTGCAGGCAGCTGTTAACCCTTAGGCTTGCCCATCAGCCTGCTCATGATGACCACTGTCTCCTCCTTTGGAAAGCTGGAGGACCTGAGTCCTTCACCCAGGCAGGATTTCTCTCAGAGCAACATTATCCCACCAGCTATAAGGAAGAGGACCTGTTTTCTCTCCTCAACTTTCTCCCTTTTTGTTTGCAACATCTGCCACCTGTGTAATGTTAGGAGAGTTTTACCCAAATAGAAGCCAGCCTCCCCAGAGTGCCATTGAAAAACAAAGGGGTGGCCTTCAGGCTGCAAGAGTTACTTTTTAAGCTTTATAGCTGCTGGGGAATTACTTTCCTTTCTCGTTTTGTTTTTACCTTCTTTGCCTAAGTGTGCTGTTGTTTTGGTTTTATTCCCACAGGTCTCATTTGTTTGGTGTGCTATTTGATAGCTTTCATTTTTGTGCTGAATTCTGGTAATTACTGGCTGACTCTATTTGATGGTTTTGCTGGCTCCATTCCCCTGCTGATTATTGCATTTTGTGAGATGTTTTCAGTCGTCTACATTTATGGAATAGACAGGTATGAAATAAAGCTTAGCCATTACTTGATATCAATGCATAAAGTGATTATTGTTGTATAGCTACAATCTTACTGCTTCTCTGTGCATGTAATTTCTGCTATAGAAATCAATGAAATGATGCAGCTGTAATGTAGGGTTACTTATAAGTTTCAGATTTCTTAAGGAGTTCTCAGCAAAAAGAAATAATGCTTGTTAAGAATTTGTGTATGAAAGCTTTCCACTTTAGTAATACATTATAATAAATAATGCTCTTTAACAACCAGTTCAAATAAAGACATCCCTAGGATATTGCAAGAGAATATTAGGCATCAACAAGTGCCCTGGAGTGTGATAATATGAATGCAAATAATCTATTTTTAAAGTAGGCATCAGAGTGTAGATATTTGCAATAGTTACTTAAGAGCCACTATAGTTCATTTGCCTTTTAAATATGGTGACATTTATAATAACTCTTCTTCAGGATAATTGCATTAAACATTTAATTAGCAGAAACAAAGTACAAGCACATTGGCACTGAGCTGGAAGTTTAACACAGAGTTGTATCCCAGGAGTGTTTACAGGGAGTGCTAAATTATATTGTCCAACACAGGGATCTCCAGGCAGGCTGCAGATAATAGTTTACTGCAGCTTGCAAATCCAAGGCTACTGAGATACATTCTTAGCTGATAAATCCAGGACTTTATCAGTTGTAGCAGTGAGTAATCATCCTCTCAACTTTCTTGAGATGTAATAAATCAAGTTTAAACATCTTCATGTTTATAATTAATACATAAGAAACGTGAAATAAAGTACAAGGAATTCAATCACCCACAAGTTTTACTTGAACATGTGCCAGATTCCGCTGCTGCTCCTGGCAATGGGGTGAATGCCCTTGTGGCCCATTTCCCCATACTTTTATACTGCTTGAGGAAGCATGAATCAGGTTAGGCAAATTAGATGGTGTACCTTTGAGAAAGAAGGCTTATTTTAATTTGTTATGGACAGAAAAGTCTATGCTGATCACTTTTCCTTCCCTTTAAGATCTCAGAACTCCTCACAAAGTAAATTAAAATTATTCCCAGAACACAAGCATGGGTTGAGTCCATAAAGTGGGAGCAATGTGTGTGTGTGTGTGTTTGATTCAGAAAAGAGCCTCATACCAAACTTTAATGTTCCTGGCCAGTACACATCACTGTAGCCCTCTTTGAGAACAGAGATTTTCAGGGCTGCCCAAAAGTGGTGTTCTTCTCCAGATGAGTTTCAGTGACATTTTTTGAGAAAGGGTCATTGTTAAAAAGATGGCTCTGTTGCTTGAAGGAGAACATGTGTGTTATCCATGACACACATGAATACACCTGAACATTCGCTGCAGTCGGGACGTGGGGCTCCATATCATTTTAAGACACCTAGATCTCAGAAGTTAAGGATGAAAAGATAAAATAAATTTACATAATAATTGAGATTCAAGTGGATTCAGTGTGTTGCTCATAGTTGAAGGACCAACTGAATAGTCCCCTCCAATTTATCCCCATAGGATATGCAGAAAATCCAGATGAAAGGACTAAAACAGAACCAAAAAAACTTCCAAACTAACTATTTTTTAAGAAGTGTGTGCACAGGGTGTTGCATTATATGGAGAGGCCATAAAATGGTTCAGGACTGATGCAGACAGTACCATTCTCAATGCAGAACTTATTCCATGAATAATCCAAATAGCACAATTGTAGGGGTTTCTAATAATGTGCAAAATTAAATATTGTTGCATTATTCAGCCTGAGGAAACTGCTAGATATCCAAATTAGGCAAAGATTATATTATAATCTAATTATTAAATTACTTCTATTTGCTTTTGTTCTTTTTTAATATTGTGTCACTCCCTTTAAGTTATGCAGTACTGAGATATTTATCAAAAAATTGTGCACCAATACTGCAATATGTTCTGGGGGAAATCCATCTGCACTGACTCTTTCCTGTTGAAACTATTTCACATATGTCTAACAGACATCTTCAAGATTGTACATTTCCAGAAATAATTTTCCAGACTTGCAATGATATGTGCCTTAATTTGAACTACTGAGGTCTAATTCCTGATGTTGTCAATTCTGGTCTCAAACTGACATTACCAAATTCCTGGGAACCACAGTTAGGGGTAGTTTGGACTTCCCTGTTTTTTAGCAGGCATTCTTTGATCCTGGCCAGCTTTTAAGTCTGACCTTTCTGGTTTTGTTTCTAGGTTTAACAAGGATATTGAGTTCATGATTGGACACAAGCCCAACATTTTCTGGCAGGTTACCTGGAGACTCATCAGTCCTCTCATTATGTTAGTTATCTTTTTCTTTTATTTTGTGGTGAAAGTCAACCAAGAACTGCTCTACAGTGTTTGGGACCCCAGCTATGTAAGTGTGTAAACCAAAATACTTATTTTAAGTATTCTTCTTTATTGTAAGAGTCATTGTCAGTTACATTAATCTTCCATCTGAAACAGTTTTCTGGCAAACTTGCCGCAAGACATGGAAATGGGACTGCTTTCTTTTCTCCTCCTTTGTAAGCTCACCTCCCTCTTAATAATATTCCAGTCCTCCCTCACCCTTTGATTTCAGCCTTCTCACAAAAAGGCCGTCAGGCCCTGGTGGCCTGTCAGGCCCCCCATTCCCCCATTCCTTTTTGCCAAGGAAATGTTCCAGGTGCCTCAGTCTCCCTTCCTGGCTCTTAGTGCTTTCATGACATTTTCTTTACATCATTTTTAAGTAAAAGTAAATCCAAAACAGCTGAGGCTGAAAACCCTTGAGCTGAAAGCTACTGCAGAATTGGGAAAATGTTGTGCCATTATGGCCGGCCAGCGTTCTGATCACATTTTTTATCTGTTGAATTATTGAAAGTGTGCATGTTCACAGGTATTTGCTCCTCCTGACTTTCTACAACTTGGTTGTTTGCTCTTTCAGGAGGATTTCCCCAAAACAGAGAAGGTTGAATATCCCCCCTGGGTGTATGCTGTCATTGTAATCCTAGCCGGAGTGCCCAGTTTGGCCATCCCTACCTTTGCCATCTACAAAGCCATCAAGAACCACTGTCAGAAAAAAAATGATCGTGCTGGCCTTATTGCTACATCTGAGACTTCCATTAATGGAAACTTAAAATATTCATCATAAAGCCTTTTCTTTTTCAAATGTGGAAGGATGCTCTATCAGTGAGGAAAGTAAAAAAAAAATTTTTTTTTTAAGAATCCGAAGTTAATTTCATTTTCATGAAAAGATAACCATATGTTGTTTCCAGGTAAACATTTGCTTAACAATGCTATGCACTGTGAAGAGTTGATGGGCTGGCTCCTGGAAGCAAAACAGTGACATTTGCAAGTGATTGGGGCGCCAGGCCAAATCATTTGTCCTCTTTCTGGTTCTGAAGCCAGCTTGTTGGAAACTGGCTTCCATCCCCTCCGCTTGGGGATGCACTGTGCACGGAATGCCATAAGTGACTCTTATATGTGTAATCATTCTGGTTGGGTGGCCAATATGAAGGGTAACTTAATATTGTCCTTTCTTGCACATTAAATTGTTTTTACTTTACATGCCACTGTGTTGCACAAAGCCACTAATATTATTTGTCTCATAGAGAAGTTTAAATATTTAATAAAAATGTTTTTAAGTATGAGAATAACAGCTTGATTAATTTAGAATTCTCTGTATTTTATAAATTGTCTATAACTTCCAAGTTCCTAGCAGATAGTGCTGCTTTTGCTGATGACAGCAGAGGTAATCTTGCCATGGGGCAGCAGCAGTTCAGGAAACAGCAAAATCGGCCTTCTGTGGCACCCCTGGGCGAGAGGTGCACCACTTGCGTGGGGGGTCCATGCTGATCCAAGGCACACAAAGGTGCAAATTTGCTCTCCTCTGTTGCCCTCAACGTATAGGTGACTCGGTTTCATGTACACACACACATTTACCTTAAAACTATTTGAATTTTTTAACTTCCATGTGACCCAGTGGAGCTCAGTGAAGAGTCCCATTCCTCATGTGAACACCTGAGAAGGAAAGGGGGCACTGTTAGAACACTCAGGCAGAGTGCCTGGAGCAGTGTCCATGTCCCCGTGTCTCCTCTAAATTGAGAGTTAAGTGCCAGACACTGCATGTGTACTTCAATGAATCATAGAATCAATGGTTTGGGTTGAAAAAGATCTTGAAGATCATCCAGTTCCAACCCCCCCGCCATGGACAGGGACACCTCCCACTTGGCCAGGTTTCTCCAAGTCCCATCCAACCTGAAGACTTGCAGGGGTGGGGCATCCACAGCTTCTCTAGGCAACCCATTCCAGAGAATCTGAATTATTAAATTAATTTACGTTCCATTTTCAATTTTTAAAAATTACATTAATATAAGTAACTAATTTAAACTATTTTAAGATATTGCTCTTTGATGGGAAGAGCATTTTGTTGTCAGATTTTTCTGCTGCTAAAAAGCTCAGTCACCAGGAATGAGTAATACCACATGTGAAGTGGCTGGATGCAGGTACCAGTTGTATTCACAACTGGTAATATATTGTAATATATTCACTGTTATATATAATAATATATAAACTGTAATATATTCACAACTATTCCACCATTTGTGGAATTCAGGGTGTTGCTGGAAGGGCCCAAGTCCAGCCCAAGGCATCTCCTGATCAGAAGAGCAGGGGAAGGAGCAATGGTGGTGTGTGCCCTGGTAGCACTGACATTGTGCCAGTGCTGCCAAACCACCCTGTGTGTCCAGCTCATGTGTGCCCTCTGAGATAACCCTGATAAGACACTGGGAAGTTGAGTTGCTCCATCTGTGAGTCTGGATATTTGCAGAGGTGTAAGCAGATGAGCTGTGACAGCCCAGAGAGAGTCATGTAGCATTGATCTGAAACTGGCTTCTGGCTGGATGATCTGCAACCTGATCACATTTGTGTGCCTAGCTGCAGAGCAGGGCCTTTATTTTGGGGAAAGCAATACACAATCACTTAGAAACTCTTCCCATTTAGAGAGGGGAATCCAAACATAAACTGTTGATTTACTGAAGCTAGCAAGCTAACTGGTTGCTCTGTTTAGTGTGGAGTGAACTGATTTGGGATGCACACCAGCAAAACCCTGGTATGACTGAAAGAAAACAGAAAAATATTCTTACATACTTTCTATTGAAGGAAAGCATTCAGCTCTTGCATTCATCAGTAACTATTTAATGAATAATAAAAATAGTCACTGGGGATTCATTGACAGGTGGGAAGTGATTAACTTCTAGCAACTATTATGAAAATGGACCAAATTCTAAGGTCTGAACATACGAGGTGTAAGTTTTCTTGGCTTTTTTTCTAATTGGCTTTTTGCATTTGGAAAAGATTACTTCTATTAATAAACTAAGAAAGGAAATGCCAACATTTTATTCACAGATTTTTACAGGTGTTTTGCAATTTTAATTAGTCCGTTGCAAAGGTTTCTTTTTAATTATATTCAGTGTCACACTTCTCTGACAGAGTCTGAGAAAATAAGGAGAACAGAAAATAAAAACCTGTGTGATCCTGAGTTACCCATTAACACCATATTTGCAAGCTGTCTAACTATGGAAGGAGCTGCAAAAAAGGCAAGAGTGGTAACTATATAATAATAATTCCTGGTTTTGTCTTTAAACTGCAGCCTTGGCAATGACACAACCCTTTGCATCAGATAAAAAGAAAGCTCCACCTCTCTTCCAAGATCCTTCTGTCACTGTATAAAACCTGTAGGAGAGACAGGTTTTGGAGCATCTTCCCATTTTTAGGGAAAAGGCCTAAGGAGCCACAGATATTTCATTAAAATGTCAAAAGATTCATCAGCAGCACCTGAAATCCCTAAAGAAGATGGCAGACCCAAGTGGGACAATAAGTTCCAGTACATTTTAAGCTGTATCGGATTTGCCGTTGGCCTGGGGAACGTGTGGAGATTTCCATACTTGTGTCAGATACATGGAGGCGGTAAGACTGGAACGGGACTTTGCCAAAATACTGAACTGCAATTCTCCTACAACTGTACTAACTTCTGATGGGCATGGAAATTACATAATTTATATCAGTTGTATCAGCTGTATCCCTTTTTTAATAACACTAACTGTCATTAATGTTTTGCACCAGTTAATTAGCTCTTTCTATAGAAGTATATTTAATTATAAAATGATACGTTCGTTTAGAAAGACCAGACTGATGCTGACCATACTGATGATAGAACAGATCTATGTTAAAGTTTTTATACTGCTATTAAAGTCCCAATGGAAGCAGGAAATTGAACCTGCAGCTGCCTACCTTAAGGAGAAATGAGAAGTCCTGGGGAGGCCTGAGGGAACTGGCCCCTAGACAAATGGCCACTGCACTTCCCTTTGGGATGGTGAGTGAGTCATTCCCAACCCTCCTCTGGTGCTCTTAGGAGCTACTTCATCACCTGGAATTGTCCCTGCACAAAACTAAATTGTGCTTTTTGTTGTCTGTGAGGCTGTTTAAAATGCTCAGCTGATGGAGCAGCAACAGAAGCCTGCCAGGTGTCATGGACAGCTGCCTAAGCATGTGCCTGGGCACCAGTTCCACAGAGAATTGCTTTAGAGGCAGACAATTTGGTAAATATAAATGGACCTGGAAAGAGTATTTGGTAACTCACTGTTCACAGAAGCTTTTGAAATCTGCCACAGTAAGCTCTCTAAAGAAGAGTGAGCAAATTGTTTTGGCCCAGTATTATTTGTTATCTTTCAATTAATTGGAGAAACCAAAAAATTCACACCTGGAGAAACTGTCAAATGACAGAAAATATCACATCCAGGTCTGTTTTACTAAGGTGTCTGTATTACTTGATGAACTTGATATATTTCAATCAACCAAGGAACCAAGAATGGATGTAGCCTGTGGTAGAAGGTGGTTCAGAGAGAAGCAGCCACTTAGGGACTGTGGCAAGTGGCTCAATGAATGAGCTATAGCAGGTTGTATCAAGAGAAAGAACCTTGGCAGATGTAAGCAGAACACTAGGAAGTAGGTATATTGCTGCCTATAGTAAGACAACTTCTGAATCTCTGACTTTTTCTGAAAGTCCACTTTTCAAAGTCAACTTTAAAAATTAGACTTCAAAAAATGCAGAAAACCCCCAGCAATTATTCAAGGGTTAGAAAACTTGTGGGACAAGAAACGACTTAAGAATTCAATCTATTTAGGTCATGAAGTTGAAAATTTAAGAGTATGTTTTCATAGCCTACAAACAAGAAAATGGAAATTATTTTGGTGGCAAGGAGGTTTTTAAGGCTGAATGTGCAACAGCTGAGAGTTAGTTACACAAATAGAAATAAGAAAAGACAAGAACCAGTAGGTTAGATTACTCCCAGGACACTTGATGGTTTCGATTATTTATTTTAAAAATATGACACTTAGTGAAACTACCGCAGAAAAGCGCCATCACTGGGTGGTTAGAAAGCCAGGAGTGCACACTGTGTCTCTGCATTTGTCCATGGGAATTACTGGGAAAAAATCTATTAATTCAGTTAATGATACTGGCATTAATGAGACATGATGACGTCTTCAGAGAGATATCCCCATAGCAGGTATGGCATGAGACCTGCAAGGAAAATATTCTTATGGAGCAGGAGCTGTAGGTCAAATGCTCTACAGCATCTCAGGTGGGCTTTCTATCTTGGAAAGCAAGGGAAAAACCATTCAGGATTAAAAAATAGCATAATAAAGCAAACATAATGTGATGTTTTTGTAATGTAGTGAATGATTAACACAAAGTTTTCAGTGGAAAGTTTGAAAAATCTCAGGCAGGGCCATAGCATGATGCAGCTCCTCCACACAGTTCATTGCACACAGCAGCTTCTGGAGCCACCAGCTACAAGAGGTTGCACAAAATTTGTGCAAAATCAGGATTAAGATGAAATATTGTTCTACTGGCCATAAAAAGGCTCTCACACTTCCCTATGAAGCACCAATGGTTGCTTCTCCATGGCTAGCAGTGGCCAGTGGTATTTCAACATCTTCAGATCCCAAACTCACTTCAGAAGAAAGCAATGCTCACCTGCTCCTGAGGTTTGGTCTCTCCCCTCCATCCTCCCTTCTGGGGTCCCCTGCATGCCTACCCTACAGACCTCCCTGCCCCAAGAGAAGCATGAGACTGACTGCAAGGAGGTCACCTGTCTTATGGACTTAACAGTGCTCACAAAGTCTTATGGACTTCACCAAAGTTAAGTCTTATGGACTTAACCATGTTTCTTGCTTCCTTATCCTGCTCCAGAACTCCACTATTTCCCACAGGAACTTCTAGGGACAAAAAAGACAGGGGGTACAGCAAGTTTAAAGAGAGTAAATTAAAAAAAAAAAACAGGAAAATGTTGCAGGGGCAAGGGCAGAGTTGTTCCTTTGCTCCCTGAGTAGTAATGCTGCCAGTGAAAAACCAGCTTAAAATAGCCAAGAGACTCAGTAACGGCAAACAGCTACTTTGCATCACACCAACAGTGGCACAAGACAGGGGTGAGTTAAGGTCAACGTATGGATGAGCAGCCAATGTTTGGTCACTGGGCTTCAATAAAGGGCTCGAAGAGCTCAATAGCAGGATGGACCCTGTAGCAGAGTGCTGTGCAATTTGTGAATAATTTATCCTAGAAAGCCAGCATTGAAAAAGTTGAGTGAGTTAAGAAGATCACTGAGAAGACAGAACTCTTGCATTTATATCTGTGTGTAAAGTAGATGCATTTTTCTGCTGTTAATTTAAAGCAGTGATGTGGTTTGGGCTTGCATTTTTGAAAGGAAACAACCCAGGTGCAAAAGCACAATTGATTTTCAGGGGTACTGGAGCATAAATCCTGTGAGTGTACATGTGAAGATGTGCACATGGGAGGGGCCAGCAGCACTGTGTTTAACTGGGAGCCCTGACAGGTACCATGGCTTTCTGCCTGCAGCCAAACCACAAGCATGGAGAAACCAGGTATGGATATGGCATAAGACATGTTTGAAGGCTGAATGGCTTCTGGGGTAGTTTTACAGCTGGTTCAGGTGATATCCTTGTTTCTGCATCTTTTCAAAAACAAGAGATGAAAACAAGTGCTTGCACATTTGTCTCATGTCAGCTGTTCCCATCAGACCTCTGGCCCTGATTCACCTCGCATTAGCGTTACTCAGTAACTCGTATCTAACATAATATCAGTTCTGCTGACATTTATCACCTGCTGCCGTTACTGATTATTTGGATTTATTGCCTGAGTTAAGTTAGTTATTTACTTTTCGTGACTAATGGGTATGAAGGTTGTTTGCCACAGTTGGTGGAGACAAACACAAACGTTCCCAGGCAACTGGGATTGAAAAGAAGTCTCTAAATAGCCCAGTATAGAGTTTGTCACTTAAAATGGAGACACTAACAAGTCATATGTGTACACACGGAGTCATCTGAGTATACTTAAAGAAACCAACCCAGTTCTAGCTAGAAATGACTGCAGTGGTTTACTTTTGATTATAGCTAGCGTATATATATGTCATATATGTACATGCTTGCTTAACCCATGGGTATTAAAAATGTGTATAGTGCCTGAGCCTATTAAATGACTGAATAATATCTTTAATATAAAATACAGTTTCTTTCCAGGAAAATATATACACATAAACACTGAAGTCATGTTACAAAGGGAGTACTGTTTACTTCTGGGACAACCATTTACAGACTTTCATAACCCATGGCTACTTGACCTTTTGCTCAAATTTGAACTACAACGTGCTGTGAAATGCCTGGTTCACTGTGTCCTCAAAAGAAAACAAAACCTAAGAGGAACAAATTGTATTACTGGAAGATACTGTTAAAACAAAACAAAACAAAACCACAAAAACCCAACAAAAAACCAACAACAACAACAAAAAAACAAAAACAAAAACAAAAACAAAAAAAACAAACAAAAAACCCCAAACAAACAAAAAACCCACAAACAAACAAGAAACCCAAAACCAACCCAAACAAACATAGAATGTTGGGAAGAGCAGAACAGCCCACTATCTGAGAGAAAAACTGGGTTACAGCAAGTAACAAACTTCATTTTCTAGTTTGTTGCCATGTTCTGCTTAAACCCTTGGTGAAAAGCTGTGACATGTGGACTCAATCCTCTCATAATTTGTTATATTTGATTGCCCTTTACAGCTCAGGTTGGTGCATGCTTGTATTTGAAAGCTGCCTGCTTGCATCCTTCACATTTAACAGGGCAGTTTGCCAAAGCTTATTTTATGAGTCATCTGTGGGTGTTACCCATCTTCATTTGAAATGGCCATTGCCCCTTTGGCTTTCTGGACACGGCATTAGCTCCCTCACTCTCACTCAGGGAGATATACTCATTTATGTAGAAAATTCAATCCTGCCAAGTTTCAGTCAGTAAGATGTGTAACGTGACCTGCAAGACAGTATCAGTGCCATCCATAAGTGTGCTGCACAAATGCAATGCTTAGAGTAGCTCATACTTTTCATCTGGATTGAGGCATGTGCAGAAGACATAAAAGAGGTCATGAAGTGCTATTTTCTAGAGAGAGGGATGAGTGTGATTTTTTTGTGCTTTCTTTCCTATCTCATATCTTGATGTAATTCCTTGCTGTGTTGACTATACCACACTGCTTAGCTGAACCGCCATGGAGAGAGCGGAACAGGTCTGAAAAATCCCCTTTCAATAGCTAATATCTTTTTCTCTGTATCTGAACAAGTAGTTCCCACCTACTGCATAAAATTGCATCAATTATCACAGGTGTCTTGCCATTAAGTTCCTAGTCTTTTAGAAAAGTGCACTCATTGCCCTTCCTCCTAGGCACCAACAGAACTGATGAAGTGGATCTCCAAATGCTTGATGCATTTTATCACATTGAGATGTGCTTTCTGAATTTTTCAGACTCTACAGATGCATTTCCTTCGAAATCACTATTTTGCCACTTTCCAGGTCATTTCAATCTTAATTATAATTATTTTTTCTACTCCTAAATCTCTATCTGAAGGAAAAGTATTATTCATGTTCTGGCCTTTCAAATGCTGTTGTGTCTTTAAATCATCATTTCAATTCATTTGCTTTTCTTCTGCTAGCTGATCCACAGGCACTGGTAAAATGCAAGATTCAGCACACAGATCAGTCCTTCCAAGTTTTTCGCCACCATTCAGGAAGTCTTAGTATCCCAATATGAAGCAAACCTACTGAGTCTTCTTCTCTGCTTCTCACTGAGGCACATCAATTTCTGCTGGTGTTGCTACACCATGTAGATTAGGAGGTTGCATGGCTGATACTTCAAACTGCTTTACATTTCCATTAGTCCAGTCTGTTGGTCTCTTTCCAAGTGACAAACCCAATTTGGTTGTTACACTCTGCTTTGCTGGTCACTGAGAACCAGCTTTACACTGCACTCCTTCCAGAGCCTCCTGGTCTCTGTGTCCTGTGGAGCACTGGCAGCTCTCCCCAGGCTTGTAGTGCTTCATGCACTTCCCACCCAGACTGTCACGTGCAGGTGACATGACAAAGGTTGTGCCCTTCACATGTCATTTTCCTGGATATGGTTGGGCAGTTGCTATTCAGACCTAACTCGCCTGCGCATTGCAATCGAGGGGTCAGGATTTAAAAACTCTCTCTGTGTCTCGAGTGCACCTACTCCTTTTTTTCCTACTGCTATGGCTGTGGAGCTGTCTCCACTCCAATGGTTCTTCAGCAATCTTGCTACACACTGGTGCTCCTTGTCACTTGGGACTCTCTTGTTAACGACAGCAGCTTACCAGTAGTGCAGTAGTTGCAGTTGTTGATAACCCAATTTGAAAAAGCTTTTGTAGGCCTTCTGTGCCTTCTCATGTGCATGGGGATTGTTCCACAGCTTTGTGACATCCTTGTGCAGGACTCCTTCCAAAACAACTTTTAACTTATGTAAGTTTTGAAGAGTTTGGGGTTTTTTCCCTTGACCTTCTTTTAGTACCGCATGTGTCTACTTGCAGGATGGATACTTATGAATCTTGAGTGTCTTTCTGACAGAGGAATGTTGTAGACTAAAATTTTCCTAAGTCACACCCCAGGGATGCAACTAAACCATGCTTTGGCAATATGTTTGATTTTTATGGGCATTTCTCCAGGCTTTTAAAGTACTTAAAAATGCTTCACCACTATATATTTTCCTTTTTCACTTTTCGAGAGGAAAAGAACCCCTAAACTCTTTTTTAAATTTTATTTTATTTTATTTTAGATAGAATGTACAGAGACAAGATGATTTGTTACTTGTGTTTTATGATTTTTTCTGCTAAAGTTTACTTTTTCCATGCCCCATGGAGGCCAAATAACAGAGTTCTGCTATGCCTGTGCTTAACATCCTGTGGGTTCTGATGAGGTTTTGCTGTGCTTGTGCTTGAATGTTCTGGTTTGTGATACTGGAGCTGTGTCTTAGGGTCTCTGCTTCTTGGATTTTCTGCTTGCTTTCTCTATGCTTAGGTTTTTCACGGCATTTTTGAAAAAAGGTACTAATTTTTGGCCTTCTGGCACATCCTCCTCTATTAGGGCTTGAGGATTCTAGAGGGTTCCTACTCACTATTCTGTATCTGATAACTTCCTGTTAATGTTTCTCCATGTTTTTCTATAGGTGGGGGATTTTACTGTGGGAAAGAGTAAGCTTCAAGTGCTTCAGCAGACTGTCTGTTCTTTTCCTCTTTTCTTTTTGCCTAAAAATATTGTAATGCAAAGGAATGAATAACTAAAAACTTATTTTACACTACAAGCCATTTATTTGAGTTAGGTTTGAGAATGATTCGTTTCATAAACTATTTCTTGTTAACTCATTATTTTGTCACATTTTTGTATTTGCAGATAACAGATTATTTATATTGTTCTCTTGGAAAACCAGTATTCTTTTTCCAAGTGTGACATTATGTTTTGCCATGCTGTAAATACGCCTGAAGATACACACAAGCCAGCACAAAGTAAACATGCTTTTATCAGCAGATGTTTAAACACGCTCTGCTGCCAGTGGTTCAACTAGCAAACAGAAAAGGGGAGAGATAACAGTTTGCACTAATTATTATGCAGTTATTTCCCAGGAGATATGATATGGGAGATAGGTTGGTCCCTTATGGAGTGCTCTGCTAGCGAGGGCTCAGCGTGGATTGCAGTGAGACAGCTGCTGCCCACAGCTGGTGGAGGGCCAGGCAGATGGATGAAGAAGTAGAGCTCCATACTGCAATGCTCTGGTCACTTGCCTCAATATTTTGACCTTCCCAGGAGACAGCCCAAGGCACCAGACTGTCAGAAGGGCTGGGCTGGTGCCCTCAGATGTGCTCTGGAGAGGGATACTGCAGCAGGTTTGAAACAGGCCACAGGACTGAGCGTGGCAAGAGGTTACTGGGCTCTTCTGGAAGGGATCACAAACTGAGGATTTAACATACTGGGAATTAACTCTGAGGTTCCTTTTCAAATCTGCCTCTCAGTTAAAAACCTTTTAAGAATAGAGATCTTAAGGTGAGACACTTATTTCCAAGTTTGGCAGTTTACAAGCAGTTCTTGGCTGAGAAGAGCTTTGTGATTTTTGCTCCTATGCATAACTTGATAAAAGGCCAAACCATCCAACAACACACTTTCTCTGGGTGTAGTATGTATTTATTGCAGCACCTAGCAAGAGGTAGCAAAGTTATTGCAATACAACACTAGCTCAAGAGATTAGATTTTATCTGCCCAGCCCTTCTAAATAGCCAGTGATTGCAGAACCCAGGCGCCATTTCAAGTGGAGACCAGAAATCCTTAAGCATTCCCCCACCTCTGTCCCAGGACCAAAGATAATTGGAATAAAGAAAATTTCCAGATCTGGAAGAGCAGAGCTGAACAGACCCAGATATGAGGTCTGGAAGCAAAGCAAAAATGGCAGAACAAGGCACAGGTTTATTGACAAAGCTATGAGGAGCACAGAATCTGTTCACATTTGTAGGAGGATTGGGAGGTGGCTGAGGCAGGACTGCTGTCTTTGTTTCCCTGGAGAAAAGAGACTAGAGACTTTGTGGTCACAATGGTTGTTGGTCATAGCAATAAACATCAATCTATTTCAATTTAATCAGACATTTGGGCAGGTGGTACAAACATATTGATGAAACTTCTGATCTCTCGAAAACCAGCATTGGTGCAAAAGATGGGAGACCCAAACGTGTGTCCCTTCTGAGGGAAGGTGGGGGAAGTGAGGCATTGCATACAGTTCAGCAAGAATCAGTCAGGCTGATTCCTTGTTAGGACTGGTCCCTTCCCACAGGCAACCAATAGGACACACTGCTTCTGTCCCAGAGATGTTGTGAGGAAAATGGAAAAGACATAAAAAAGATACAAACTGGGAAGAAATGAAGTTTCATGGCTCACATGTCTCAGAAACAATTTAAGCCTTCCTTTCAATTTTTCATTAGCGGCTTTGTGGTCTGAGCAGAGCTTCATGAAATAAAATAACCTGGTCTCTTGGGGATATAAAGCACATAATCCTGCTTTTCCAGTGCAAGATGGAGGAGCACAGGCCTGAGAGCTTTAGGAAAAGAAACGAGGCAATGCACTGAAGGGAAAATAGATAGTATAGGGGACAGGCAAACCCTCGAGCTTTATGAGAAGGGGGACAAAAGAAGATACTTAAAAGAAAGAGAAATGGATGAAATTGTGAGGCTACTTATAATGGGCTGTAGCAATGCCTGAGAGAAGTGTCCTGCAGCACTAAAGCATCCCAGTCCCTCCTTCTCCATCTTCACTACCAAAATTACCAGCAACAGATGTTACTTGGTAGGTGTCCCTAGCAATGATTCCTCTCTCAACACATCCTACAAGGACTTTGTTAGGCTTATAAAGCAGATTAATTATAAACCAGTGATTTCAGTGAGATGCAGATAATCATGTGGCTTAATCACACTTAAATGTCTTTACAGGGGCTTTCCTGATCCCATACTTCATCGCTCTTCTCTTCGAAGGAATCCCACTGCTACATCTGGAGCTGGCCCTAGGGCAGTACCTGAGGAAAGGCAGCATTGGAGCCTGGAACACCATTTCTCCTTACCTTGGAGGCGTTGGTACATCTCTTCAGTCCCAGCTGAAGGAACTGCAGGCAGCTCCCACCCAGCACTCACTTCCTACAGATCTATGCCTGATGCTTTTTAGGATATAAAAAGAAATGAGTGTTAGGATTAAAAAGAAATATTTTGCAGTGAGGGTGGTGAGATATTGAGGGGAGGTTTCCCTGGAAACATTCAAGGCCATGTTGGCCATGGGGCTCTGAGCAACCTGATCTAGTTGAAATGTCTCTGTCCATGGCAGAGGGGCGGCACTAGATGATCTTTTAGTGTCCCTTCCAACACAAACCATTCTGTGATTTCTGTAACTCTGTATTGCTCTCATCAGCTGTTACAGCAGGCACATTTTAGGAGCCTAAAATGCAAACCTAATAACCTTTGCTGTAGGGACTATAATGAACATGGACTCTGCTATGCGACGCTGCCCCATTCCAAACATACCCTGGTGCTCAACAAGAGCTGCCTGCTCACAGTGCTTCTTGCTCCTCCCTCACAGCCCCTCCAGGACCCAGTGTTCTCTGTCCATGAATAGGCAGACTTGAGGAAGGACAGAAAGACAGGAAATCAAGGATCCTGGTACCTTCTAATGAGTCCAAAGCCCCACAGGAGGGTGGGGCTACTGAAGGGACTTTATCAACACAGCTGGGCATGAGGGACAGTCCACATGGCAGTCTGCATCAGACTGGTGTGCAGTCCAGTACTGCCAATTCTTTTCCATTTTTTGAATATATGAAAAAAACACATCTGGTGCCCTGTGTCCATTGTTAGGCTGCAAAGTGATCCAGAACAGCCACCATGAGGAGGTTAATGCATTGACTCTACTGGGTATTTGAGATAACACCCTTGTGTCTGCAGGGCAAGGGGAAACTCCTGGATGCTTCAGCCAGCCCTGCTGGATCATGACCTGCTTTAAGCAGGTGCCTGAAATGGGCTTGGCATTGACAGCCCTGCCTGTGGGCCTGTGTGGGAGGAGAAAGGGTGGGTAAGAGGAGCCATCTAAGGGCCAAAGGTCAACAAGGAAGAAATACCAAGCAGCAGGTGGTGCTTCCAGCTAGACCCATCTCCTACAATCAGGCATGTTCATACTCCCTTCGCAAAAATGCAAGCAAGCAGAAACTGTGGTGTTGATATTCTTCCCTCTTCATCATAGGAGTAAAACAGTTACCAGTTTAGGGCAGATGTGCATGATTTGGGACAAGAGTGGCCTCATGCAGCTGCAGCACACTATAGGACTTTGGTCTCTTTTGCTCTCTGCTATTAAAGTTGTCTGGTATTGTAGAAAATGATGGATTACATACTAGAGCAAAGATTTCAGCCTTAACCTTCTGTATAAGTAGTCTCAACATTCCTGAAGCAGGGCTGGTGATCTGGGGGACTGTGCACAAGTGTTCGGCTACTGAGGACACAAACAACCATCTTTCATGGGAAAAATCGCAGGATGGGGTCAGGGGAATGGAGAAGAAAATCTCAAAAAAAGAGGAAATGTGATCTTCTAAGAGCTAATGCTGTGACTGACTAATAACTTTTCCCAAAGCTTTTTCTGAAGTGAGATTTTGTGCTTTTTGCAGGAGTTGGTTCGTGGATGGTGTCGGTTCTGGTGAGCTTATACTACAACACTGTTTTAACTTGGGTGATGTGGTATTTCATAAACTCCTTCCAAGAACCTCTTCCTTGGAGTGTTTGTCCTCTAAATGAAAACAGAACAGGTAAGTACACCTCCATGACCATGGCTAGCAAAAGAAGGATCACAAATGTCAGACTCTGGACTAATCAAGAAACCATACTTTATTTACTAGGTTGTGCCAAGTCCTGCTTTGATTTCCTGTTTAAAAGGTACAAGAGCCATGCTAGCCTACTCAAATTCATCATCCTCACAGGAAAAACAATAGCCAGAAAGTCCATGAGTTCTTTTGTTTGACTTTAAAATGGGAAACAAAATAAAGAACAAGTCCTGTTATCCATTACAAAACCTTTACTAAGACTAAAGAGAGACAGTGTACATAAGCAGGACAAGGATGAATGCTCTCAGGTTTTAAAAACTACTTTTCATTTTCCTTTTTTTCTCAGAGCATGAGAGAGAACAAGTTCCAGGGCACAGCAACAAATATCACCAGAGTAAAAGGCCAAAAAAAAAAGTTAAAACACAGCAGAATTAAACTTTCTTTTGGAGGCCTTAGGACTGTTCTAGAGTAGAAGACAAATAGACATCACAGGTTGTGGTGTAAACCATCTTCCCAATTCCCTTTCCTTCAGGCACGGAGCCTGGCTGGGGAATGCCCACTCCCCTGCATACCCTGAAGTTTGTGTTCACAGAAGTCCTGGAAACTCGAACCAAAGAGACCAAAGCCTGGCTCTTTCCTCACCACAGGGCCATGACATAGCCAGGGCAGCCTGGACTTAGATGTATCCTCAGGTGCCTGAAGTTTGTTATGGCTCCACCAACTTGTAGCTATACAGCTAAAAAATTTTATCATTTTCACTACAATTAGTTTAGATTTTACTGCGCACTAAATACAACACTATAGTTATCCCCTGTATAAAATGCTGGTGATGTTCTGGTGGAGGTCTCACATAAGTCTCATAGCCTCAGCCCGCTGTGAGAGTTTGTCTTGCTGCACAATACAGAGATTGCAGAAAGTCCATCTCTGTATTTGATTTTGCAGCCCACAGCTTACTCTAACACTTCTCACTATTTTTTTTTTCAGGGTTCAATGAAGAATGTTATGAAAGCACAGCAGTAAATTATTTTTGGTACAGAAAAACTTTGAACATAACACCTGATATTGCTGAGAGTGGCAAGTTACAGTGGTGGCTCATTTTGTGCTTAGCAGTTTGCTGGTTAATTGTCTATCTCTGCACCATCCGAGGAATTGAAACCACAGGGAAGGTATGGAAAGGGTAGAGAAGTAATGATCCTACATTGAAATCTTGCCCTCCAGATACTGAGTTTTTACCACAAGGAAAGCCTTCGCCATTTACCACACTGGGATCATTCAGTGTGCTCTTTGTCCAACAAATTGAGAGCAGCAGTACAAGTGGCTTAAAACGATGCTTCTCTCCTTTTCCATTGCAAACACTTCTGCCCTACCAGCCCTCCCTCACACAGTTTTAAGAGCCATTTTGTTACAAATATATTCTGCAAAAGTACATCCTGCTTATTTGAAAGATGGCCATATTCATATGTAGCTGTCTGATCTATTATTATTATGATTGTATGTTACACTAATTAAAATAGGATTTATTGAACCTATTGCCAGTAATAGTTTGCCAGTAACAGTACTGTCTTCTGACCTCTTTAGGCAATTTATGTAACAGCAATATTTCCATATCTGGTCCTGACCATATTCCTTATTCAAGGACTCACTCTACCAGGAGCCACTGAAGGTCTGATTTACCTCTTCACCCCTAATGTAAGTATTAGTAATATTTTTCCTTTTACTTCCCCTCAGATTTCATACTGTGCACTCATTTTCCAACACCTCCTGGGTTAGATGTCTATCCAAGAGCTCAGCTAAGCTCTTTTTCTGAGATGAAGTGACTTAAGTATTTTAATATATTTTCACAAGGAGCAGCAAAAAAATTAACAGTTCTGTAGTAAGCATATCAGAAAATACTGGAAAATTAAGTTTAAGAATGTTATGGGTGCCTCAGTCTTGAATGTGTAAGTGAAACTGATGTATTTCACAAGTACATGAGAAAGATGGGATTTCCTTGCCACTGCTACAGAATGTACACAGCTTTAATCTTTTAAGAATTCACAAAGAAAGCAACTGAGGAATTACACTGTAAAGTGATTTTTTTGGAAGGTTGCATGTAATTTTCTCCTGCCCCTGTTTCTTCATAGCATTTCTCCCCTCCCCCATATATCTTCCTAAGAGACAGAACTGCTGGAGAACAGCCCCTCTCCCATTTTTCTAAACTTCTCATATGGACAGGAGTTCCAGATCTCTCCACATGCTGGCCATTTCAGATACACTTTTTCTACACTGTCCTTGGCAGCATTCCCAAATGCAAAGTCAAACTGTCCCACTAAGTGGTTGCTATCCACTGTAGGCTCCCCACAACTCTGTCTTCATGCTAAAAAACTCCATGAAGTGTGGGTGTAGAGGAGGAAAAGCAGCACTCACTGACAAATTTTCGAGCATCCACTGCCTCCACAGCTACAGCAGTGCTTCAAACAGAGAAGCACTGGGCTTCCCTTCCCTTCCCTTCCCTTCCCTTCCCTTCCCTTCCCTTCCCTTCCATCCCGTTCCCTGCCAACACAGATATTAAGGAAAACACAAGCCAACAAGCTCAGAGATACTTTATATGGCAGGCTGGAAAGGGACAAGAGCAAGAGAAAGCTCAGATGAGACACCATTTTATCCCTCCTTCTACAAGCCCAGTGGCACAGACACCCATCTAAATGCTGTCAGAGCTCAAGGACAAGCTTGGTCTTTACAGAAGATCAGGACAGACACATTTTTGAAGGACCCAGACAGGACTTATTATTGCTTGATGCAATGTCTTAGGGAAGAAAGCAGCTTAGACAACACAATCAAAACATGCCTTGGCCTATCATCATTTGGTCTCAGCTGGACTGTCAGGTTTCTCTGGAAGAGCTTAGCTATTTTTGGGATTTAACTTGCAATGATCCTGAACTCAATGCAGAAAACTAGATTTGTGTGCACTCACAAAGCCTGGAGGTATTGCAGTGCTGAGGAGGAGCAGATCATCCTAAAAGAGCCAGATGGATTTGTACAGTGGCAATGGAAGTCAGAATGAAAATCCACCTGCAGTCAACCTGCAGCTGAATGGTTAGCTGGTTTCAGGAAGCAGATCCTGGAGACATCCTTGAGAAGTCATCTGAAGACAGTTTTAATGATGTTCTTGTCTACAAACGTGGAAAAACTGATGCAACAGCCTGGTAAGTGATACCTGCTGTCAGTTTTGCCATTGTACAGAAAGTTAGTGTAAGACAGATGGCTTTGTCAAACTAACCCTCCAATTGCTACACAGGGTTGTGGCACTTCAAAAGGACAGTAAGCACAGCTTCAACATTGCCCTTCTCTCTTTGTCCCCTTACCCCACAACTGCAGTACCAGTATTGCCTTTGCTGTTAGGCTACTCTCACTCCCTCTGTGAGCAAACACAGGTTTTTCTCTAACACTTCTCCACGAGGGATGTCCGAAAGCAAGTTGTACAGGAGAACTGTTAGGTTTTTTGGCAGAGATTTACCTGGCCCACCCAGGGCACATCAGTTTACAAAACTGTAAAGCATATTTCTTAAACGTGTACTCTTCTTCTTTTCCAGTCTTTTTGCAGAAAAAAATTTAGCAAAAGAAAGCAAGAATTAGATCACCTACTGTCTGTTTCAGCTTGCTTTTGAAATAAATAAAATCAACTTTCTTGACATTCTTCCCTGGCTGGAGGCAATATTTTCCAACTTCTTTCCAACTTTGCAGTGCAGCAGAAATTGTACTTTCTCTGTAACATCTGCTCCATCCATTATCTCGTAACTGTGACACCTCAGTGTTGTTTTTGACAGTCTGTGAAAGTAATACCTAGCACAAAAAGTCCCATCTTACCCAGTTTCAACACCATAAACACCCAGTTGAATTTAGTTGTTTTTCTAAACCACAATTTTTAAAGTTTATTCACTTTCCAAGTTTGCATTTTAGTTCTTGTTAATGAGTACCACAAATAATAAAAGCATGCATATGGATATTAATTATGCGAGGCTGTGTTTTTATTTTCATGCAAAAATACATAATCAGCTTTAGTCATCTGAAACACTTTCTGCTCTAAATTTCAGGGCAAATAATGATTACTTCTTTACATTGACTTTCAGACATAAAGAAGTCTGATGATTCGCTCACCTTCTCAAAATTCTTGGTTACTTGGAAAATGAAGCTGCCAAGAAAATAAAAGAGTATCCTGAAGTGTCACCTGAGGGGAAAGCAGAAGTTGTACGACGAGGAAGCCACACAGGAGCTGGAACAGACTTTTGGAAAGGTTTTTGGAAAAACAGATAACCAGAGGCAGCAGAAACAAGATTCCATCATACATCATCAACAGTCTGCATGGTTCAGCTTCAGGGGACACCTGTGCCACCTAAGGAATACAAATGTCTCCTTCTCCAGTCTCTCTCACATTTGAAAGAGCTTCAGAGATTGTAAATATTTGGAGGTTCTCTGGCAATGAACAATTCCAAGAACTTGACTGAGCAACTGTTGCCTGTGCCCGGAACTCAGCAGCTATTTAACAAGCAGTGAGAAGGGTCAGAAAAAAAAAAAAAAAAAAAAAAAAAAAGAAGGCAGCACAGGCCCCAAATCCTCTATTCACAAAATCATTAGCTGTTTTTACACCAAAATTACACATCACAGGGACCCCAGTAATTTTTAATTCTGTTTCTGTCTGTTCTTTACATATTCAAGAATCCAAACATCTTACCGCTCACAAGGGAGCAAATATATTTCCTTTCCTCCTTGCTCCCCTGTTCATTCATTAACATTGATTATATATCTTCATCCACGTTTCTGGAATCAGCACATTTTTTTCTTCTCAAGATATGCTTATAAAATCTGTATGCCATATAAATATAAAATCACACTTTCAATAATTTGCTGAAGACCAGATAATGACATTGCCATGACATGCTTGCCTGTCCATTATCTTTTCAAGTTTGGGGTTTGTTTATTACCTTTTGGAGTCAATAAATGCTCTGCACCTAATACAATTCTAAACTATCTACAGACTCATTTGCCAAAGTTCCCAGTCAGAAAGCCAGACTTTTAGGAGTCGCCAACAACTGACCTGGCAGCATGTAATCAAAGCATGAAGGTCACAAAGCCACGTGAGTGCCAAGTTTCTGCACTGACACAGCACCTGCACAAGGTCCTCCCAGTTAGCACTCTGGCCTTTGAGGGCTTGACTATGATCTTTCAAAACAAACATCTAGAAGGGTTTGCCTCTGCTGAAGCATTTCAGCCAGCAATGGTTCCATGAATCTGCTTGCTATGTTGTGCTGTGGTCAGAGCACTGGCCTCCCTGTGGAGAGAGCACCTGCAGTAATGGCATGGCCTGAATCCATCCACACTGAGGTGGACCCATTATTCCTCCTCTCCAAGCTCAGGCCAGCTTCAGAGAAACCCCAAATGCTATGAAGGGTCTTTTGGCATACTTATCTCTCAGTCCTACTGATGTTCCCAGTCATGGACTTGGATCACTAGCACAGGCACACAGACACAAAACACACAAGTTCTCCTGCATGACTGGGATGCAGATTTGACTCAGACTGTTGTTAAACAAAGTGAAATGGTCTACAGCCTCAGCATTACATTAGAACTATCTGGCTTTTAAAACATTCTTAGTAAAACATTTTTCTATTCCCCCTTCTTGACAATGGATCAAAAAGCAATCTACATGGTAGGGTGTAACACACCACTTTGTAGTTTCTGCAGGAAAGTAATATTTAGTGATTACATTAATGCATTACTTAAGTTTTATCTCTTCCTTTTATGTTGATTTCAACGTCAAGATTCCTTAGTGCAGCTATTTAAAAATGCTTAACATTTTCTTTAATCCACCATTCATTTCTTTTTAATTTACTTTCCTGTATCACATTGCCCGTACAACAAAATTCAAATTTCACTGTCAGTTTCTCCTTTTTCCCTGTATTTCCTATGCTGACCTTCTATCTTTTATTGCTGTTTTCACAACACTTTGAATTGCAGATGCTGTTTCTAATAACTGCTCTCTTCTCGTCTGCTTGTGCTTTTGGTCACTTGTATTAAATTATTTTTTAAGCAAATTTGGAAAGCTATGGAATCACTTTCCATCTTAAAGCAATGAAGGTTTAGTATTTGTTTATATAGTTTTAGGAAGACAATATTCTTTAACTGCAGGTTAAGTATGTCAATAAAAAAAAAAAGGAAGTAATTGAGGAAAAATGTATTTACCCTATTGTGTTCCTAGTGTCTATCACCTAGAACCACATTTTTATCATTAGACATATGAAGTGTACAATAAAGAAGATTCTATAATTGTTGCACACATTTAAATAGCATCAATGATATTCTTGAAAACACCTGTTTTACTGACCTGTTTAGTACCTATTCCCATTTTCGTAGTATTTAGATGGCAACACAGCTCAAAATTTCAGAAGTGAAATAACAGATGAGCTATGAGAACAGCAAGAGAAAAAGAAATTTTAATTTAAGCCTAATAAATGCATTTCTTCCAATTATATCAGCTGAACACTTTGAAAAATCCCCGTGTATGGCTTGATGCAGCTACACAGATTTTCTTCTCTCTCTCTTTGGCTTTCGGAGGGCTTATTGCATTCGCCAGCTACAATCCAAAAAAGTGAGTAGAACTACAATCTTTATTAGCTGGCTGAACTCTTGCTGCACTTTGGGCAATTTCTTTAAATTTTCAAATCACTTTCCTTAATTTTTCTAAAGGATCTTTAGAAAAGTATCTGTCTTTCTAAAAGGCCCAGTAGATTTTCTAACAGAAGGGGGAAAGGGAGGGAGGGAGAGAAGAAATTTTAAAAAAAACTGTTTGCAGAAATAACTGAATCACAGATTTAAAAACCTGCCTTTTTTAATCACTTCAATTGTTTGAATGCTATCTCTAGAAATGACTGTGAAAAGGATGCTGTGACAGTAGCAATTGTGAACAGCATGACATCCCTCTATGCTTCCATCCCAGTCTTTTCTGTTTTGGGGTTTAAAGCAACCACAGCCTACTGGGACTGCTTGGACAGGTGAGAATGCTGTGTTCCCAAAGTTATACTGTGGTTTCAGTGCCTAAATAGATAACATGACAATGTGTTATTTGAAAGACATGTATTTAGAGAATTTATTTTCATTAGGAAGGAAAAGCATCTGAATGGAGAAGTTTAATGTAAAAATATAAAGTACTATGGGAATGAGTCAAGGACGATCATTTGTAAGAAGCAAGACAAATTATAGAACAATCCATTTCAAGTAGTGCATCAAGGTTTGCACATTACTCTCAGGCTAGATGTAGTAAAAATCCCCACTTTTTCTATTTCACCAGAAATTTATTTCACTAACTTATTAAACACAAGTAATGGAAATCATCTGAAGACCTGATAAAACAAAAAGGTTTTAGAGACTGCATCTGCATAATGTACTCAGAGTTTTTGTCTGAGACAACATTAAATAGTCTGGATATTTTCTTCTATTTTATATATAAGCTGTCAATTAATATTTTTCGTTATATTGTAAATAAGAACACAGAAAGTAAACACAACTTTGGAGTAGCATCTGAATGCACAGTGTAGCATTTCCAGCCACATCATCTGCAAACTTTTAAACTAAAGTTTACATGTGTTGGCTTCTCTGGCAGGAACATTATCAATATCATCAATGAATTTGATCTTCCAGAAGAAAGCATCATGCGACAGAACTATACATCCTGGATTAGTTTTTTAAATTCATCATATCCAGAAAAAATTGCTGGACTCAAACTGAAAAGCTGTGATCTTCAAGAATTTCTTGATCAGGTACCATAACTGCTTTCAACAGCTAATCCTTAAACAAAGTTATGTAGAAGGATTGGTATCTTCCTTTTTCTTATAAGTACATGTACTCTGTTCTATATGCAATGATATATTACACATAATCATGCAACAAATCAATCTTTCAACATTTGAAATACCAATACTGCTGTAGGATAGCCTGAATGTATAGCTGCATTATGGCAAAAAAACCTGCACATTATTATCACAAAACTGACCTTCCAGGGTGTTCCCACTAGAAATCTACCACGGACACTAGATTCAGTCCTGGTTTGGTTTACAGAAATACCATAACAGGGGAACACATCTAGATGAAAGATTATAGAAAAAGGATGCTGATTGGGAATTTCCTAAATCTGTATTAATGAAAGTATCAAAAAAAACATTACCATGTACACAGTTCACCACCAAAATACATAATGATCCTCTTCCTCTCCTTATTTTCCAACCCTCCTAAAACATTTCCCCTACCACTAAACAGAGATGTTTCTTCCCTATTTTCTTGTCCTATCTTGTTCCACTTGCTCCAGAGAACCTGTTTGGCACGGTCAGTGTGTGCTAAGGCATGACAGGCCTAACATACAATAATGGTAAAGTAGGATCTTTTACTCACAGGATGGAGAAGTCCAAGGACAACATTCCAGCCCTGGTACAAGTCAGTTTCTTTTGTCTATCTTCTGATGGCACCCATTTCTGATTTACAGTTTGAAATATTTTACTTCCAAATTATAGCAACGTTAGCATTTTTCAATGCTTAGATTTAAATATCCTTGTCCTTGAGAGACTTAATCAAAAGACATTTGGTTGAAATTGGCTTTTTCCCTATTAGTCTTTTCTGCCTTGGCCATTATAGGGGGTTTTGTGATCAATGATTCATGAAGTCTCTTGGTGTTAAGAGTGGTAATCATATCCTTATTTATACCTCTTTCTTTCCAGAAGCTACTACATCATAGATTTTTTAAAAGCACATTTAAGATGGTATTAGCAAAACAATTGCTATTACAATTATAACTGTCCAATCTGCTTTACTCTGAACCCATCTCTCTCTGCAGGCTAAAATTCTGCTCTATGATTGTCTAGATAGCTCTAGCAGAACATTTAAAATTCAACTCCCCACTGCACATTTTCTTAGCTGCTGGCTGCCACAGAGGCCACAGGCTGACCAGCAACCTTGACTCCTAAGAAGGACAGCAGTGTGTTATAATTACTTCATGCACGAGAAATGACATTGTAATGTGTATTTTTATCTATCTGTGAATTCTGCAGAGTGTCTCAGGAACTGGCTTGGCTTTCATTGTTTTCACTCAAGCTATCATCCTCATGCCGGGCTCCCAAGCCTGGGCCATCCTGTTTTTCATAATGCTGTTCAGCTTGGGCCTTTCTTCCATGTTTGGAAACATTGAGGGTGTCTTCACTCCTCTTCTAGAGCTTCAAATTATACCTACATCAGCACCCAAAGAGCTACTATCTGGTAAGGTATTTGCTTTGTTCAAAGAAGGTGACTTCCTTACAGATGCACAAACTACTGATTAATTAATATCACAGAGGAATTGATAATGTGTAGTGCTAATTTAGCTGAATCTCACAGTGTAAGTAAGGGCAGTGGGTTGTGTTTGCAGAAGATAAGCAGAGAGATGAGGTAGCAGTTATGGCAGAAGTTGTCAGGTGACAATATTATATTGCCTTTGCCAGTATTTTTCTTAATTTGCAAGTTAAGCTGTTCCAGTTCGAGAAAGATTGTTAAATTACTATTCCTGGAGTCAAGTTCACTCTGAGCTGTTGCAGTCACCAGGATCAGCCTTGTCTTCCCTTAAACCTTTGGCACTGATACAAATCATTTTAAGGCACCCAGTGACATCAGCTGGTCTGCCGTAACCACATGAACTTACCACGGTAAGAGAGGTCATTCACCCCTATTTCACTCAGGTTTATGCTGCTACAGATTGCTTCACATTTACTGTGAACATGTCAGAGTAGAAAATTATCACTTGAAAAATGAGGAATGAAGGTGTGTGATCCTGTTGTAGCACCAAAACTGGAATCTTTTCAACCAGAGACAGTTACTGAATGAAAGCTGCTCCTTAAGAACCAGACTCGATGAGAGTCTGAGAGATCCTATTGTGAGACTGGTCCAAAAAAATCTATGGCAGTTGCAAGCAATGGATTCATATTTCTGCAATGTGCCCTTTTAAATTCTTATGGGAAATATTGCTGTCGTGCCTTTTGTAGAGTCTTCCTGCAGCATCTAAATTGCATCCCTAATGTTACAATCTTTCATGTAGAAACACATTTACTCCCAACTTGATGGGTAAACAATATTATTTTTAAACTGATTTTCCAATTGTGAACTAAAAAAGTCTGGAGCAAACACAAACATTTTACAGAATTGAACCAAAGGCCATCTCAGGGTTAGATGCAATTAGCAACACATTAGAAAGACATACAAACTGATTTGTAGCCCGTGTCTGTGTCCAGCAATACCTTCATTCCCTCCTTTCTTTCCCACTTTTTCTCTCAACTACCCCAAATCTAAATCTTGGCAAAAGGGGAACTGGCTGTACAGAAGTGTGCTGAAAACCCAAATGATGCATGCTGGAACATAAGGGACACACACATTTGTAGCTCTGGGCTCTTTGAGGAAAGGGGGGCAGAAACCCGAGGAGTCCTTACACTTCCAAGGCGCCACCTGCCTGCAGTCTAAGCCTGTGGCTCCATGGAAATGAGGCACTTGAAACTCTACAGCAGTCAAAAAGTAACACTGGGTCACAGCACAGCCCAGGCTGATGGAAGGAAGTACAAACAACTGAAGGATGCTCTGAGTCACACGCATGCATTCCTCCTGCAACAGTGGTGCTCTTGGCCAACACACAGGGGAAAACCGAGTTTGGGAAGTAGTATTAGCTCCCCTAAGGAGAAAACAACTTGTAATTCCATAGAGGGGGAGAGAATAAAAATTATTACAAGAACAAGGCAATTTAGAACAAAAATAAACCTGCAAGTTCAGTACTCCAGTAACAAAGGTATCTTTTTTTTCTTCAGGTATAATATGTCTAATCAGCTTCCTCATTGCTCTGTCTTTTACACTGGGTTCAGGGAGTTACTGGATTGACATTTTTGATAGATATGCAGGCTCAGTGCCTCTTCTAGTCATTGCTTTCTTTGAAGTGACTGGAGTTGTGTACATCTATAAAATTAAAAGGTATGTTTGAAAGAGATGGAATTTTTATCTTGTAAGACATAAATGCAGCTCAGGTTGCAGTAACTTTGGCCCTGACCTGATTTGATTTGGTGCTGGTTAACTGAGACTTCTTCCTAGCATGCTATGTCTGTTCCCTTGGCAATTTTGTCTTTTTATTTCAAATATCTGAAGAGTTTGCAGAACTGCTGCAATATCGTCATCATTTATTTATGCTTAGAAACCTTATACTAGGTGCTCAGGTAATTAAACTGACAATGTAAACTGGTCATTCATCTCTGGTATAGATCAATGAAGACCTACTTGAATGCTATTATTTACTCAAGCAAGTAGTAAGTCATTAAAGAATGATGTGGAATAGAAAAGATTTACAGTGCTGTAATCAGTGTTTCCAACTTACAGTAAACTATAAAAAAGGGAAACTGTTACCACTCTAGATTTGACATCATCATAAACATGCCTTCTTTTACAAGGTTCAGTAAAGATGTGGAATGGATGACTGGAAGAAAACTCAATCTCTACTGGGAGATCGCATGGAGGTTTATTAGCCCTCTGCTCCTGCTAATTGTCTTCATGGCCTTTGTTACTCTGCAGATGCAGAAGCCACCAAGCTACACAGTCTGGAACCCTAAATATGTATGTTCACCAATATTTTCAGAACTTCTAATAAAAGGAAGAATTATCTATTTTCTTCCCTTACCAGATCCTTTAAGGTCATTGTTATCTACTGCTTACCCACTGAATATAGCCTGAAGTGATGTAGTGCTCAGAAACAGGAGGCTCCAGTGTGCAAAGAGGTTACACATACTAAAATGTGTCTGTTCTTGAGGTGTCCAGCTTATTTTGTGCTCCGTATTTCTTATGGATGTGTGTAATGCTCAGAAGTGTTGATGTGAAACACGTCACAGACACTCCATACCCACAGAGGGTTCAATGGCAGAACAAATGCCTGAGCAGAGCTTTAGAACTGCGTAACAGACGTCAGGGATGAAGGCTTTTCTCAGTGACAACTACTAGTAGCACTGGGGCTCTGGTGAATATGAATGTGTACTTTTGACAGGCAGACAAGGAGGCAGTGGTCTGAGAACAGTGTTGGTTAATTCCACAACAAATACATGTCCATGCTGAGAACGTTTGAGCTGGATGTCGCTGTCCAACATCAATTGCAGTTTCTTTGACCCCTCTCAAATAGACCCTGTGTAGGGGCTTGCAGATCAATTCTGGTCTTAAAGTATATGAGGATTACACCGCAGCAGTATCTCCCCCAAATGCCATCAAGCATCATCCCAAATAAAACTCATAGCCACAGACTTGCAGAAATTGCTTTATCATCATTCCCTCAAAATCTCTGGTATACATCCTCCCTATTTGACAAAGAACATGCTCAGTAATAGCTGAAACCAGGTAAGCTTTAAGGACAACAAGAATGAACATAGTTTGACCAAGAGAGGGTGAAGGCTTGGTAACACTTTGGGCAATCCTCATATCCCTAGGAATGTGTCATGATTCCAAGTATACGTCTTTGAAACTGTAAAACATTTACAGCTGTCTCTAGACCCACAAGAAGGGTTGGCAGAGGACACAGCCACTGAATGCTACTGCACACAGAGTAAAACTTTCACTATCCTTACTAAAACAACATAAGTAAATAAAAATAGAAATCATATCAAAATCTAAGTGTACCTATGAATCATTTGTTTTGCTTGCTTTTTTATCTCCACAGGAAGGCTTCCCCATGAAAGAGGAGAAAGTGTATCCACCTTGGGTACAGGCCATTTGTGTGCTGTTGGCTGCCCTTCCTTGTGTGTGTGTACCTCTGGTAGCACTCTTCCACCTGGTCAAACAAAAGCGCAGGAGCAAGGGCCCAAGCTTTGTACCACCAGAAGTCTTCTCCTGTCAGGGGGCTAACAGCAACTTTTCTCCTCCAAAAGAATAAATATCCATTGTACCTGTCTGTAAGCAAAAATAAAACAGCCTCTGTCATTTGGTATCATCCAACCAACCTGGTATACACAGTTCATATGCTTACAGCAATCACTACACTCTGTAAACAATGCTGTTGTGTTTCCTTTAATTTCAACCAATTTCACAGCTTCATGTATCTCTCCAGCCAGAATTTAAACTTGGAAGGCCTGTTAAGTATTGCTGCTGGCTTCTGTCTTCCTTCACTTTCAAAAAAACTGGTCTGTTCCTAAGGATCAGCAACATAAATTGGAACACAAGCACCTACAGCTTCATTCACTGCCCTGCCCCCCTACTCCAGGAGATGCAGAATGGGAACTCTCTAAGAATAACGACTACTTCTTTCCCCTACACTCTAATTTTTGTAAATCCCTATACACACTTAAACAGCAGTCACTTTGCAATTATTTCATATTCTCAAGCATTGCAAGGAGTAAAGATAAGGCATCAGCAGATAAAAGAATGTATGTTAAGTAAATGTGAGCAATTAATTCTGCATAAATCTCACTTAGCAGATTCCAGAATTCATTGCAGTGGAAAATACTGTAAAAAGAAGTTCCCATTTTTTCCCCCCTTTATTTCTCATACTGAACACAATAGTGAATAGCATAACAAAAATGCAAACGTATAACAGCCTTTCAGTGAGCTACAATCTTACAGGACATGACAATGAAATTAATCTTTACTGAAAAACAGGACTTCTTGTACTTGGCTGCAGATCCTGGCCACTTTAGTGCTGGGAGACGAGGATTCCTCTTGACAAGATACTTGAGGAACCAGTAGCCTCTGAAAAAATATGCGGAAAGTATGTGAGGATAAAGTATGACAATGACAACGTAATTGAGTCAAGGAAGAGAAAGGATTAGGGTCATAAAGCTGTAAACACATAAATAGGAATTTTTAACTAAGTAAAGCATACATTTTACATTCACATTTCTAACTGCAGATAGTTAAATGTTCATTAAAATCCTACAGGCAGCTATATCCAGCATGTTGAAGTAGTCAGAGTTCTGTTTTAAACAAAAACACATGCAACTAGTACACACAGAAGCTGAGAAAATAATTAAACTAGATCCAAAAGACTTTCAAGTCTTTAAATCCATCTTGAGTCACTGTCATGGTATCTAGACTTGACTTTTGAGCCATCCCTTCCATTCACCAGAAGGGAGACTTTATGGATCACCAGACATGCAGTTCAGCCCAGGACAGGACTTTTGGGTAGGACAATTTTCAGCTCCAGTAACTACAAATGATGGCTGGGAAACACAAGCTGAAGTTACTGTTTACCTCAAGTAGGCATGCAGAAAAATGCGCTGAGAAACACCTGAATGAACACTGCTTTTCTGCTGTCAGTGCACTTCTGATATTACCTCTACCAAAATTCCTGCGCCAAAACTGTAGCTGTATTCCAATAAAGTTGGTGCTACACGTTCCCCTCCTTATTCACAAAGAACAAGATGATATCCTATAGGCACATTTTTCTCCTGAACAGCTCGACTGTGTCACCTGAGGGAGCATGTGCATGCAAACACCTTCCACTCACTCTTTTCCCAATTTTTTATCCCCATATTCTTTGCTCGAATATGCTGCTGTGAATTCATAATGTTCTGACAGACAAGACTTTCCTGGTATTGTCTAGGCTGCAGGAACCACGTGGGCTTCTTTGGGGGTAAATCAGTAAAAGACACAAACACAGCCATGGTGATGTTCAGCCTTAACCAAAATTCACAGCCCTAAAACAAGGGGATCAATTGCCTACTAAAGGGAAAAGCCTCAGAAGGAGCATTGGAACAGCATTATAAATAAGGACACATCCAGATTATCATAATAAAATAAACAGACAACAGATACAGAAAGAAAAGCACAATCCATCTGGAACACAGGCAGTTTCCTACATTGTGAAATTTGATACCTACCTCAGCCTGAGATTCCCAGTCCATATTTCCTTCCCAAAACAAAACAGTGGGGAGAGGACGTGTTTGATGGATGCATCCAAGACACTGTGATCTCCCCTAGGGGGGCTTCTGTCAAATTCCTTCCTTACAGCTCTGTACACATGCTCAAAACAATGTTCAGCCCTATCTCTCCCCCTCCCCATTTAAACCCTCCACCAAGCTTAACTTCCTGAGTGGTTTGCAACACTTGCAGTGAAGGTTGCACAGGGAATTGCATTCACTGGTTCAGCTCTCAATCTCTCTACTTACCTTCTCTTAAATACTGAGACCTTAACCTTCACCACAACTCTCAAGTCTTTTGAAATTTTCCCAGCTGTACAATGATTGTTGAAAATCCACATTACAGATTCAGAATGCTCCTAAGGGAATTCATTTAATATTTCCAGATTCAGGTTATTCACTCTATCCAAACATTTCCTGTCAGCAGTTGCTGTTTAACGCACTGCCTTGCTACCAATTAAGTAGAATATATTTTACCACCATTATGGATCACACTATTTCTTTTAGAACAGTTCTGTGCTGAAACAGCTTTATGGAATATTTCTACCTTCCCAACATTATAAACATTTATTTTTAGAGCAAAAACTGTATGCCCCAGCCATGGTTAATCTATTCCTTACACATATAGTATTTTCTTTTCAATTATCATAAGCCACAGCAGCAACTTCAAGTTTCCAGTATAGACTGCCAGCTCTTCAAATCTTCAAATTCTCCACTTGCTAAAGCACATACCAGTTTCAGCTTTACTTTCACTTGCCTTTCTGAGGGAAGGATATTTTAAATGAAATAATCTTCTCTTGCGATTTCTACACTGTATTTGTATCTGTTTACAAACAGCTATTCTAAGTGATGACTCAGCCAGTAATTGTTGGGAAAGGTAATCATCAGCTGGGAGAATTGCAAGCATTACACTTTCATTTCTATAAACTGCAAGCATTACACTATTCAATTTTATAAAATTACACCTTCAGGCAAGACCACATCATAAGTTTATATTCTCACAGAGAAAAATGGGCTAATCCAAGCCATTGCTGAAGTTTACATTTCACGGTTCTTCATGTTGGAGCATCTTGCTGTTTCTTCCTGCCACATGATCCCATAAAATAAAGCCTTCTGCACTGCCAGGCCTCTCTTATGCAATGTTGTCCCTGACTGTGGTCCCTCATCCAGTATCACTGCAGACCACTGGAGGGGCATGGGGATGTTTAAATGTTTGAGCTCTTGGCTGGAGAGCAAGAGTGCTGTTATTCATCTCTAGTAGGAACAATTGCTCTGTGACTTCTTTAAAATGGATTTTTAGAGTGCCACTTCTCAGACAGAAAAAGCCCAAACCTGTATGACTGACTGTACATTTTATACTGAGTTATGATGTTAATGGACAGACTACAATACTGCACATCAACCACTGGTCCTTGTGTGGTGGGCATTTGCCAGGAATGAGGCAACCATGACTTCTCTGGGCAACCCCTTCCAGCATCTCAACACCCTCACAGTAAAGAATTTCTTCCTTATACTGAATGTAACCACATCCAGTTTAAAGTCATTCTCCTTTTTTTCTATGACTGTATGTCCTTATTAAAATTTTGTTTTTAAAGGGCCAAAGAGATGCAAATAGAAAAGCAATATATTTGGTATATGACCTAATCAAGAACTTTTGCTTTGTAGGTATAAAATGCACCAGCATCATTCTGTACAACGCTATATTAAAAATAACACAAGTATTCAAAATAAATAAAACACACAACAATCAGCTTGGACAGTGGAATTTTGGCATATATTTGGCATACATGCCTGATCTGCAAAGCAAATTAGTTTAATTTCTAGCCTCTGCATCTTGCCATGAAATGCATTTGCCCAGCTCAGATAACTGCTTTTTGTGACATAAACCAGCATATTAAAGATCACTATAAAATAAAGGCCTTGGAAACAAATGCGTGTTATTGCAATTAACCAGCCATTTTATTATAAAATAGTCTGCAATGCAGAGAAGTAAAAAACAGCTCTTCAAAACAACTCACTGAAACAAGGAATTAAATAATTTTGTACAGAACATAGTTTAATGATTCCTTCATCAAGAAGATAGGAATCACAGAACATAACCGAGTAAATTACTTCAAACAGCCTGTGAATTTACAAGAAACACCCCGCAAACAAAAAACCCAAACAAGAAGGTATTAACAAATACTCTTTTTATGTCCTTGTATGGTATCTGAGAAACAAACACACAAAACTTCAGAGTGAAATTGCTTTTGGCCCACTCTATCAAAATAAACTACAGAGATGTCACCTAAAGACATAAGTTCCTTTCAAACCTAGGAAAATTAAGAAATAAACCTCTCTTAGTCCAGGATAGCTCTGAAATCTTGACAAAGAGATGGTTCTGTCACTGCCTGCAGTAGTGCCACAGTATCCTCTGGGATCCTCCTGATTAGACGCTTCTTACCTACCAAAATATCAGAAACAATTCATTACAACTTAAAGTAATTATTACTTCTGGCTTAAGAAAAATACCAAAGAAGCAATGAAATCAATACTAGCTAAAACCAACTAAAAAGTTGAAACACCTGGAATATGGGGACAAAAAAAGCTGTAAGAAAACATGCTACTGCTCTTCCACACTTCAATCAGCCTAACAAATAAAAAGGTTCAAAACTGTATGTAAAAATATTAACAAATAAAATAAAGGAGCAAATTCCTCCTACTTTCTGTTTTTGTGACTTTTTTTTTTGTTCAGATTTGAGAACTTTATTCGATTTTGGAAAGTGTAAGCCCATTTGTTCAACAACTTTACCCATCAGAGAAAGCCTTCCATTAAACCACACTTACTTTGAAAGACTGAATGTCCCATCAATAGAAATACAGACAGTAAAAAGGACTTTTTACAGATTGGGAAGAACATGTAAAATCCTAGCAACAGTTTAAGTCCATCACTAAACAGAGTCGGCAAAATTGTCAATGGTGCAGAAAACCAGAAGTACTCAAACATTTGCCCTGTATCTGGAAAGGAGATAGATGATGTATTTATATCTTATCATGATAAGAAAAGACTCTTGCTCCTCTCTCTGCTGGTAATAACAGGAGAGATGTTAAACAATAACTGTGTTTTAAATACTTAACTCTGAAGAATGATGACAACTCATGACAAGCCCCTGATGTTGATATTTAATAGGTTTGGGAATAGTGGGAAGAACATCCTGCCCAAAACCTATAAGCTTGATATCAATTCCCACAGAGAATAATGGAAAGGCATGTGCAGGGACACAAGAGAAAACCACATTTATATCAATTCCTGTCAACAACATGATCTTACAGAGGTAATATGTTTTATACAGCCAATACAAACTCCAAAAGGACAACAAAAATTGCAGCTGTTAAGTCAACACAGAGGCTTTCCACCAGCCTTCTTTATCTCTGTGCTACAGATTACTGCAGCATATAGAGACACTGAGCTAACTTCACAGGATCCCACCTGAAAATCAGTAACCTCCCTGTCATGACTACTGATATCTGCACATGCTACCTGATTTCCAGAAGACCAAACTTAAAATACCATGTTTAGAATTAGCTCTGATATCTCTACATGATGTTTAGTTCTCTAGTAACTGTCTCTACAAGATAGATGCTCTGATTACAGTAACACTGCCCAGGACTAGGTCTGGTGCAGGGAAAACAAAACTAACCTGTAACTGCATAGAAAACTATCAGTATCTGTGTAAATGGATTTTAGTGTATGCTCAAAGGATCAGGACACTTAGTATTGTACTAAATTCAGAAGAAACTAGAAATATAAACACCATGTACAATCAGAAACTGAAAAACAGCCTTTACCCATGACCAGAGACCTTGGGGATACAGAGCTAATGATGACTGTGACTCATCACCACAAGATGTCTTCGTACAGTCCCACCAATTATTGTATCAACCCTTGCTGCATCAGTGGAACAGGGCTAGTGGAAATACAGGTAAGATTTCAGGTGGCCATAAGCAAATAGAGAGATAGCATTTGAATTACTTTGACCCCAGTGATCTGTCAACCAATCACAATGAAAGTTTCCATCTTAAAAGTTTCACAGTAAAGACAAGTCACAGGCTGCTAATTGCCCAGGCAGCTGTTAAGCAAAACTTTCTGAAGCCTTGATCTCTCAGTGGTGTACCTGAAGTCTCAGTATTTCCAAAAGAAACTGGACTCTGTAGATAAAGAGTGGGTTGTTTTAACACTATGGACGTGAAGAACAGATTCTGCCTCAGAGAAGTAAGATGAAAGAATAGTTGAAAATTACTCTTTTCAAGAGAATGCCACCACTGACTTTCTACAGACCTTTAGACTTTTCCTGCTCCACCTACACAATACTCAGGAAGCACAACATTAATAGGCTTCCCCAGGAATTTAGGAAGAAAGATTATTTCCTTTCCAAAAGGCAATTCTCACTGCCAGAGAAGCCAACTGACAGGTGGTCAGCTTTTCCTTCCTGGGTTAAGAAACCGTGCACAGAGTTGGATGTGGACCACATACAAGTTTCAGATCAGTACTGCAATTAGGCAAGCAGATCTATGGGTACAGCAGAAGGAACCTAGCAACAACTGCTACTCAACTAGGAAAACTTCACCTCTACTTCCCAGCCAACTTTCCCTGCCATCTGTGGTGGTGTGACTTTGTGGACAGCAGAGACCACTTTTATGGCCTGGGGACACTGCCATGGAAGGTGAGATTCTGCTGAGCAATAAAGCTGCCTGGGGCTGTGCCTCCACCCTGAAAGTACTGTCAGATTAAAAAGCAAAGCATGCACAGAGAAGGATGGAGGAGCTTTGGCTTGGACTGTGGTCTGCCAGACAAAGATACCAAGAACTAAACCTTCAGCATTAGAAATGAAAATTCAAATGTGCCCTATATAGATCTTAGAGAAGTGAGTCAGCTCCCAGAGAAGCCGTTGTCCTGCTGGTTGTGTCCACTGCATCCTCTGCTTAGTTCTTCAGTGCCTGTCCTCTCCAAGTGAAGCAAGCAGCTCTGTCCTGGCTTTTTCAGCAGCAGTGAGCAGACTTGGGGCCTCTCTTGTGGTTTCGGTGTCAGTGAGAAACTCAGAGGAGTCCCTCTGGGAAGGGCTGTTGGGATTCTGGCTTATGGAAAATGCTAACGAAGCAATGAAATCAATACTAGCTAAAACCAGCTAAAAAAGTTGAAACACCTGGAATATACAGAAAGTCCATAGCTCTCAAGAATGTGGCTGGCAAAATCCCAACCATCAGTTTGTTTCCTGTAAAAGTGTAAATGTTGTCTTGACATATTCATACTGCACCACCGAAAATCAGACTCTGCACTCAGGGGTTGCTGAAAGCTTTNGGAGTAATCACAGTAAACCTCGAGTGTTTTTATATCCAGTAACAAACCACACCATGGCATCAAACGACAATCTGGCAGCTGCTTAAATTTGGAACATCCTGGGATATCATCAACAGGAAAATTCACCACTGTCTTACTTGGGTTTATTAAAAGGCCATACTCAGGAATACCTGTTGCTAGAATCCTAAAACAGATAGAAACAGTTAGGCTAAGCCCCCCCCAGCAAAGCAGACAAAAACTGGCACCATGCTGCAAGACACAAGATCTTGAACAAAAGAGCAGAAATGAAAGAATGCAGGGAACCACAGCCAACTCTTCAGGTTAAGAAACACAGACAGAAATAAAGAAAGTGAAGACATCAGAGGTAAATAAATACATTAAATAAATAAACTTGAGAATAATGAGGACAAAATTTTACAGATTAATGCAAATTAAGCACATCAGCCATGCAACACTTGAGATAAGCTGTGTGAACCATACTCACAGAAACCTCTGAAATAAAAATCACTGGAAAAAGACAGATGACAAGTTATTGTTTTTGGAAGTTAACAAAACCAAGGAGAATCCATGTAACAGGAATCTCACTCATGTGATGAAAGGTTTTGAACTTTGAGGGGAACATTTTCCTGAAGAATCTTTTCACTGCTAGAATGCCTGCTGATTACTTGCTACATACTGGATCAGCCATGTCATGGACAAGGAACAATTTGTCTCACTTGGCAATGTACTTATATGCAGGCTTCATCCTCTTAAAGAGAGGAAGAGGTAGGCTCTTCTTCTTGGGGAGTCATAGTCATAATGCTGTCACCTCAATACTAATTTATTCAGTTCCTCAGTTCTGATACTACATTAGGAAAAACTGGTACTACTCCATTTATGGCAGAGAGCTCACAGGATCTGATCTGTAAACAGTTCTGGAAATCTCTCACAGAAAAGGCTACTTCTCTGCAGCAAATCAACACAGCTGGTACAGAAGCTGATATAGAACAAAGATGCAGATGACTTCAACGGGCAAGAAGGACAGCATCTGCACTGCTACTCGAGTGACTTTGTGCTGAAAAGCTGTTGTAAGAGATTAAGAGCTTGAGGCCCTCACTGTTAGTTTGATTTATCATTTCCAGAACTGTAAGCCCACAGATCCCTAAAAACTTCTTTCTGTTCTCATAAGGAAATGAGAACAAATGAAGTCTTCAAAATACACTATCCACTATTTCATACAATTTATACTTCAAACTGTAATTATTTGATTGCTCCATCATCACCTTTCAGGCTCAGAACAGAGCTGCATCTTTCTGACTACTGAAAAGCATGATGCAACTGACTACACTGCAGATGCTACGCTTTTCTTCAAGACCTGTCCTTTGGATCCTTTCAATTGATTTTGGCATCAGCAGAACTCCCCTAGGACAAACTGTACACTTCTCTTCACAGTAACCAGGAGCTTCTGGGATTCAATTTTTAAAGAAAAGATAGTTCTGTAGCACAGTAAAGAATTACTGTTTTAAAACTTCTGTGTGAACTGCATGCTATCATGCTATTGATACCTTCAGATACTCATCACGGAATGTTAATGACCAGAAAATTGTTAGCAATACTAGGATTAGCAATGTTAGGATTCCAAAACAGCCCTTGATTGTTAACTCATAAAACAAATACACTTATGTGCATAAAGATAAAAAAGAATTACATAAAAGGTAATAATGCTTACTACTTTGAAGACTATGCCTCTAGTAGCATACCTTAGAAAAGTTTTTGCCTCCATTAAATGTGGTGTAAGCAGCAAAAAATCATCAATGAGACGTATTAGGACTCTGTAATCAAGAAGAAACCAATGTTAGATTTTTCAGTAAGTAATCCTTTCAAAGTTTTTTCATACAATTCAGAGCAACAATGTGCCTGCCTGTTTTAGTTCACGATATGATAGAGGTTGATATGAACTCCACATTGAGACTCATGAAGAAATTCTCAGTTTTGCTTGTTTCCTAAAGATGAATGAAAAAATTAAATAAAATAAAAAAGCAATGAGACTGGCTAGATGAAACATGAAGGAATTGACAATACACAAACTATTGCACAGTGTCTTCCCTGAATAACATGGGTTTACACTTTTCCATGGGAGAATCTGCACTACCTTTCTCTACAAGACAAGGAAAAGAGGTGCTAGACTAGGTACACAAGTAGATTCTTGATCAGCTCCAACTCTATCTTTGTTTACCACATAAATAACTTGTTTATTAAGCTATAGCTTGAATGCAAAACAGAATACCATCTACCACTGTAAAGGCTGAAATTTTCCAACAGAATTCAGACCCCAAGCACACCCGTATTTTTCTGGTAAATCCTGCCAAGCAGATCACAGAGAAGCAGCTCTGGACATGATGATGCACAGTCTCACGTTCAAAGCAAGAGTACTGCCATCACTATGATCAGATCAGCTGCACCTTGGCCCAGCAGAGTCAGTAACCACCTTATTCTTTTGACTTAAAGGACAAATTAAATTATCAAGTTCATTCAACAGACATGTGAGCAACATTGTAAAATCTGCTCTATATAAATACAGCTACTACATTAAAAAGTGCATTCTTCTGAATCAGTTTCATAATTTCATAATTTTGTAAGCAACACCCTTTGAAAGCAACAGACAGCTTTTCAGACTCACATCAGAGCATACTCAAGTCTGCAAGAACCACTACTTTTGTAGGGAAATGTTTAAAATTCTGACACCCAGCAAGCCTCCTAAGAAGACACACTGGACAGATGCACTTATCTGGAGTATTCCCACAGTTTTTTTTTTCTTTTTGTTTGGGAAGAATTCACAGCAATGAAGGGAGATGGTTTGAACACAAACAAGTTTCAGGGTCCAGCTCATGACTAAGTACCCTAATTCAGGATTCAGCTGGGGATCTGTTCATACAAAGGTAAAAGGAAGCTCAATATTTTTACAGCTAATAAAGGCATAAAGCTTTTATCAGGCTAGCCTTCTGTCAACCCCTAAGGAGCAAGCACATGCAGGGCACAAAGACTGAGAAGATTTACCACACAGGGCTTCACACAAGAACCAACACACCCCATAAAAATCTGCTATAAAGCTCTGACCTTGATAAAATGTTAAGATTTAAAGACAGTGGATTGGAAAGACCTCAGGCAGAAGCCTGGAGTATCAGAAAGTCTGTAACAAACATCTCATCTTGTCTGAGGTGAAAAGACCACAGATGATGTGGGAATGAGTGAGGCATAACCATAAACTTCTCAGAAGTATAAGAGCAGCTTGTAAGGCTCCTTACAGTACCCTTAAATATGGTGCTCTTTCTAAGAATAAATCTCCTACCAAAGATATAGGAAAGCTTCTCTGCATTTTCTTCTCAATCTTGTAATAGGGAAATTCTCCCCCCAAAAAAACCCCACAATTTCAATGAAGCTGCAGAGATGTTTGTGTGCACCACTCCTAATGAAGTTGGAAATCCTTGAAATTCAAAACTACATGCCAGAGAAAATGACTAACACATATTATGAATTACTGAAACAGAACAAAGCATCCCTACCCATCCTTCTGTATTCCAGAGAACAATTTGTTTTCCATATCTCCATAGAATAAGCTGCAAAGTAAGCTTGACAAAATGGAGCCCTGTGGAATTCCACAGCACTGTAAGTAGTACCTAACAAAGAATAAAAGAAAACAAAAAAATCAAAACATGCAACAAGATTGCAATAACTGCTAAACATTTTTTCCAAGTATAACATAAGGAATATGCTATATGTTTACCAGTTAGCCTTATTTAAATTTTTTTTTGTTCTTTATTCTAAATCTACCTAGAGATCTAGAAATTTTAACTTTAACAGTGAAAAAACCTCCACTAATACACATAACTCCTTTCATATTAACAAACTCCAGGAGACAACTGCCATTAAATGAAAGAAATGTATAACTGATCTCAAACCACAGGGCCTCCTTCTGCTGCAGAGACATCCTGCATTGAAGTTTTTTAATCCCTTATGTTACATCTTACTGTGACAGCTTCAAGAGAAGCATTCTTATACACCCAAGTGCAGTGGGAGAATTTTCTATGCTGGCATCAACCAAATGGGTATGGCTCACAAAACCCAAGGGAATTATTTTCACCACACTTCTTTGAAGTAGTGAGATACTATTTCACCACTATTACATGATTGACTTGGTGAGACTGAAGAGAATAAATTCAGACCACATACTACTTTTGAGCACTGACCCTATCTGTATTTTCAATCATCTGAAAATACTCCTTGCAGTAATTTTATTTTCTTACATACTTTTTTTAAATGTATGAAATGGTATTAAAAGATTTCTTAGGGGACCCCAGCTCAATAATCAGTATTTTTCTCAAAACACCAAGTTAATGTTGACTAACTGTGATTTTTTTTTTAATGAGAAAAAGAGTCTATTTACTGAACAAGCAACTTCAAAGGGGTAATTTCATTTCAGGACACAGTATTTTTTCAGTCAAGTTGTGACTAAATTTGAAAGTATGAAGCTGGTTTTGTCAGGGTGTATTTTTTCTGAAACCATTAAAATTCCATGAAACGCACAGTGCTTAGTCATTAATAAAGTATGCCACAAGAGCATTCTTATGATCCTGCCAAAGGGAGGTGTAAGCATCAATGCTAGAAAAAAATATAAACATGCTTCTGTGTGACTCAGAGAGAGCATCTCACTCTCCTTCAATCCTGTGAGATTCTAAAATAAGTATTCTAAAAGAAAGGTATTTTTTCCAGAGCAAGAAGCTATTCATTCTAATATAAATCACTCTGAATTTATAAGTAACAATCATGTAAGCACTTCCTTTTTTTAGACATGGTACACATTTGCCACCTAGAGGCAAAACATAAGTACCAAGTCAGTACCTCTACCAAAACAAGAAGAAATCTGCATCACTACCTTCTGTAACATCTGATTCTTAATTTTGGAGTTGCCAATAATTTAAATACCTATTGCTACTGCCTTTTATTTTTATTGCAACTTGCCAAATAGCAAAACCATTGCACCACAGGGAAATGACTAACAAGAATTTTGCATGATTGCTTGGATGTTATTCTTGCTTTTGCTCACCACTACAGATCCCACCATTTTAAAGTATATTCCTTTTGAATTACACCTGCGGTTTTAAATGAAGGTTATTCCTTATTCTATGGAATAACACATTATGAAGGTTATGCCATATTCTATGGAATAATGAATTGTAAATAGTTAACTTCATCCAGGTAGCGAAGAGAAATTTTATTCAATATAAAGTTGACTCCAAATTCTTCATGCCTTTTTAGAGCTTAAATGGATACACAAATTTCTCATTAATATGAAATTAAAAAATCTTTAAAAGACAGCTATCAAAAGTCCCCAGAGTCAATTAATGGTATCCTCTTAACAGAAAAAAAACCCAAACAAATCAAGCATGTTATACAAAGCATAACTAATTTCTTTTTTACCTGTTCCTAATCTCCAGGATGCTGTTATGTATAGTTTGAAGGAAAAAATTAAACAGGCTGGAACTTGTCTCCTGGAAAGTTAAGCTCTAGAAATGTGACAAAACAAGATTTGAAATGAAAAATACACTATAACTTTGAAGATACACAGAAATCTTTAAAAAAGTAGACTGCAGCAGCTCAAACCGATAAGTGAAAAGACAAACCCTAAACCCAAGATCTCAACATACATACTAAAAAGCTACTCACATCCAACAAGCTAATTTTTGTTGGATGTTTTTTTGTTTTGTATTAGGAGATATCAATATAACATCTAAACCCACTTTTTAAAATGCTGGCATAATATATTGGATTATTACCATGTATATGACCTTGCTCTTTTGGCCACTTTCAATCCTATAGGACAATTTCTGTACGTCATGATCTTTATGATTCCCGAAGTCTTGATACACTCACTTGCCCATTCTGCTGCAAAATACACACTTCTCCAGTACTTCCATGCACTGCTGTCCACCCAATATTTATGGAACATTTTGTTAAAAATGGTAAGATAAAAAAATCTATTTACAACAATTTAAATACCCTTAACAATGATTTAATTCAAATTAAAATAAAATTACTTACTACTTGAATAGATTAGACAGCAGACAAATGCACCCAGCTTTTGATAGAGACATGCAAGATCATGATTACTTGCATTGAAAAGATAATGTGATGTACCAGTGGTACATACACCCAGCCTGACATGGCACTTTTCTCAACATACTTTGTTTTTTTAAGATAATGACACACAAATTGCTTTCAAAGGTAAAATATTTTGAAATCGAACACTGCTGCTCATGCAATATCTAGCATAGTTCTCCAAATCAGTTTGGAAAACAAAATGTACTTATACATCCAGCTAGAGATCCAGCTATCTTCCATTTTTGTCCAAGTACTCGTTACACCTCCTTATTTTTGTAGGGTTCTGGAATTGTACACCCCCACACCATATATTCTACTCCTATGCCCATAGATACACAAGATCATTTCACCTGTATGTTAGAAATCACCTTTTGCCAACCTTGTCATCTTCCACTGCCAGGTATAGAGAAGAAAAATTTAAAGAGGAATTACTAGCCTGAAAGAACATACCCCTCTGCTCATATGATGCTCAGGAAATCTTGTAGGTTATTATGGAACACCATGATTCCAAGCAAGGAAATGCATGAAGAAACTGTCTGAGACTATTACCTACTTCTATGCCTTTGTCATGCTCCTTGCACAAAAGGAAGTCTTGAGAACAAACACTTGTATCACAAGAATTAAAATAGAAGGATGCTTGCTTCTCACAACAAAGCATCAACTGGAGTAAACTTAAAATACATGTAATTTTACCCATACTTTAATTCACTGAAAGCAAGAAATCTCTTTAAACAAAAAACTTAAAAAGTTGATCTTGTTTGTGTTGCACTTAACTCCCCTAAAGAAGAGTTCATTCTCATCAACCTTGACAGGTAATCCTTAAAATCAGCTTTTTTAATTTTTAATTAGGCATAAAATAAGATCTTAAACAAAAAAGCTGTGCACTCTGCTAGTCAAGATGCCACATCCTTAGCTACTTGGCTCATAATACATTTTGCTCTTTCTTACTTCCATATGTTTTGGAGATAGGAAGTGTTGATGCCTGCTTTTAGTAGATAGTTAATTTCTCACTTGAGGACTGTTGCAAGAAATAATGAAATTAGGAGAAGAAAAAGAAAACACTGGTTAAAATAAAAGTTTGATAAAGTAATGAGAAAATCTGGGAACAGTCTAGAAGGACTTCTCAGATTTCTTGCCTGGTGCACTCCCTCCCATTGAACACTCAGAATCTGTGTTGATAAGATCTCTGCTTTGATAAGCATCAAAGAAGAGATGACAAAAGTCTTTCTATAGAAGGTGCTGGTTAACTAGATGAGAAGTAATGTCACCACATAGGATGTACATACAAGTAAAAATCCCAATCTTCCTCTAAGTCTTCTGTAGCTTTCTTTTTCAGTTGAAAAGAAGCCTCACAATACTCACCTGTTCAACTACAATTGCATTTTGCAATGAGGAACTCTCCTGAAGCTGGGACACAAACTGCTTCATGTCTGGCATAAAGTCCTTGAAAGTAGAAACCTGTATAAGTGTTTAAATTACAAAGAAACAAATTATAAAAGCAATAGAAAATTCAATAACTGACTTTTCTATTCAGTGGAGGTCAAAGGACCAGCCTTTTTACATTATTTTACTCCAACTATTCTTCTACTATTAAAATGAAAAGTCCCACCCATAAATCTCTATTTCCACAACACATTTATCTTTATTTTTACTAAGAGTGAGTAAAAGCTTTTAAAGGCATGGACTAAAAACAAGCTTTTCTATCCCTGGAAAATATCTAACAGTTTTAAAAAAGGGTTTATTAAATACTTAACCAATTCAAATTGTGACTAAAGGAAGAATTTTCCTTGGACAAGCATATGTTTACAACAGCAAAGAGAAGAAATCAGGGAGTCATACGTGTCTCCTGTAGAGCCTCTTGGCTCTGCCACTGGGGGTAATCATGATGACAGCATAGCGCCGGATGCAGTACACAGTTCTCTTCTCAGGCCTCAGCACCCGCGAAATCACTTCCACGAGTTTATTGTGAGGAATGGTGTCATAAGCCCTGGACACATCGGCCTGAAACAGAGGAATTACCTTCCACTACATACTCAGCAATATAGCTGTAAACATTGTGGTGGTATAGAAGTAATATTGCTCTAATATGTAAGCAAGGCTGAAGGACAGATCACATGGGAGTGAAATTATTGCATCATTCAGGGCAAATTTGTGACAAAATAAAAACTCACCGCTTGTATGAAAAACCCTTCCCACTCATCAAGTATTCCCTAAGAAAGGAATATCCAAATCACCAGTTTTAACACAATTCTTATTATTAACAGAAGATTCTACCATATGCAACCTTAAATCTAACACTGAACATATTATTTAAGTTAATAGCTGGTATTTTTTTGTATAAATACCTTAAGAAACCTTCCTCACCATATGGCCATGGAGATGACATCTTAGACTTTTGGAAAGCTGCAAACCTACATATTTTACCTTTCCCTTCCTTTTCATATTGGAAACCTACCTCTGCTTTTATTTGTCACAGTAAAACCAGAAAACTCTCTGTAGAAGCAACAATCTTAAGATTATTGTAACACAAATTATGTCAATGGCATGACCCTTTGGTTCAAAAGATAACAAGACAAAAGTACAAAAGTTATTTCAGGGCAGGGTGACAAGCTACATACGAAAGATGAGAACACAGACTCCCCCATAATACACGTAAATCTGTGTAATTTACATATTTCTGTATACATTGCCCCAGTTCAAAGCTGTGAATTGAAATCAAACACAAAATGTTTCCTGCTACACAGAATTGACAAAAGCGTGAAGATGAAGAACAAACTCCTTTAAATAGTGGGCTACCACAAGCACTGACTTTTTCAAAGCAGGAGAAGAAACTTCTTGGAAAGACACCAACCAGAAGTTGTATGTTAATTTTCAACCAAAACTAATGATACTGAGATAGAAAAGTAAATTTTTTTAAGAGACTGAATTTCTTCAACTGCACACAGAACATTTTTTCTGGTTTTTATACGGCTCAAAAGCCTGTCTGAGTTTCTATCTTTCTCCCACTTTTATATCCAGCTAAACATAACTGCAAATAATTCAGTTCATCCATAGAAGCAAGACCTCCTGCACAACAGAAATGTGGACAGAAAAACACCCAAGTAAAGGAAACACTACTGCAGGGACACCAATTCACAAAAAGCAATCAACCACCCCCATCAAAAAACTAACAAGAGTCTGTTAAGGTATGCACAAAATTTTATCTAGAAAAAAAAATAATTATGCAGTCAGATCATAGCTAACACAGCTATAAAAGTATCTGCACAAGCTGATTTTGAAAAGCTAGTTTGAATATGTAATTAAAAATACATACCTTTACACAGTAGAAGTGAGGAATTTCACCCCCAGATTTAAGAGTCTTTGTAACAAACTGCTTCCATGTCTTGTAGATATCATCTTTCCCCAACACTGAAGAGCCTAAAAACCTGGTGTTAATAGTCCGTTCATAATTTAACACACTAAACAGATTTTTTAGTTGAGTGTTGTAACGATTCACCTAAAGAGATCAAAGAGAATCACCTTAAATTATGCTAAAACACATTAAATTCTTTTCAATACAAAGATTACAAATTTACATGAAGTTTGAGAATAAATTTATGTATTTACTATGTTATTTTGTTCAACTGCAGCTTTCAGAAAGCCTGAATACCACTGCAGTAATTACATCAAAGTGACAAAACAGTCTCAGAGATTTTTTTTTGGTACAGTTAAATCCTAATGCTTTTGTTCCTACCCTTGACTCTTGGAAATCAAGGTGTAATTGTTACAGTGATAAATAAATGAATACCAGCAAATAAAACCACCATCAATCTGAAAATAACTTCTTAAATATCATTCACTCTCTCTGCCAGAGATAATGACAGCAACAAGAACAGCAAAGAGAAGGTGTGCTCTGAGATTTTTATGCCAACTCCAGCAGCACCACCAGCTGGGCCTCACAGGGTACTTTGTTCAAGTAACTCAGCAAAGATTTAACTCAGCTGTGGGGACAGTCAAGTACACCAGAGCAGCACTGAAGTAGTGTAGGCTGATTAGCTCTGTAAACACCATAATGTGGAATAACACTCCGCAGTTCAGAACAGCTTTTAGCTGGTGCTCTTTTCATCTGGTCTGGGATTACATGGTCTGAACAGTTAATGCTAAGAAGCTGTTGACACCTCACCCATTTGGGGAACATTCAATGTTGTGAATGAGACTCAGCCTTAAGGAAAAGCAATTGATGCAGCAATTGATACAGGATAGTGAAACTGGGCTGCCACTATGTCTTCTGGTTAACTGCCCTGTTAAATGAATTATTCTGTGCACTGAGTGTTCTGTCTCTGTTCCCACACTGCAATTACTCTCAGCTTCCTTCCCATCTCTCTACTGTGCTTCCTCCAGCTTCCTTGCCCTTTCTTAGACCCTCTTCTGTAACACACCCAGCTCTGAACCACACTGGCTCTGCAGGCAACCTCACAGATGAACATGCATGATCAGTATTCAGGCAAATCCCAGCAGGCCAGACTCACCCATATCAAAAAAAATGGGATTACCTTACAAGCCATGTTATTCTATTGGTTTCAATTCCTTAAGACAGGTTTGCAAATGGAAGTATGGGATTCTGGAACTGGAGGCTTATGGTAGATTATGCTTTGGAAAGGGAGAAGTTAAGCTTCAACAGACCCCTTCAGCCATTCTGATCAGAATGTTACAATCCACCATGTTAAAACTAGTTCTATGTAACAAAAAATCCTTACTCCATTTATTAGTTACCTACATCAAATGCACATAGAATAATGAAGTGAATAAAAACCTTCTTTTCTCTGCTTTCCTTGCTGAGTGCTCGTGGTCCGACAACACCGCTCACTTTTACTATGGGTCTCAATCCATTTGGTTTGGGAATAAACCGGAGCTTTGATGCCATAGTAACAAATCTTCTTTGACGGATAGTTTCAATCTCCTCTGAAGACAGAGGCCGTAGCTGAACTTTGACAAAATGGTTTCTAAAATACAAATATACACTTAGTGTAAGCAACAGCAAAGGCAGAAAACTGAAATATTTAATGTCTTTATGATAACTAAAGCCAAATATTTTTCTAAGGTAATACAAATACTAACCTCTACAGAAAGTGACATGAAATTCTGAATTTCAGAACATCATCACAGTATCTTAATGACACTGTAATACAGTAAGAGACCACACATTTCTGCTTGATGCAAATAAAAACCCTCTTAAATCAAAATTAAAGCACAGGTTAGTGGAATACATATGAACATTATGAAGTATGTTTTATGCAAGAAATAGGAAGTTGGATATTGCTCATGGTTTCAGAATTTTGAAAGGCATTAACAAAGTTGAAAAGAGAAAACCATTCTAAGAGAGCTCCTGGGAAGGACTTACAAACTGCAATGGCTGTTCTACTCCTAACAGTTAGGGGATCTAACACTTAATAGGAGTTATAGTTAATTCAGGTGCTGGGATACACAGACAACATAAGGGCTTTAGGTATCCAGGACTTTGATGAGCAGCTGTCAAGTGAACAGCAGAAAGTAATGAAGTTCACCTTAATGGCAAATTAAGATCCCCTCCTCAGGATTTACAGTTCCATGAAACTTCATCAAAATCAATACTTTTCCATACAATAAATGAGGAAATGGTGGTGGAGCAAAAGTCCTTGTTTTTACTTAAGATGCAGAGTTAAAGTACTCTGCCTGCAACATAAAAGACCTGGATCAATCTCCTGCACTGCTTGTATTGTTCAGATGGACAAAATGTGCCCTACAGACTAATGATTATGATATTACCCTGGGAAGTAAGTGAGGCATCAATCTAAAGAGTGGACATCAATCTAAATTTGCAGGAAGACTTTTTACATCCCACACAATCCAACAGTTCGGTTTAGCAAAAGGAGGCCACACTATTAGAAAAGGCAGTGGGTGAATGGTGGAAACCTGGTAAAGATGCTCTAGAAGCCTAAGAAGCCAAGAATGCAGGTAAGAGAGACACACTTCTTTTGTATGCCTATACAACTCAAATACAAGTTCATGATCCAGCTGCTGGGGACTCCTGGGTCTGAGGGATACAGTGCATAACACCTAGAACATATAGTGGCATGCAGGGCTAGTCAGTTGAGCTACTGAAAAAAGAGTTTTGAGGATTTATATTCAAAATTTCAAATTAAATTTCTGGTACAGATGCTGCCCAAACGAAAGCAAAAATTATTGCTTTTCCATAGTGAGGGATCACTACTCTTTATGGAATTACATTCTGTGCTGAACACATCTACTATACTTTTAGATAAACAGGACGAAACAAGTAACTCCAGTTCAACAGAAAAAACTTCATGATCAAATTTCCATCCCTTTACAGCTCATATTCAAGACTGGAAGGAAAAAAAATGAACCTCTTATCACTATATTAAAAAAATACAGCTTCCTTAGAAAGAGAATACAAAGACAAGTAATTGGCAGATTTTCACTACTACCTCTGGCCACCTGGAGAACTGGATGCCGTTTTGCCAGCAGCAACATTCATTGCTTATTTCATGGCATTTATAGCAGCACTAATGACTTTGAATGTGGGCTAATCCAGCAGCCAGTGAATCATGCTGCTTTTACTGGCACTCACAACGCTGTTAAGCACTGAAACTTGAAGGAACTTGACTGGACGGTCCTGTTGTCTTTTGATATCTCACCTCAATCTGACGGGGAAGTTTCAGAATTTCTGCAGCATTTTTAATCCTCGGCAGCCACTGTTTGTGGTAAAAGCAGGGAGGGCATGAACTTTAGAAAAACAGGTGCTCTCACCACAACACTGGGCTCATTATTTTTAAAACACAACTTTACATTCTGCAGCTTATGTAACTTGAGTCAACTGTATCCCAAAATACTGAATTTTTCTTAGTAAATTCTACTTTTAATCTGGGGAAGGAAGTTTGGTATAGCTTCAAAAATTAACACAAAGTTGCCTGTGTATAATGACAGCACACTCTGATCTCCACCAATACAGCAAGGCTAATATAGAGATCCAGGGCCCCTCTCAGAACCGTGCTCTGAGAACTGTGCCAATATATTAGAGTGGGATTCTGCCCAGAATCATCTACTCAAAAGGACAGTCCTTCAAGATGAGGATTTACTCCCTAATGACAACACAGTCTCTGCAAAGGGAAGCTCACAAGTAAGGTCCAGGCCCACTCGGTCCAGCCTGTTCCATCCATTCTCTTCCTCCAAAGGAGGATGCAGAAGATCTCAACAGGAATCAGTGGCTATGAATGCCTTCCTGCAAACCAGCTCAGAGCAACTGCCTTGAGCAGCTCCAGCTGAGAACCAGAACAACCACAGAACATCCATCAGGACAACAACTGAGGTCACCAAAAACTCTTCCTCCAGAGGAGATGGAAGCAGCTCAACAGCCTTTAGCACTGCTTCACCAGCAGACACTGTCTGAACAGCCTCAAAATGGCCAAGGCTGCCCTAAACACCTGTATCCCAACATCTCTAAACTCCAACTGCTTTCCTCCTATGTGAAGCTGGCAGCTGGCCACCTGTATGAATGCAGGATGCTGGACTCGTGGCAAACCTCATGTAACAGATCACACTTGAAAGAGCAGCATTGAAAGCCTTGTCAGTGAAGCTTAACGGCAGCCGCCGGCATCAGGCTCAAAGTCCTTATAAATTACAACTCCTGCAGCCAAGAGCAAACATCCTGTCCTTAGAACACGCCTTTGGTAAGCACGCAGCACAACTTCCTTGGAATGTTTCTCCACCTTCCAATAACCTGCAGTTTAGGGACCTTCTAAGCCAAAGGTGAGAAGGGGCTTCCTGCATGGTAAAAAAATACGTGGGGAGGAAATCAAAAGAAATAAGAGCTTAGATTAAGGTCTTTTGAGTTCAAAGCACCCTGTCTTTACACACTGGGCTTTTCTGGAAAACTGGGAACATGAACAAAAGAGTTAAATCCCAAGCTATTTGTTTTCTTTTAATCACAAACCCCACAAAAAAACCCCCTATTGTTTACTACTTCTATTACTTTTTTATTGTATCTCTACTATGTGAAGATCAGTACTTAATCATATTTTGTGCCAGAAAACAGTCTTTAAGTACATTAAAACTGCATAAAACACTAATTGCAGCACTACAGCTGTTAGTTTGAAGACAAGACAAACAGAATGTGTGGAACTGAAAATTACATTCTATTACTATTCAAAGTGCATTTTTTGCAGACAAGTTAGAGACCCCAGTATGTGCAAAGGCAAAGGCAGAGTGGCACTGGAGATATCAATGCTGAAATCAGGGAGTGACAGGGGAGCAGGGGAAAAATCACACAATGTAACATTGTGGACCAAGAGATCAGAGCAAAAGCAAAAGGTTTACCATACAAAACAGCCACTCTCTCAGACACCAGCAATTTATAATGAAAACCTGAAAGATGTAAACTAAGGGTGCACAACACTGTTCATTAAAAATGCCTTTCCTATTTTCTCAATTGTTTAAATTTTTATCTTAAATAATGCCCTAACTTAAATACATGCATGAATTTTTAAGACCAAAAAACCCAGTACAGAATTCCAGCCATACTAAAAAAGGAGCTGTGGCTTCTAAACCCTTAACCTCCAAAAAAAACCCTCCTAAACCCACCAGGCTACTGTCTGATTTTTATGAATAGAGTATTACAGCATTTCAGCAGAGCCTTGGTTTTGGTTTCGTTGTTTCTAAATTAATGTAGTTAAAACAAATTGAGTATTTTAAAAATGAACTTTCACAAGGTTACTTTGGGATTCTATCACTATGTTTTACTCATTGTTAAAAGGTATCAAAAATGGATTTATCATAACAAAACCCTCTTCATACTAGATTTTATTACGCAAAGATTTCTCTTCTAATAAAGAAGTCTAAATTTGAATTCGTTTTCTCCCACAAAATGTTTCTGAAATTACAAACTGTGCATGCTACAATAACAAGTTGAAATGAAACAAACAAAACGAAGATAAATGGGCAATAAATTAAAGCAGAAATATACCTTTACACTACAAAACACATGATTTCTACATATCCATTAATGTTGAATTAGTTTTCTACTGTTACCTAATTCCAATGTTCTGTAACTTGCCCCAGACAAACTTTCGGTAGTAGAAGAGCATGTTTTTCTGGAACATGGTCTCGGTGACATAGAAAAATGATCTGAGCAACTCAACAACGTAGGTACCCATCAGCCAGTATAGGAATTTGGCCAAAAGTTCTTCACGGAAACAATGTTCATCGGCGGGAACAAAGTGATCACCTTCAATAAACAATTCAAAGGTAGTTATAGCAACTATTAACCCAGCGAGTAAAGAAACAAAACACACCAACAAGAAACATGCACAACATGCTTGTCTTAACTCGAGGTCATAAGGAAAAAGGTTAAGTACAAACAATTACACAGATGCCACTCCAAATTTTCAGGACATTAAATAATGCAACTGAACCAAGCTTAAAGCATAAACACAAGAACTAATCTGCAGTGACAAACTGACAGAGGATAAAAATACATGCCACAATAGCCCAAAGACTTACTTTCTTCCCCCAATATTGATTGTGCAAGATGTTTAATGCACAAAGGCAAGATTATTGTGAAAGGAGAGGTAAAATAAAAAGAAACAAGTCTACTACAATATAAAACTTAAAAAAAAAAAAAAGGAATCAAAAGACTGAAAATAACTTGGGTATACTGTAAAAATTAACAAAATTAAACTGTCATGATTTGGGGATAAGAATGATATTCAGATTTCCCAATTACATGAAAATTAATTAATTACAGGATTAGGCTTTACTTCACACATCCTGTATAAAACTTATCACTGCAGTCAAAGAGAACATTTAAATCACCCCAAGTCCATCAGTACTTTCAATATTTAGATGGGACAACTATGAACCCAGAACATTCCTAACTACTGTCAACTTTATGATCTCATAGATCTGGAATTATGTCTAAATACAGATGAACGGGGAATAAGAGCCTGGGGTACAATATGGACCTTTTTAACAAACTTCCAATAGTATTTTTTCTAATTACATTTAAAAAGCAGAAATTAGCCCAAATGCAACAGGATTCTTAAAGAAACTACACAGAAATATTAGTTTAGCTGCCTAGCACCAAGCATGAATGTGTTAAAAACAGCTTAATTTTCATGCAACAGACCTGACAGTAAAATTCATAAAATGGAAATAAATTTTCAGTTTTCTATTCTGTTTAGTTTTTCCATGCTCCAGGGAAGAGACATTTTCATGTATTTGCAGCACTTTAAAAAATACTAGTACTACTTCAACAGAAGCCAGTTAACATCAGTGAAAAATTCCACTGCTGGAAAACTTTCTAACTGAAGAGGTGCAACATGCAGTTGTAATGTGCAACTTGAATCAGGATGTTGATAGGTAGCTGCCCTGGAAATAGAAAATTTCTTTTCTAAGTTCTTGACAACAGATGTGAACAATGACTACAATTCAGGAAATTGTCAAGAAACCACTACCACTTTTGGAGGAAAAAACAATTCCACCTACAGTGCAGCAAAGCAATTCAAAGCACATTTAAACATCATGCACATGGGAGTACTTCCATGAAAATTAAAATAAGCCTATATAGTGCTTTGCCTGGAATACGGCCAGAGAAGAAGAGGGCATTACATTTTTCAAAGATAATATGTTCCAAATTACTATGAATTAAACACATATTTTACAATAAAGCCTTTTAAAATATTTAACTCCTCAGCACTTGGAAAGTGTGGTTTTGGACCACAGGTTCTGAATAAATAAATACTTTTTCCTAGGATTAAGAGTTTCTTATGAAAGTGAACCGCCCTTATTTTTGACATCAGTTCCCAAACATCAGACTTTTGATTTTCCTCCTACACTTGAAAGAACATGCAAGAGTTTCAGAACTTACTGCACCTTTTAACAAAAGAACACCATTTTCAGCTCACAGTACTGTAGGATCCAAGTCAATACCAGGTAAAAATAAACACTGTAAGCATACCAGTTAAGGGAGGGCACTCCATATTGTACAGATGAAGAACAGAAGCACAGAAAAATGAAAATATGCACTAGATCCTACAGCAATCAACCCCAGAATCACGGCTTCAGCCTGGATTTAAATCCTAGGATAGTGTCTGAAAAACAAACTCAAGGAAAGGAAGATTCACCTGTCACTTGCAAAGACAACTAAACAGAAATGGATTCACACACAATCTGGAGCAATCAGCTGTTGCTCTTGTGAGAGCTTTTTAGCCAGGGCCTGCTTACCTAGGGACTTCTGCACCACCAATTACCCAGGCACTGAAGCAGTGCTCAGTAAGGCTCTCTTGATCCCAGAGAAGGGCTCTAGAAAAGGTGATTGATGATGACAGCCCTTTTTACATGGACACATAGTGACAGGACAAGGGGGAAAGGTTTTAAACTGAAAGAAGGTAGGTTTAGATTAGATGTCAGGAAGAAATTCTTTACTGTGAGGGTGGTAAGGCACTGGAACAGATTGTGCAGAGTGGCTGTGCATGTCCCAGCCCTGGAAGTGTTCAAGGACAGGCTGAATGGGGTTCTGAGCAACCTGGTCTAGTAGAAGGTGCTCCTGCCCATGGCAGGGACGTTGGAACTAGATCTTTAATGTCACTTCCAATCCAAACCATTCTGTGATTCTATAGCAGGCAATCCCTGTATTGAATGGATTCATACTCACACCTTTCTCACAGGGTTGATGTGAGGGAGTAAAAAATCCTGGTTTTTTTCACTCCCACAGCAGAGGAACACATGCCACTCAAGTGTCTTGACTTGCTTTTAGTTCCTTCTGAACTCTTACAGTAGCAAACAGGCAGAGTGTTTATTCCCTACATGCTTAGGTCATACTTCAAAGGATTTTCAGAGTTACTGCAATTTGGATAGTAGAAGTGGATGGGAAAGTTTTGTTTTTTGTTTAGCCCAGGTTCTGAATTCATGTTGATGAAAACACCATGAATGCAAACAAGTTTTAGAAGGAAGACAAGCTTAAGTGTCCTTCCACCATCACTTACAAACACTACTTGTTTGCTCCCTCAGCTATGGCTATCACCAATGAACTCAGCAATTCTGAGTCCATACTCAACATCCTCCCCCTCCCACCTCAAACATAAACACCAATCATCTGACAGCCCCACCACTTAGTTCTTTAATATAAGAAGTACCTTTGCCTAGACGAAGCCACATGCAGTCATTCACTCTCATCCTCCACATCAATGCCCGCAACGAAAGCTTAGACCTTCCCCCGGAAATAAACATTTTGACATTTTTTAGGAATCGGCATTTGTTGCAGTTTGAACCCCAAAGCTCAGGAGGGATGACCTTTTCCAGGCAATCCCTCACAAACATGTACACCTGCCAGTGGCTGCTGTGCTGCTTGAGGAGCTCCCTGAGGGCTGAATCACGTGCCTCTCCTGGGTTTTGCTCCTCACTCGGCGGCGGCTCCCCACACACAGATTCTGCAAGGGAAGCACCCTTGTCTGACACATCAGCATGACCAGATTCACATCTGCTGCTTGTCACACACTGAGCAGGCTCTTTCCCAAACTGTTCTGCTTGCTTCTGAACCTCTGCTTCCCCAGGCAAGGCTGCCTGACAGGACAGCTGGATTCTCCTTGTACTGATTTCAGATATCCGGACAGGGCAATTTTTTCTCAAGAGAGCTAAGTAAGCACACCTTCTATGGTTCTTCAGCAGTTTCTGAAATGTGTGCCCCATTTGCCTGTAGCGTTTGGGCAACCTCTTCTTTCTCCGCTTGCGCTTTGGCAGGCTTTGGTTACGCCTTTGCTGCACCTGCCTTTGCCTCAAGAATATAGCTTCTACAAGCCGTCTTCCAGCTGCCTGAGAGCCCTGCAAGCGGCTCAACACAAATGACTGAGGAAAACGTTCTCGGAAACTCCTGCAAGAATACAGAATAGGCTTCCTCTCAATGTATGCTGCAGAACTCAGAAGGCTATTTGGTAACTTCTTTGATAAACCAGGTTGGGCACTTTCCTGCCCTCTGCATTCTGAAGTACGCTCCATGGGTCTGGTTTGTCCTGAAGCCAACTGAGATTCACGCATACGCATCTCTACTCTTCTCCTATGGGGTTCTGCTTGCATTTCAGTGTTGGACTCTACAGGTTTGTCACTCTGAGCTCCCTGCAGAAGAGAGCTTTTACCTGCCACAAAATTCTTCCTGCCGCGAGATGTGTGAGCTAAAGAAGGACCAGACACAGCACTTCTTTCAGAAACATTTGGGGTTTTAATAATGCTTTCAGAACGTGGTGCTACATACGTGGCTGTAGCTACACATCCAGTTTCAGACCTCTCAGAACTACTTTGGTTTACCTCAGGAACAAGATTACAAGCCTTTTCCTCTCTCACTTGCTCCCCTATTTTTGTCCTCTTGGCTGGAATTTCAGGTTGTTCTCTATGAATCTTCCTTTTTAGAGATAGAGCTGTAACTGAAACACATGAACTGGAGCTACTCTGTTTTTCCTGATCTTCAGTAACCATTCTGATCTGTTCGCTTGCTTCAGAAACAGCTTTTGCAGAACACTCGTCAGTGGGCACTAAGCTTCGTCTCTCATTATTTCCTTCATTTCTCATTCCGGAGACATTATCTTGACATGTCTGCCTGTATTTCCACCCGTGTAACTTTAAAAGATAATTTCTATGAAACATAAGCCTTTTTCGCGTGTATTTAAGCAAGCTCGTACATTTACGCTTTGCGAACCTTTGTCTAACAAATACTAGGGATGAGTCCACATTACGTGAAAAAAGTTCATAAACTGGTTGTCCACAAACTTGGTAACAATTACTAGGGGGGACCAGCATAAAGACTGCACAGTGTTCCAATAAATACATCATCACATCATCCCCTATCCGGCTCAACAGTGTCTCCCAGAAGCCACTGATACGAAGAGTTTCCGTGACAGTATTGGGTAGGTAGCTGTGTATCCTTGAAAATGGCATGACTGGGAATTGAGCACTGTTTTCATCCGGTAAGGAGTATCCATACGCGAGGACATTCTTCTTCTTTTTTTCACACAGTCTCTGAACGACTCTTGCGGTGACCTCGCTCTGACTAGATAACTGAAGAAACAAAGAGAAAAGAAAATTAGTTTTCTTCACTTACTCCTCCATAAACCACAATATACCCTTTATATAAAAACACATGCAAAGATACACAGCCCTAGACATCAGTTTTCAAAACAGTATTAACGATTCACAAGTATCATCCTCAAAAATTAAGATTTTCCAAGTGTAATGCAAGATGTTCACTTGTAGCAACATAAGCCGACAGCTTGAAGGAAGTCTTTTTAACATCTGCCCTTTTGATCCTGGCTTTTATGCCCAGGAAACGCCCTACACTGTTCCCTTAGAGTCCCCTCAGCAACTCAAGACTCCACCGCCTCCAGTGAATCCATGTTCGCAGATCCGCGTTTGCAGGCACGCATACATATACATACGTGCTCGCGCAGGCTCTAACCTCCAGGGAACTGACGATAATTTTATTGAGGCCTCCGTTTCCTTTCATGTAAAGGAAAATTCAACGAAACGACTCGGCACACAATTCCAAAACCCACTTAACAAGTCGTCCTAGGTGTGCAACATCTGCTTCCTAACCACAGCAGTTTCACTCATACGGCGCTAAGAAAAAAGCGGTCTTCCCTCTCTGAAAAGCTTTTCCTCTGCTTAAACACTGACGTGCAGCCGGTTCTACCCGCCTCGTCTCTAGAGTGGGGCACTCTCCATCCCCAGTCGCTCCCCGGCCACATTCGGCTTGTTCATCACTACCCACATGGGCAGGCAGGGAGTCAAGGAGCCCCACGCACAGACCCGCAGCGCTATCCGCCCGCCCTAGGCCGGCACCTGGGCTTTGCTCTGCCAGCCCCAAGGAGAGGCAGGGGCTGATTCCAACCGCTCTCCACTGGCTCTGGGGCCAGGATGGAGCGGCGGATGGCTGCGGGAGCCGGCCAGGCCGGGCCGGCAGCAGCCGCCAGGGGCCAAGGGCCGCCCCGCCACCCCCGCGCACGCACGGAGCGCGGGAAGCGCCGTCCTGCCCTCAGTCCG
>JANPWX010000038.1:6072793-6104879 GCA_024734555.1 Trochalopteron elliotii
TTGCTTTGAAAGGAAACTCTCACAAGATGAAGAAGTGAGGTGTCTTTCAAAAACCTGAAGCTGTGTTCAAATATAAAAGTGAAAAACAAATCAAAGTATCAGATTAGTTTGATGAATAACTTCTCAAAGTGGAAAGAAACATGAAACATCAGAAGTGGGACAGCTTGCCAGGAAGTCTATAATGCAAAATTAGAGAAGGAACACTTAGGACAATCGTGGCAATACTGAGGAACTTGAGAGAGGCTCCTGTGTCAAATCTCTGCACACAGCATGAACAGTCTCAAGCTCGAGTACTGTGAATTATGTTGTTCAAGAAAAAGAAAAAAAAATTAAAAAATCAGTGAGTCTCTGTAATTAGATTGTAATTACCAGTGAGTTTAAAGGATCTCAGTGATTATCCATGTCAAGCCAGAAAGTTTCTGTATAACAAGCTATGAAAATACCTAACCTGACATCAAGGATGCCAAAGGATGTAATGGGGACTACCTAACAATAAATCTGAAGACTCAGCTGTGCAAGCTGACTAACTCTGTAGTAGAAAATGGATTTAGTGGACACGTGGATAACTATGGCACATTGGAGAAGTCAACATTACTTTTGCTGAGGATGACATGATACAAGTTGTGCTGGTTTTGCATTGATTGACAACCTGTTAAACCAATTGGGGAGCGGGATACGCCTCTGCAAACACACATGTGAAAAGTAAAACAAACGCCGGGAAACGCTCTCTTTGCTTCCAGCCTTCGAACAGGTCGGCCTGGGCTGGCCCGTGAGGCCCCTGCGGCCGAGCTCGGGACGGGTTCTGCTGCGATGCTGGCCCCTTTCCCGGCAGAGCCCGCCGGTCTGTGCCGGCCGGGGGGATACACCGGCGCCAGAGGCAATCACGCAGCCAGGACCAGCGCCGAGAGGAGCAGCCGGGGCCGGGAGTGGCCGCCCTCATCCCCAAACGGGAGCGGCCGCGTGGCCGGGACTGCGCGGCCGGGACCAGCGCTGCGCGACCGCGGCTGCCTCGGCATGGCTCGCTATGGACTTCGTTTGCTTCGCTGTTTCAGCCAGCTGTGCTGCGGACTGAGGGACAAAGACAGCAGCAGCAGTTTTTCTTGTTTCGGCACTCTTGTTTCGCTGAGTAAAGCCAGCGGCCGGCACAGCTGGTACAGTGTGGGCAGAGACCACATGGCCAGCAGCGAGAGGCACGGCGAACGATCTCTGTTCAGAGCCTGGATGAGACCGACTTTTCAGCGTTGCAGAATTCTATAAAGACTGTTTTAATTTATAAAACTTGAGAACAGGTAGACTTGAGAACAGCAGTTCTCTCCCGAATTAGAAAAGGAAAGAGGTGGGGACAGGTGGGGAGAACAGCGTGAGACACTTAGGTCAGTAAGGAAGGAATCAAATTCTACATAAGAGGTGTTAGGAAAACTAATCCACAAACGCCAGAGGTTTACGTCCAGAAAGGAGACAGACGAGTCCTTTTACTTTATTTGAATAAAGGGAGAGGCCATGGGGAATTTCCCCTGGGGTGTCTCAAATTTTTGGAGGACGCAGCCTCCTATTTATCCTAATTTCCCAGCTGCATTTCCCTCTCTCTTTCCCCATTGGCTGAAGTACTTGAGACGTACATTCCCGGAATGCCTAAGATTTCCCCTTTAACGTATAATTCTCCCTTTTAATTTTTCATTCTTATGGAATTTATGGGTTTCCCCCATTCATCTTTTCTTTCTTTCATATTTTGTTTCATTCATCTTTCAATATCCAGTTTCATTTATCAGCAAACCTACAGTTTGTTTATAAAGGCAAATATCTTCTTTTCCATTAATTAATCAGCGGAATCCTTCCCATTGTTTGTTTTATCTCTCAGTGCTAGTTTTATCTACCAGCAGACCCACTGCCTATTTGTAAAGACAAATCTGTCATTCCTCTCAGAGTGGATTGAGGGGGTGCCTTGTTCTTGGGTTGTGGTTCTTTAGTGAAGCTATGGTGAAGATATATTTTGGATATATCAAACCTCCCCCCGCCCCCCCGTAAATTTATGTAACATGTTGTGGGGTGCAGCGTTCTTCCTATAGTAGTGAGCAGAGGTACCAGTGTTGCAGTGAACAAATGTTAAAGTAGCTGTAATTCAATGAGGAGCTTAAACAGAAAAAGAGGGAGATGAGAGAAGTGAGAAACCTTGCCCCGGGAATGAAAGCAGAGGACCTCTGTTTCCAGAGATAAATTGAAAGAACTTGTTTTTATGCTAGGGCAGCTCATCCTTGAAATAGCACCCCAATAAGCTTTGGGAAAGCTGCAGAGCATGGGAGAGACTCTTCACATTGAGAACAGATTTTTTTTTCCTTTCCCTGGGCGGGTAGTTCGCTGTGACATTAAAGCCACGAGAGAACAACTTTTCCTGTCAAAAGTCTCCACAGCATAATAAGAGCGACTCCTCTTCCCAGAAGGACTGATTGAGAAACTATTTTAGAAGTGATAAACTGAAGTCCCAGGTTTTGTCTCTATACATTGTCCGTAGGAAGGAGGGGAAGGTGTTCTGAAGTTTTATTCTGATTCTTATTAATTGTTTTTCTTTCTTTTCAGTTCTGTTTACTTAAAGTTTCTTTATGCCCTTTAAGTTTTGAGCCTGCTTTGCTCTTCTCCTAATCCTATCTCACAGCAGAGAAAGAGTAATTCTAGTGGGCACTCAAACCAAAAAAGGGGACATTCTTTTGGTCATTTCAGGTCAGTTGTCCTAGCTGTGTCCACTCCCAGTTTCTTGCCCACCCCAGTCTGCTCATGGTGGAGGCAGAGTGGGAAAAAAGAAGTTCTGATGCTGTCCAAGTGCTGCTTAGCAATACCAAGATGTGGGTGTGTTGTCTGTTAGTCACAGACCAAAGCAGAACACAAACAGACTGCTTTGAAGAAAGGTAACTGTCCTTGCCAGACCCAGTACAATTTGTCAGAGTAAGACCCCTTTTTGGCCCATCACATCCATCAGTCTGAGTCATCACTGACTTGGGGATCTTCAGCCAATGTGGCTGATCTTAGTGCCAGTCTCGCCTGAGGCTACTGCTTTAGACAGATCATACAGTCATGTGCCTTTAATCAAGGACATCCCTTCAGCTTAACCAGCTGCTCAGTGAAATCCCTTTTCAGAGCATCAGTCATGTGTCATGGTTTTTTATCTGCTGTGGAATGAAGCCTGTTGTGATAGTAGTAACTTGCTCTCTTGGCTTGCATCTGCAGTCTTTGTTTTCTTTACCGTGCTCTTGGTAAATGGAGATGTGATTTGGTTCTCTGGCTCATCCTGTGCAGAGGGCATGTGGTGTGGGGAAACAAGCCCTTTCTAGCACTGTTATCACAATTACCAGACTTACATGGGTCTGGCTCTTCCCATGTCGGTCCACCACAATCCTCTGGATTGGGACTCCCCCTCAGAGCTGCAATGGTCCCTTCACCTCTTAAATGCCTTTTCCAGGCCATTGTGTGTGTCTCACACTGTGTCATGGTCCCTGAATGGCATCACTCTTCTAATACCAGCCCCAGACTTACTGTATGATTCAGCTTCTCCCTACTTGTCTATTGCTCCTTAAAATAGGTGTTCAGCCCTTCCTTTCCTCCCACATTTCCCTCCTGAAAGTCAGGTCTTTATTGCATCAGACATACTTTGTGCCCATCGAACACTGAACTTTTCTATTCTGTTTAATAAATGCTCAGTGCTGCTTTTCACACATCAGTCCCAGTATTTCCTTCCCCCAAGCTCTTTGATCCTTATCTCAGCCTCATGGCTGGCAGCCAGCTATGCCCGAGTGTATCACACTTTGCTCTTCCTCAGGTTTCACACTGGCTTTCAGTATTAGGGAGTTTGAGGGGAAATTAATTTTCCATGTGCTGGTTTTGGCTGGGGTAGAGTTAAATATCTCCATACTAGTTATTACAGGGCTATGTTTTGATTTTGTGCCAGAAAGAGTCTTGATAACACAGAGATGTTTTTGTTACTGCCGGGCAATGTTTACAGAGTGTCAAAGCCTTTTCTGCTCCCTTCACCACTCCAGTGAGGAGGCTGGGGGGGCACAGGAATTTGGGAGATAACACAGCTGGGAAAGCTGACCCCAGCTGACCCAAGGGACATTCCGTACCATATGGTGTCACACTCAGCATATAAAGCTGAGGGGAGACTGGGGGCCGGGGGAAGAAGGTGTTCAAGGAGAAGAAGGGCATTGGTTGGTTGGTGGTGTAAGTGCTTAAATTTGCATAATTTTTCTTTTTTGGGTTTTATTTTCCTCTGTTTATTTTATTATTTATTTTTATTATTTATTTTAATTTTATTTATTGACCTGTAACCTGTTCTAATCCCTTCTTCTCTAATATCTCATGAGTGGGGAGACTGGCATTTTTCATTCCTAGTTGCTCCCTGATCAGTTTGTGATTAGCAGGACCAAAGCATGCAGATGAACCACAGCAGTGGAAAGCCTACCTGGCTTTGGTCTGCTTGATACAGACTAACCTGGGGCTGGAGACAGCTACAGGCAAATAATGCCTGGTAAAAGTGTTGAGTCAACTTTTCAACATCCAAAGTAAGAGTAAGATACTCCACAAGTCTTTGCAAATGTGCAAGGAATAGAAGGACAAGTCATCATAAAGGCAACCATCAGAGCTCTCTCAATACAGACCGTGGAGCTGTAGATGAAAAAAGAGAACCTTGGGGGACAGAAACTGGGAGGCAACTATACCCAAATACACACATAGACTCAAAACAGCTTGCAAGACTCTTTATGGGTACCATATGGCAAGGACTAAAAGGGGAGAGTACCATTAAACAGAAAGATGGAGGCACCAGGGGAGATGTCTATCCTACTCTTTTAACCAAACAAAGGCAGGCATGAGCCACAATGCCCCAGTGTCAAAAGTGTCTTTTGAATCTATTTTGTTCCTTCTGATGAAGGAAGGGGGAGGAGGTGTTTGTAAAAAGAATAATTTTAAAAAGACCTCAATCAAACCAGGATTTTTAGGGACCCACTATTAAAAGGAGCAGTAAGAAACAGAATAGCTTAAAGAAAAAGCTGAAGCCAACTGATCAGCTCCAGATACCCTTACAAAGGACAGATCACAGTTCTCCCTTTATACAAAGAGAAAATTCTTAATTAGAATAATAGAATATGTTGAGTTGGAAGGGATCCATCAGGATGATCAAGTCCAACTTCTGGCCATGCCCAGCACCATTCCTAAGACTGACACCATGTGCCTGAGAGCATTGTCCAAATGCTTCTTGAACTCTGTTAGCCTGGTGGTGTGACCACTTCCCTGAGGAGCCTATTCCCTTGCCTAGCCACCCTCCGGGTGAAACACTTTTTCCTAATAGCCAACCTAAACTTCCCCTGACTTCAGTTTCATGCTGTTTACTCAAGTCCTGGCACTGGTCATGAGAGTGACCAGAACCTTCCCCTTTGCTTCCCTTCACAGGGACGTTTTGGACTGCAATGGGGTCTCCCCTCAGTCTCCTTTTCTCCAGGCTGAACAGACCAAGTGACTTCAGCTGCTCCTCATTCGGCTTCTCCTCAAGGCCCTTCACCATCCTTGTTGCCCTACTTTGATGCTAATAGCTTAATGTCTTTATTTTTATATTCCTGTAACCACTGGAAAAGCGCATCAGTCCTCACACAGGGCCAAACTTCCCTTAGTGGGGGAGGGGGAACAGTCAGAGACTGTCATTGGGCATCTGGGAAGGCTGGGCTCTCCATTTCTTAATATCTATAGTTAGATCTTTTCACTCAAAGGGTTTTACATGGGACTATCAGGAACGCATAATTAGCATTGTAAGAGGGATAAGAGGCTGTGCTGGTAGTGGGCAGCCTCCTCAAGTCCCTTCCCACCTGTTTTAGATGATAAGGAAGAGCTGTAAGCTGTAAAGGGTACCAGCATTACCAATAAATGGCCACATTTCACTTCTTCAAGATGAGATTCATCTTCTGATGGAAAAAACTGGAATGCGTGGTGTTTGCAGAAAAACTGCAGGATTATGTGTCTTAATGCTTCTGTTGCCGAGCTGTAGGTGCTGTAGCTGAGTTACTGGAGTGCCATGTTAAAAGGGAACATGTACTGGTGCCGAGGCTGCAGCTTGGCAGGATCCACAGCCCCTGCCCCAGAGGAACAGAAGCACAGCACAGCACACTTTTTGAGCTCTGCTGGTAAGAAAATCCTGCCTGTGCTGCTGCTGTTTTGTAAATCCATTTGTCCTGTGGCTCCTGGGGAGAAAGTCCAAAGGGTGGAAGGTCGCTTCCTGGAGAACGGCAGCAGGAAATGATGAGCAGGAAGCAGCAGGGTATGGAAGTGCAGAGCAGTGCAGGAACAGAGGCATTGTGCCACGGGCCAGCTACACCCACAGAGTCCAGGCAGCTGCCTTTTATCACTTATGTCCTCAGAGAGTCAGGACTCCAGTGCCGAGTTCTGGGCAAGACCAGCTTCCAGAAGCATATGATGGTTTTCTCAATTAATTCTAAAACAGCTCCAAACCAAAATTACAGTAATCTTTTAGTTTCCAAAGCCATTACAAGCCTAATGAAGATGAGAATGTGAAATGGTCACCTAGTTGCTTACAACAGTAAATCCCATTAGAAGTGAGGAAGTTTTAAAGTTACTCTTAGACACTTAAACAGATTCTAGATACTGATTATCCAGCATGAGCTGGTTCACATACAGAACCACATTTTTAGCTGATGTCATTACCACAACTAGAAAGTTAAAACATATAATTCAGTGTCTCCAAAGTTCATACTTACAGTTCTTTTACCACCTTTCTTTCCAGTAACAAAAGGTAACCCTTTATCCCGTGTGCCAAGTCTTTTATTTGGAAATGGAATGCATAAAACAATGACTTGAACAGGAAAGTCTTGCTCATTTTAAAGACTTAAAATGTTCTAATTTTATATGTTTTATGACTATTGTATAGGATATCATGAGGGCCGTCCCAAGAAATGCAAGACACAAGACCAGTAAACTCACAGTATGTAAAGGTGCAAGAGCAATTTTTCCACAGCTGTGTACAAAAATGAGCAATGAAACATCAGAAATACCCAAATACACCATTCTGGACTTCGAGAAGCTACTCTAGAAGAACTGATGATTGGGTTGTTTTGAAATGGCACAAAAAGGGAACGTGCTATATGCATTTTTTATATCAGGAAAACTTCACACACATTTAACTTAATGTGAAATGTTAGTCTGCTTAACAGCAAAGAGCTCATTCCAAACAAATTCAAAACAGGTACAAGGTACAGCCAATGCAACCTCAGTTTTGCATAGACTTACTTAGGTGTGTTTAATGCTAAAATCAATAATCTGTAGTTACAGTTAACAGCATAATGAGCCTTTGACATTAACAGGAGATAAATATTCACTTCAAGACTCCTTTCCATTGCCAGCAGTGTGTAAGGAGGACTTCAGTATAGGAAATACTGTAGTCTGTAGCAAAACACAATAGGCAGGCACACTTCTTTATCTTTTTGGGACCCAAATATTTATATGGTCAGACTTTTGCAGTATCAGAACTGGAAAAAATCCACTTCACAAAGTAGTTACAGACCACAGGAGCTGACCTGTGTTCTTCAAGGTTATTCAATGAATATTTTCAATTCATAACAAATTGGGGTTAAACAGCCTTGCACAAACAGCATGCAGTTTAATAAACTTAAGAATCATTATCGTTTATTTGTAAACTTACTGACCAAAGCAAAACGAGAATTGGAAACTAGAATTCTGCCTTTTGAATTTTTAAATTTTATTTTATTCCTGCTGAAAGGAATGCATTCTGTATTTCCCTTACTGTTACTGAGAAACTTACTTTTAAAAGCCTTTGAAGAATTTAAATTTAAAATTTTTCTAACCATTTTTAAAAGTGGTTTCTAGATATAGTCGTGGAGTTTGGATTTTGGTATAATAATTCAACCTGATGATCCTTTACAAATGTGAAAGAAACAGATCAAAATACCTCCCTTAATGAATTCCATTTCCATGGAGTACAGATTTTAAATTGTATGAAATATATGAATTGTTCTTTACCAGGCTATTTTTTTCTCTGTATCTGTGTAGTTTGTTGAACCTGTACTTGAGCAAAATAATTTGAATATATGTGTTTCATCTGAAAAACAGGATAGGGCAGGGAGGAAGAGGGGAAAAGATTGAGGAATTATTCCCTTTGAAATACAACACAATTGGCCTAGTAGGGCACTGTAGTTCCAAATGATGAAGAATTTAAGAAGCATTAAGAGACTTTCCCAGCACATAACAATGATCTGCTTAATACCTACTATGCCAAAAAATCAGGTTTGTCAACAATGCAGGAGGATTTCTATAAACTTGCATACATATTGAAAGAAATCATGTTACAGTTTTTTCACACCTTAATTCATTTTAAGAAAAGTGAAACCCCTTGCCATACTGTGCGCCAAGAAAGTGGCGGAATTTGAAGTTTAACACCACCATCTACCTTATCCTATATTTCCAACAATATACTTTTTTAGCTAGGAATTAACAATTTTTACAATTTCCATTATCTCCATTATCAAATGAGAATGATTTGTAAGTAGAATATAATCCAATATGATACCTTTTATTTTTGACAGCCCCCAGCTTGGCAATAATCCTTGATTCTACTGTAACACAGTGTCTTATTTTTTCAGTTTTCATAGCCTAGTGGCACAGGCACCACAGTTTCAGTTTGTGAGTTGTCTTAAAAACACAGATTTGGATCTTAATTACAATGGTCAAGATGTTTAGGTTTTCACTGAAGAGAAGCTGAAATGCAGGAAGTTTATATAATGTCATCTGGCAGACTGCAGACCTTGTGAGGAAAGAAGAGGGTCTTGAAAGAGGAGGATATCAAAACTAGATTTTGGCAATATAGAAGATGTATTGTCCATGTAGTTCTGTCATAAGCTTTAAAAATACTCTGTTTAAATAAGTTTTTCCTTCCTTAAGACCAGGTAATACACAAAGCGAGTGAGAGTCCACGGGTCAGAATCTTCTTCAGTTCTTAGTTATTCTCTATGAGCCTTTTTTTTTGACTTTTCTTCGTAACATTCTCCAAACTCATTTACTCTGCTCTTATCCACAGGATAAAGCCTGGCAGAAAAAAACCACATCTTTAGTTACATTACAGTCTCCTATCTGAAGGAATTAAGCAGTTCTGTGATGCTTAATTTTAGAAGTGAATTTCTTTGTCATCGTATTCTCTATTCCCATTTGTGGCAACACTCAACATCTTTCTGCACAGACATATCAGCTTCTTCATAATATGACTCAACCACTTGTGTCATAACAGAACCTCTTAAGAGATGTATTAGCTCCCCATAAGCTTGGCTGCAGTCTTTTCTCAAGCAATCCAGGATACCTCTCAAACTTGTAACCAGTGCCCAGCCCCTATCAGAAGCTGCTGACCACTTAATTTCTACAAAACAACAATAAACAAAAATGTTTATTCTTGGGAACAAGAATATACTTTCTGTAACCTCACTATGAACAGTATTTCCTAAGCAGTGCATATAGCTTTCTTTCCCATCTGATTCTAGTTGCCTAAAGAATCTGAAACTTGACAGGTACTCAACTTATAAGAGAACTTGGTAACTTGTTTTGGCAAACCAGATAAACAGAAAAGCAGAGCAGGGCAGTCCTCCATCAGACATCACCCTTCACTACTGCCCTGCAGAGCACCTTGGAGAGCATGCCTCAGACACTGAGCATATGGTGATGTGACCCCCAGCTAAGGGTTAGAAGCCCAGAATTTCTAAATGGGTTTGTGAATAGAGGCTTAGGAATTTCTCTCCTTCCCCTTATTTTAGGTATTTATGTTTCACATTTGATTTTTTTCTTGTCATTGTTGTTTTTGTGGTTTTTATTTTTGTAGTTTTTACTTGGTGTTTTTTTTGGTTTTTTTTTTGAGACAGGGAGGGGGGTTTGCAACTTCCAAATCTGGTGAAAAGAAGGATGTTGTCAGGAGGGAAAAGGGGAAACTGACAAAAATTCTGAGTACTGTGAGAAGAGGAAATTTTTGACTACTCTGTATCATGTCCAGGATTACTGTCAGTTATGGGAAAATGTTTTTGTTTCTCTTATCCATATTGAGATCTCCTTTGCAGGGTGCCCTGCTCACCATTCCCTTTGCTAGACATACATGTAATTAACATTAGCCAGACCATACTATACTATATTATATATTATTATAGTATAAAACTTCTGCTCCAAGTCTATCCCAATCTATAGTTCTTTATAGCAACAAGACTTCAACCATCCATAGCATTGTAAAAACTGTAACGAATATTAAAGGAACCATCTAAAGTTTAATTCCATATTAAAGGAATATTTACCATCTTTGGTAGAGATAGACCAGGAACACAACATCATCTCTAAAGCAGGCCAGCCTATGAGATGTTGGCATAGTGATGATAAAAGCAAATATATCATCAATAAAGGTGTTGAATGCCTACAAATAAAAGAAAAGTATACTTCAGTTGGCTGTGAAGAAAGGAAGTCATCAGTCATACAAAGTTAGAAGCTTCCTATATTTTTCTGTGGGAACACAGACTTCCTCCATATTCATAACAACACTTAAAAGTTATGCTGCAAAACTAATTAATGAAAACTTTAAAATGTCTTCTTTTAATGAAGACCATACTGTCTACTACAGACTACAAGTTACAAGTAAAAAGGAAGTAGGACTGCTTCAGGTAAGTGAGAGTACTGTCATGGGAGGGGAAAAACACAGACTCAATTTCAGAGAAAACTTCAAAAGAAACTGGAAAAACCCCCAGACTTCTGTTCATTCATTACTCAAATGACATGATTTACAAAATGTCACTTGACTTTCGTTTTCTGTAGAAATTTTTCCATAAGTTTGTTAATTTATTGCTCTTAAGAAGATTAATTTGACAGCCTTGGAAAGACTTTAAAATATTTTCAGTGCTTTCCTGGAAGTAACCATGTCTTGAATAAGAGATGGATAATTTTCTATGCCATTTCCAATCAACTAGGCATACTATAGGCTCTATTTCTGCAGCAATAAAGAAAGGTAACTTAACCAAAAAGCAACTCCTCTGGATCTGGCGCTTGGCTACAGGGAGGCTGCACACATCAACCCTTACAGTGCACCAGTTCTAGTGCTCATGTTGCAATAAACTGTTTCAACTCACTAAAAACATCAGGAAACAAACCCAGCAAAGAATATTCACTGTTGGGTTAACAAACTGAGTCAGGTACATGGCTCCTTTCAGTTTAGCAAGCTGTACACTAATCCGTACCATAAGAAGGGGTAAAATGATGTAAGCACAAAATTCCCTCTACAAAATTAACCAACGTTTATATGATGAAAGAAAATACCAGCAGAAAAGGGGGGTGTTGGACAGGGCAGAGTTCGGATTAGTTACAACAGGAGACCTCTTTCTGTCAGGTCAAAACAAATCCATCCATCTGAAGTTACTGAAGAATATGGCTGGCACGTCTCAAGCCTGTGCAAAGGTTTGTCATGGAGCAAAAATAAAAACCTTGGCAAGCTGGAAAAGACAGCCTTTCCAAGTCAACACCCAAGTGAGTGATCCTACAAAGACAACAGGAAGAAAAAGCCAAATGCTCCAACCTTCAGGCACACAGGCAGTCTTCATAAGCCACTGCAAGTGAACACAACAAGGCAGCCCATCCAGCAGTGTTTGGATCATTTTCTTTGGAGATTACCTCACTTGAAGATACTCTTTATTAATGATGAAGGGCATAAACATAAAACCCACAGAAACTGGAAAGTCAGAGTTCAAATTAAGGAAAAAAAACTCAACAAAGGTTTGTAAAACAATGACCATAGGTGAGCCCTAAGGCTCTTCTTTTCACTTCAAGTGGAGAACAAACAACTTTAAGTATCCATTAAAATATAAAATACTCCCTCCAGAGCTCTCTAAATTAAACATAATTGAAAACAAAAATACACTTCTTTCTCCACACACACGTGCCTTTGTTGTGAGTAGCCTGTGGCATCTAAACAGGAACCATAAATGCTCTGTAAGAAAAGGCTGTTGAGCAAGGTTGTACTGATTTAAAGGCTATTTGCTTAAATAATCTCCCTCTGTTGTTTATTTAACTGCTGATGTCTCTGCTCAGTTATTTTCTTTGGTGAAGTAAAATTGTGAAATTACTTCACTAATATACCTTTTGCTCCCTCCTCTTAAGAAACATGCTGATTTGCCTAGTATATGCCTAAAGTACTGTGTTTATTGATGTTTTTGTCTCTATTTCCACATCAAACACTGCTTATTTGCTCTTCTGCTACCAGCTATATTTCAACCTGTTTTCCTAAATGCACTCTGTTTCCTTAAAAACAGTAAGGCAGCAGAAAGTTGGAAAATTGCTATAGGCTCAGAAATGGAAAAGCCTTTGAAGGATCTTTAGGTGTATACATTTTAGTTCTTTTGTCCCAAATCTTCTGTTCAGAATTGGACACCATTCCTTGAACAGTTTTTAACACTGTTCCTTTAAAGTACAGATGTTCTGGAGAATTGTAATATATCAGCACAAAGGAAAAATGAAAGCACTTATTTGTGGAAGCACAAGTGAAAAGGGTACATGGTGATGACATCAGGGTCTTGACCCCAGCACATCCAGCCAGGGTTTCTCAGGACACAAAGAGCAGGAAAACAAAGCACAGTACAAAAATCCTCATGACTTGGATTGGTGGGAAATGATAGTCAAAACAATATCAGCTTTTTAGGGGTACAAGAACAAAACTAGCATATAGTTACTAATGGAGGGAGAACACAGGAGACATGGGAACTCAACAGTGGGTGTCCCTTGTTATCCACATCAGCGCATGGAATCCTGACTGGGATACTTGGGTCTATCATCTTGCTGTTTGAATACTGTACAAACCACTTGGACACACAAGTGGGTGCCTGTGGATATACAGTTATCAAAGGGTTAATGAGCTGATTTTGTTTTTAAATAAACTAACTTTCCCCTCCAAGGTCTGCTGTTGAGCTTGGCTGCAGCACTGCCTTATTTCCTACCAGGGCAGTGGGGACACCACAGTGCAGACCCTCTTCCCCCGTGGAACAACCCCCTCACATTTGCCCAGAAGCTCACAATTACCACCCTGGCACAGAACAGTGTGTACATTACTTCAGTCTCTGGTAGCTCCTGGAACCTGGCAAAATAAGGTCTTTCAGCATTACTAACTCTTTCTTGAGAACTATCCCTGGTCAGTGATCCACTGACATTTTCTTAAAATAATGCAATTAACTGAGACTGATAAATTTATCTGCAAGACCAACATCTGCACTCATGCAAGAGAGCCAACAGTACAAAAAGCAGTATTACCATAAAAACTAGGACAAAAGTATTCTCATCAAATGGCAGTCATTATGAAAAATGAAAATCAGTGTGTTTTTTTTTAAGGACAGTTACAAACAAGTTTAGTTCTTAAAATAAGTACAGCCATCCTTAAGGTATTTATTATTAAGCTGTTTCTTACAGAAAGTAATTTTCAAAATGACTGTACCCAACTTTAAATTAGAGCTTTACTTACTTTGTATGTGAAAGCCTTCCACGGTAAGTGTGCAACAGATTTCATCTAGAAATAAAAAATATCAAATTGTAATGAAGTCTGGAAGAAGAGACCAGAAAAGTAGACTTTCATCACTTTTCAATCTTACCTTGTAGTTTACAAATAGTTGGGGCAGCATAAACAGGAATCCAAAAGCATACACTCCTGAAGATGAAATATGGAAAACAAACAAATGCACAGATGTTCATCACACAACTGTAATTTCATAATTAGTAATTTGCACTTGTTTTTTTCTAAAGAGTGCAGATACATCTAATTATTTTGCTCACTTTGGGTTGATTCTTGTCCCTTTTTCAATCACTGTGCTAATTTAATAATAAGTTATGGCTCTGTATTACACTGATCCAAATGACAGCAATTAATATTCTACTTTTGAGTCCTGGCCTTCATTTGAAGAAATATGAACAGAAAAGAGAACAGAAGGGACTCACCGTTGACAAAACTGTTAATCAACCAGGAGTACCAGCTACAAACAAAGAAGAGAGTACAGTTATATTTCTCTTCAGCCAAAATTATAACACATCCTATACACCACTGCACACTGACTACTCCAAGAAACAGCGATGTTACAGATGACTCCATGCAAGAACTAAATACCTCACATATTCCTTGGATTAGGAGGGGCTCCAGAGAAGGCAGTTTAAACAAATAATGCTTATCAGTCCATACAAGTGCAGTGAACCCTGGCTGTGTTAAGGTAACACTGTATTCTAAATATTAAAGAGTCACTTAAAATGGCACAGTAAGGACTTCTCAAACTTCAAACAAGTACCATTCAGTGCAAACCACAACAGTAGGCACTTAAAAAAGTAAATACAAGGAATCTATGTTTTTCACTCCTTGCATCTAATAATCTTCCCAGATGTTCAATGGAGCACAATCTCAACAAAATAATGGTAATGCTACAGACAGTGATGGAATTCCATACTTCTGCTTGCAATCCTGAGAACTGCCATGCTCTGGTTACATCATTTAAAATTAAACTTGCTCTGCTCTGTTACTGACACATTAATAGCAACATTACAGTAGTAGCAGCATTTCAGTAATCCACAAGCATTTAAAGAATGCATCAAAAAACGCCTCCAAGATTAAAGGATAATCCACCGCTAAGAGTACTTGTTCTGTCACATTTCCTTACTGATTTAACAATGGCAAGAATTCTATTATATGAATTGTTTTCACTTCCTTAAGCTGCAGCTCATAAAATACCTGAAATATAGTATTTTGGAATACTAAACAAATTCAAGAATTTTGTCAGAAAAGCAGCATTTTAAAATGCTGCGTATTTGTTAGCTGCTTACTAAGTCAAAAACCTTTTGAAAAAACTGCTTTTCTAATAGCCTAGAAATTGTACCAGTTTCTAGTATGAGTCTTACAGATCATGTATGCAGCAACAGCTTAAAATAACATTAGGAAAAACTACTACTGCTTGTTTTCTCCCATTCCATCTGGGCCTAAGGATTATTAAAAAATGCCTACATGGCCATCACCATGCTTGTGTTTGCAGGTTTTTCCTACAACAAAGTCTCATGGCTGCACACTTGCTTGCATCTCTCCAACACAAAATTAACCAGCTATTTTGAGTGAAAGGGGACAAGGGTTTCATTTGTTCGTGAAATACTGAGTGGCCAGCTCTTGCTGAAGTATGTTGCAGGAAGTCCATGGCTCTAAAGGAAGAAAGAGCCCTTTCTCAGAAATGCTTTTGCTTGCTTGCCATCATAGCTATCATATTTGGGAACAGAGAAGCCTCTTGTTCAAAGCAAATAATTTTGTGAAGGTTTTTGCTTCTCTCTGCTATTGGACAGGTTCAACCCCTGAATTCCCTTCATCTCTCCTGTCACCAACTGGTCCTCTGAACATCAATGACAGCTTGCTTTCTCCTCTTCTGATTGACATGTATGCAAGCTATTGAATTCTATGCTGAAGTAATATCAGGTTACTTGTGAAATACAACAGCCCATTGCTTACAGGATGTTAAAAAACCATCTAAATTCTTTGGCTTTAGATAGACAGCACAAGGAAGTCTCCAGTTCCTGGCTTAGGCATTAAACTAGTAATTGATTTCCATAACCATGAAGAAAAAAATGGGGAATGTTTCAATTCCATATAAGATAATTTATAGAGTTACAGTACCTTTTGTATTTGACATTCAGCAAGGAGTAACCTGCACCTCCAATACACAGTGGATAGAGCAAATATGACAAGTATTTCATAGCCTAAGAGACAAGGAAAATGATTTGTTAGTTCACATTCTATATGAAAGAATTTGTCATCGGATTAAATAGAAGACAGCCATATAATTTTTTCCTGAAAATCTTTTTTCTATTCCAAAATGTCTGCTTTAATTTCCACTATGTTTCCACTTCTAGTGGTTGTGGTGAAAATTCCAAAGCCCAGTTTAGACAAGCAATCACCTTAGAGCGTAGACATCAAGAGACAGCAAAAAGATCAGTGTCTAAAAGTAGCTCCCTACTTAACACTGATGTTGTCACCTATGCTCAACTCCCTTCAGAAATCAGGAACCATGTGAACACTCCTTCAGTAAAAATAACAAGTACAAATAACAAGTATTAATATCAGTACAAATATCAGCTTTCAAATTTGTGAGTGGTAAGCCTTTTAGACCTCTCTTCACATAAGTCACTTGCAATTCTGCTTCTCGCAGTAATGCCTCAACCAGATTAAACAACCCAAAGAACTATTTCACTGCTTCCTTTCATAAATTATCAGACTGAATCCTCACTATCTGACCATCTACACAATGATGATCCATTGGACAACTGAGGACATTTCCATGAGGACATGGAAAATGCACTTGCAGAAAAAAAGAGCAAAACCAGTCAATCAACAGGTGACACATCCAGACTTTGCAGATCGGAAGTCATAGGATTCCCTCTTACCTGGGCATCATATTCCTCGGTTTTCTTTTCAGAGTCATTGTATGCACCAAACTGCAACACATGAAAACCATAATCACATCAGAACACTGAGGTAAAGCATTTGCTGTCCAACTCCCTACATTAAGCAGGTAACAAAACTTTAAAAAACTTCTATATAGGAGAGTCATATATTTGTCCTGTGCAGCCTACTTAATATAGGGTAGGCAAAAAGATTAACCTGTAACCTCATATTTAACAGCAAACTTCCAGGACTTTTTTGCTTAGAAAAATGCAGTTGAGACAGCAGAATTCACAAAGCAAAAACCAAGTCAAGTAGCTAAAAATTTGTCAGATACAGGAAGCATTTATTGAAAGTCACAACTGTGAAGAGGTCAGTTATGGATTATCTCCACATGTCCAGAAATTCTGCCTGCTTAAACACAATTCCTTGATTACTGACACAGGAACAAGCAGAGCCATCAGTCACTCAAGACACACAGACTTCAAGCAGCACAAAACCCCAGCACTTCTTATGAAGAAGCACTGAATATTAGACAATTGTTTCTTCTACCAACAAGATAAACTTTCAGTGTGGACTGCACTTTGCCACTGCATGTTCTGCAGTCTCAGCACTTCATTTTACCCAGAAGAATCATCTAAGAGTGTACTGTCCCCAGAACATGCCACATCTTCTGTCAGTTCCACAATGGAGAAGCTATATCTACAGGTTCATGAAAATGACAGTTTCTTGTTTCAAAACATGATGTCACCTAAGAGTGCCTTTCCAACAGTCCCACCTATAAAGCTTTAGCAGGACTGACAGAGGAGTTCTGAAGTTTCATGCACCACAAATACATACAAATAGCTGCTTCTTCTGAAGAACTCAAAGAAAGAAACAGGTTTGAAAATGCTCATCCTGCTATTGGATTAAGCCATTCACAGAAAGATGTACACAGGAAACTTTTATAATAAAAAAAAAAAAATCCTAATTTCCCTAGAAGTCAAGTTGCACAGTAACCTGGAAATAGATGGGTGACTCAAGAGTGTAATCATTAACAGGGCAATGTCTACTATACCTGAAATTTGGGTCTCAAACCTTGCCACCTGATTGTCATTTTCAAGGCCTTCTTCACCTTCCAGAGCTGTGATCAGCAAAAACAAAACATGCACATAAAAGATTATTATACAAAGGAACATCTTATGAAGGATTCAGATAATAAGAATCAAGATTCCAGAATACCTATTTTAACCACCCATTGCATGAAGCAGTAGCAGACTGACTGCAGCACACACTACCTGTGTCTACACAAAGCAAATGCTGTGTCATCAAACAAGTACAACGTTGTGAGCCTGCACTATTAAGTCTTTTTATCAGATGATGTAGTTTAAGTGAAGTAATGTAGTCGTTCCAGGATATCTGAATTGCAGTTCCTAAGTGGGGTTAGCACCAACATGCACCCCAGGTCAGGCATTTAGAAAATTCCAGCAGTCACCTGCCATGCAAGTTTTTATGTGCCTTCAATGAAGGTGCCTCAGAAGTCCCAACAGTGATTAAGTTGGTGCTTACAGGGTCATTACATTTCAGAGTGGACTACAAGCAAAAATCAATGAATTCACCGAATTATTTGGTTACTGTACAGCTGTAACAGCCTGACCCTAACATAAACCAAAAGTTTCAGTTCACCTGAAAATTTACTCATGTACCCACACTGCTATAGAGATTTGACAACTCAGGCAATGCAGCTCCCCAAGAGAGCTACACTCCCTGAAGCTTTTTGTGGACAAGGTTCATCTGTTTAACTTTAGGTACACCAGTATTCTCTTCTCACTCACCATATATTCCAAACCAAAAAAAGGGGAATAGGGTAAAGACGATCCTTTACTGTTATCTTTCATACAAGTGAGAAAATTATTTCTTACAGAATCAGTGTCACTATTTGTACTGCATGAGAAACAGGAGTGAAGTCCAAGTTGTGAAAAAGTTCTTCCTAGCAGACAAATTCCTCTGAGAAGTACTGTCCATATGACTGCTGTCACTTTGAGACAGCTGTGTTATCTACAACCCACTGACTAGATGTGGACTTGTGGAATCATGCACACAGGCTGCAGTCTCCTCCTTTTCCTCCTTCCCCAATCACCTCAATCTTGGCACTGGCTGTGGGCACACAGCCTGCTCTTTGGCAATGCTTCCATGCAGGCTTGTTGACATGGTTATACTTTCTTGTCAGGTGATGTGATAAGTGGAACTTCAACATCATTCTGTGTTTGGTTTCTACAATATCAACTGGACCATCCCAGAAAAAACCTGATACTTCCAGTTTAGTTATTTGATTAAGGGACACAGTCTCGTCTTGTCACTGAAAGCCGATGACATGCAAGCTACAGCAGTATTTTCCAGTAACGAGTTTAGCATTTTTTTCTACTATAAACTATGGATGTTGCTGCAAATTCTGGTATCTGGTGCTACAGCTTTAAGAACTCACCTCAATCACTGCACCAACGCCTGCTGGGATCAGTACCAATAAACTTGTTTGTTCATCCAAAAGGAACAGAAATATTACCACAGTACTGAAGCACCGCCAAAGCACTAGACAGAAAAAAGAAAATGGAAGGCTTATTAATATTTAAATGAATAGCTGAGATGACAGAAGACTGATGGCCTATTTAGTGCAATTCTGTCTTACACAACTGAAGCATGAATTTTTTCTGTGTACATCTTGATATAGAAACAGCCAGTGATCTCTGGGCAAATAGGGAACAAGAACATTTTATGCAATCTTTATCACAGGAGATGAAAGAAAATCGGAACATTTAATTTAGACTTCTGTACATGAGTACAATTAGGAACTACATTCATGATTCTTGTCTCCAGGAAGCTGAAAGGCTGTGAGATAATATAATGTCAGTATTTGAAACTCATTAATTGTTTGTAAATGTTAAGTCTTTTGAATTTGACTTTACTGAGTTTTGAAACTAGCAACTGACTCTTATTTCTGAAATTCCGTGGACCATTTTGAGTTTTTATGAACTTTTTGGCATATGCATGCCAACAGCAGTACAACTGCTTTAAAGAAACAAATGCACTCTCATAAAAATGACATGAATTCCCCACGTGATAAAAACATGTTGTTCATCATAAATTAGAATGCCTTTTTAACTCTAGTATTGATATTCCTTACATGTTTTAATCCATCTCTAAATATGACAGAATTAGGAATAGTCTCAGGGGTCACGTGACTCCAGGTTTACAATTTTGCTTCATAATCAAAACTGGAAAAAAGCTATTGGAAAAAAACCCTTCACCTGTTTCTAGGAAGGCTTGGCAGGATGTCAGATCACTATGTTTCTCTCATCTTTCCTATACACAAATCAAGTCAACCCTCCCATGCTCTCCCCCTCCGCCCACCCCAGGAGCCTTTACTGCTGCTGTTTACACCAAAGCCCAGATGAAGCAAGAGCATTACAATACAGCACTTTCCACCCACAAATATTTTGGAACCTGTAGTTATCTACAAGGAGCACAAGGGACTTGCAGAACAGCATTACCCATGAAAGCACATTCTCTCCACCCACAGAACTTTCTTTGGTCTTCATTCTTTGCTCAAAGTACTTCTCTGCTCCTTCAGCAACAAAAACATGGTAACTAACTCAATATTAATCCAATTCCCAATTCCAAGACAGTCAAACCTCCACAGTGATGCAAGTACTTAAACTCAAGTGATACCTGAGCACAAAACTAACAAAGTTAGAACCATCTGTGCAGACTGTCAGCCATCTCTTCTTCGTACATAAACCATCTCATTTTGTTGTCTCTGTAAACCTACAAAGTGTCAACTTAGAGCACAACTGAAAACACACACCATAAAATAGACAGCACATAGACAACACTTTGCATTCTAGTCCATACCTGCTTTTGTAGACATCCCAATCATGCTCCTCTTTTTCTTCCAAAAACTGATGTCATTTTTAAATGCAAGGAAATCAAAGAGAAGCTGCAAATAGGAAGAAACATACTCATTTGCTTGAAACATGCATTAATTAGAGACTGAAAAGGTTAACAAGGCATTCAACATGGTATTAAAAAAACCTGCTTTAGAAGCTTCAGAAATGAAAATTAAGACTCACAAATAAAAGCTAAAAAGAAAAGTTGTTGTAGATGCCCAGGCTCTAAAAGCCGTGCAAAACGACAGGATGAATTTCAAATACTACCACTGCAATGCTGCACAAATCAGTGTCCTGTAAAGACAGGGCAACTCATCATAGAGGGTGAAGAATGAGAACCCTGAGGAACCACACACCTCCTTGACAGAGCAGGGAAAAGCATAGTAAATTAAACTAAAAATGCTCTGTATTGGATCGATAGTTAATTTACACTTGGATAATATCAAAACTTCAGAAAAAACATCCTACAATACAGCAAGACAGGTTTCCTCTGTATTTTGTCACTAAGTTGACCTGAACTTACAGGATGTTTTAAAATAATTCAATTTATTTGTAGGAAGCTTTTTTATTTTCTTCAGTATTTTCATTCAATATAGTTTTTGGTATTTCCTTTAAGCCTTCAGTGTCTAAAAAAAAATTAAATGCAGATTCCAAGAATTCTTGGGTCAGTGAATTTTAATGAAGAAATTTTCAGTTGTTTTTGTGGGGTTTGTTTGTTTATGTGAGGTGTTATTATTATTATTATTATTATTATTGAAAATTATACACAAAAGAAAAAAGTATGAGAAAAGCTTGTCCCAATCTACAGATACCTTGCAACCTGAAAAACAGTGGAAAAATTAAATTAATATGTCATGGAAGTCTAAGGCTTTCCAAACAAGTTAACTGTATACAATGTAAGTATAAAGAAACATAACATTCTAAGTTCTTATCTCTCCCAGAGTATGGGAACTGTGTTGAGTATAACTGTAGATTACATGAATGTTGCCAGTGCCTAAAAAACCAAGATTCAGATTTAAGCCAATGCTAAGAAAGGGACAAACAACAACAAAAAATAACCATGAGTGCTCCACACTTCACAGAATATTTTTGGAAGCAATTCATATCAGCTGATCTTTCCTCCAGGGATTAGAAGTCAAACTCAAACCCTAGTATAGCTGCCCCAGCTATGCCACTGCAGTGGTAAACCTTGGGAGAAGTCAACAAAATCTGAACCAATGTTGACAGACATACTAATTCCAGGGACTTTGGTTCAACTACATGGTACAAAAAAGTGATAATGAGGGTAATGTTTTATATTTCAGTCAAGACTGCTAGTTTCTATATAATTATTTCAAATTTCTGCCTTATTTAAGGTTTTTATATTAACTCTGTATTGGAAATATAGCTGACTGGTACCAGAAAATGTTTCCATGCTCTAACTGAAATTACTATTTCCAAGAATAATTCTTAATAAACGAAACACCTGAAAGTCCAACACACATCCCCTTTTTTTTCATATTATGTACTTCCTAAAAACTAAAACCACTTACATGGAATGCTGCTACAAAGAATGTCAAAGCCAGAAAGTACAAGTTTGTATCAACAAAAATTCCTTTTACTTCATCTGCATCCTTTTCTGAAAATCCTGTGAAAAAGAACAAGTCACTGTGCAAGAAGTACCAGACAGTTCATTGCTGTTATGCTCAAGTCCAGTGTGAAAGGAATCTTATGTCACCTGCACAAGTTTCGTTAAGGAATCACAAATCCAAAACATGATGAAGCTTTATTGGCAAAATCCTAATGTACCTATATTTTGGAAGTTATTTAGCTTGTCATGAACAAAACTCATCAGTTACAAGCCTTTAAGTTATGCAATAACAATGTGTTTTGTAATGTTTTAAAAATGGTTAATTCACCTCTGTATTGTTGTTCCCTACCACACGTCAACATATATTTTTATCTTTGACTTAAGGAGAAACAACACAAGATTTGCAGTACTAAATCTCTTCACCAGCTATCCAGAAAAAAAAAAAAGTGTCATCTATGCACATAAAAGATACAAACTGAGGGGTTAGTTGTGGTGGTTTCTTGGCCTAAAGTCATTAAAGGTAAGCATACCAAACTGCTGGAGGGAGTACACAGCATCCTGCATGTGGATCCAAAATCTGAGTTTTCCAAGAGATATTTTGTCATATGACACTGTAAGAGGTAGCTCTGTTGTTGAACGATTTATAACCTGCATTTCAAAAAGATATGTTTCATTTTTAATAGCAGAAAAATGGCAACAATTACTTCCATTAATTTTTTTTAAATAAAGTGATTGTATCACTCTATAATTTAATCACACAATTTTAAGAACTGTTTTTAAAGGGAATAAAATCTTAGACTTCTAAACCATGCTTGAAGTCTTTGTGTTTTTCCCAAGAAATGTTAAATTAGCAGTTTGTTCTGTTCAAGTTCCTATAGCAACCTCACTGTTCCTGTATACAAATGCATGAAATGGCAGCATAAAGTGGGAAACATGTGCTTAAGATAATTCTTTTGACAGTTCTTCTCTGAATGCATATGCTAAGATTACTGAAAGTAGAATATTATAAAAAAACCCAACCAACAAATTGTATCCTTAAGGCCACAGTCACAAATTTACTACATTGAGGCTGATTTTGAGAGAAATAGAAAGGGTAGGGAAGCAAGATGATGCCATTAGCTCAGACTAGTGAAAACACCACAGCTAAAGCTAAGTAAGATAACTCTGAGATCTGAGGTGTCACAAAAACTTTCTTCCTGCACACCAAAAAAAAAAAAATCAATCTCTGTTAATCCTACTGTATCATCTATATGTTACTTAAGTTGGAAAAACAAAGTCTTGAATTCCCTCAGCTCCTTCTGCATGACAGGCGTCCATATCCAACTCTCACATGGGTTTTAAAAAAAACTAAAATAACTCTTGTCCTCTCAGATGTTAGAATACTCAGCAGCCACCTCAGTACAAGTTCAGGCAGTATGTTTTACATTTCCAAGGATAGCTCAGGATTACAGATTGACAGGCACTCTTTGCAAGAGTTCAAGATCTACTGCTCCAGGCTCCTAATTACTCCCAATCATTATTCCAATCTCAGACCTGCTACTCTGCACTGCATCTGTTTCCACAGTAATTAGTTAGCTGACACCTCACTGAGGTGAATGGGCTTCTTCTGATTCTTGTGACACAGAACACAGTTTTAGGCTCCCCACCTATCAGTCAGATGTGAATGGAGGGCTCTGTTCATTCTCCCATTCACTCTTTCCTCCAAGTGAGTAAAAACAAATCTCAATTTCACCACCCTCCCAAGACCCTGTAAGCTTTTCACACAGCAGCAGAACATGAAGGCACATGAGGGACAGGAAGGGAAGCTGAGAAATTTATATGAATACAGGCAGAGAGAAAAGCTTGAGAAACTGGAACAGTGTCAGGGATCTCTGAATTGAATGGAACAAAAAATCAGGTTTGGTTCAAACTGACTGTAGAGAACACTGTCAAGATTCTACAGGTGTTTACCAAAAACTATATAAACATCTTCCAGACTGCATCTCCTTTTCAGAGGATTCCTGTAATTCAATTTGTCTCATTTCAATTTCTCAGTCTATCAAAGACAGCACTAACATTTATGAGAGAAAGGGAAAAGAAATTTTATCTGTGCAGGATGAACAAGCAAGAAAAATCTGGCAAATGCTGGGTAAGCAGCATGTGGCAAATGCACTCTTCACAGACAAAGAATTACTATGGAGGAGTTAGGGGTAGTGTAGGGAGAAAACTGGGTTGCAATAGAAGACAGAGATGAGAATTCTCCAACACCAAAAACAAACTAAAATAAAGATAAGATTAGAAAAAATCTAATGAATTCTTTCTCAACAAACAACTAAAAGCCCACAAGTGGTGCCTGACAGCCTTTATGTGAGTGTGACAATTCCAAAGCTTTTGAAAGCTAGGAATGACCAAGTCCCTGCAATACAACCTACTCCTGCAGTATGGCACCAGAGCATCACACGTAACTTCTAGTACTCTGCTTAATCAATACTACAAGACATGTGCAAACACTGCAAATAAGTTCAGTGGTATGAATTTTAAAATTATGTCTTTATTAAATTCTGTGTAATCCCCAAAACCCCAGCATTGGCAATTAAGAACATGAGGAACACATAATCTCTAGACAGCAGTACTTACCACAGAAGATTTACATCTTGATCAAAATAAGAGTCAATTGGTAATCTATATAGCCCAGTACAAGCAGGAAAATGCATCTTCAACTCCATGATTTTAGGTCAGGCATAGAAAACAGACACTGTCTGTGTCCCTATTTACAGTCAAACGTTAACCTGGCTCCACAAAAGCTGTACTACCTTATTTCCTTATTCCTTCCTGCTCATCACTTACCCCTTATTCTCTCACAGAATGTTTACTACAAGACCACTCCTTCTGCAGGGCTTGAGAGCAGTTTAGCCAGTCACTACTGAGACATCACACAAGCCTGTGCTGAAGGGGAAGTTTGCAGGTTTTACTGGAATAGTCTTGGCAGCACTTCCCAGGATCTTTAATGACTTTCTACGGCAGTGAGTTACAACAGCATTAACTGTGACATGCATGACAACTGCAGGAATGTCATTAATAACATTAGAGTGCTGAATTTTTTTGTAAACAGGGTGCATGACTTGACCAGTTAGAAGTTCACATGAATGTACTGAACTGGACTGGATGAGTTGTGATAAAACAAAGGACAACAACCAGTAATCAAGACATTACAAATGTACATCTAAAGAAATACTGGACAAAACTATCTGCTATCAAGACTTGTAACAAATGCTCAGGAGTTTATTGTGCTGTACAAATTTGGGATGGAAGGGACACAAATTTGTAAAGATTATCCTGAACACTAAGTAACAAAATCCTTTGTCTGAGCTAAAGTAATGAATTGGAGAGACAATTTAGAAGGTTTATGGGAAGTTTACATCTACAAAGACTTCCAACTAGAAAATGCATAATCCAGACGTGCTCATTTAACAGTTTTGAGACATTCCCCAAGACTGTTGTTCTCTGTAACTTCAATTACCATACTCCAGTCAGTGCAACTGAAAAGAACAGCAAGGCTTAACTAAGACCTGCCAAGATCCACATGATTTAGATACATGGGACTGCCATGTGTAACCTCTAGCAAAGGAACTGCATCATTTCCTACAAGACAAGAGCTGGGCAAAAACTGACTACAGAAACTTCTATTTCTTTTTTTTTTTTTTTCTGTTTTTTTTACTGCTAGGGTGACTGAATACTAAAGCAGGTTCCACATAGAGGCAGTGGCTTCTCCATCCTTGGTTATAATCAAAACTCAGCTGGAAAAGTCTTGAGAAATTCACTCCATGTGATCCTGCTCTGGGAAGGGGCACTAGACTAGCAATCACCAGAAGTCTCATCCAACTTCATCCTTCTGTAATTCCACTACTGAAGTTTCAAAGTTCTGATTTATTTGAGTGCACAAAAACATTGGACATACTGCAACACCAAACTTCCAGGTGCTCAAGTTACTCTAACATGATAGAGAGCAGCACCAAGAAATTTAACCACAAGTGAATTTTGAGTAGATAATAGAACAGCCACTGACTTATCTCAAGGGTAGCTCCACTATCAGCTGTGGATATTGTCAATATGCCTAGAAGATATAAGAAGCAACTCTGGGATGCTGACACAACTTCTTCATATTAGGGAGTCAAACTACTGAGGAGACTGCTCCTGCCACTGCTGGTGGTACAGCGATGCCCTCCATATCCACCCAAAAGGCAAAAGTCATGGAATCCAAACATTTTTGGTGGAATAGAAGACAGTGACTGACAGATACTTCTGCCAGAGAGAAGTCCCAAAACCCAGGTCCAGCTCCTGCAGTTACCACAGTAGGTCACATTAAGTTAAATGGACATTGAGTCATTTTGCACATTTATACTTTTTCATTACAGCAAACAACCTATGAGAAAATCTTAATTAAAACAACATTGAAGATTACTGTTAAAACAGTTAAATGTAATTAAAGGTATTCTATTACTCACCATCAAATCTTTCACTCTGTTGCTTAGCTGATCAATAAATAATATTGGAAGGTAATGCACTGTCTTCCCCAACTGAACCCTAGGATGTTTAAACATGGATTTTATGACTATAGTGATCTAAAAAGAAAACTATTTTTATTCAAAATTAGCACTCATTCATCACCTTCAGATCTACCCAAGTAGAAATTTCCCACCATCTTTTCAGGCACATTTTCTTTTAACACACAGCAAGAAATTAGCCATTAGCCTAGAATCAATCTTTCATTGAAACATACCACTATTGAAAAAATTTGTTTGTTTTCACTCTTCTGTAGAAAGACAGAATAAGCAAATAAAAATACAAACTAATTTGGTTGTGATGATGTTGAAGCTTTTGCATGATCAAGAGAAATTTAGAAGTCTGTGGAAGAGAAACATGCTGAAGTTTACTGCCGTATCCTTTGTTTCAAATATCCCCTCCTACTGTGACCATGACACCTCTCCATCATCTCCCCCACTGGTCAGTGTCTGCAGGACATCAGTCTCATCCTCTGGCCCACGTGGGACCAGGAATGTGATGGCTGATGCACAAACAGGAAGGTCAGATACTACGAGCAGAAATCTTCTCTGCCGTCTACAGAAGCTCTCATTTGGGTTGCTCTACCACCTCACCAACCTGCATGAATCCAATAAAAACTTCCTAGCCTTCAAGCCCTCTATCAAATTGGTTACTGTAAAGTTATTTAGTAAATTATGACCTACATGCAATTGCTTTGTCAGCATCTTAGGAAAGTATTTAGCCCAATGCCCTAACAGAGACGAATTCTTGAAGTCTTCATTAGAAAAGCAGTTATCTACCCTGTGATGTTCTTGTTAAAAATCTATGGAAGTAGCATCATGGAGATTTTTAAAGCAGGAAAGTTGAATTTTAGCTGTTGACAAAGAAAGAAGCCTCTATGCATGCTACGAAAGACTGCATACTAAACACACAGTGTGCAATAGTAACACAGAAAAGTATTAAATTGAGACAGAAATAGTGCTTGGTTATTTAACTGAAGTGATTTAAATTTCTATGTAGTAACTATGATTAAAGCTACTGCTAGTGAAATTGGAGCAGGTTATTTCATATCCAAACTATTGTCCTGTATAATGCAATAACAAAACAGCACTGATGCAAATCAACCATAAAAAACTTCCTTCTCCATTAACCCCGGTCCAACAACCCCTTCTTGTTATGGGGTCTGTCTATTCTGGTTGGAAAGCTATCCCAGAGCTAACCACCTATTTCTGGATTTAACAGGGTACTTGCAGAGAAAGGCATCAACATACAGCAACACAAGCCTATGCAGCACTACTTATATGCTTGAGGCTGGAAGTGATTGAAGCAAGCTGTGAGGAGAAGCTACTGCCTGAACCTAGAGGCCAAAAAACCCATCGCTGTCTGTTAGTATTTCCTTGAGGAAAATGACATAACATAGGAACACACACTGTGAAAGCAAAATAAAGGGGGGAAAAAAGACAGCCTAGGAGATCAGCTGCGCCTCTTCAGCACTTCCAGTTTGTAACTTGCAGATGAAGGATAATTAGAAAGAGTCAAGGGATGACAATTGCTCTGAAGGCCAGAAGGACAACTGGAGAACAAATGGGTTTGAAGTCTGCTGCAGCATTCTACCTGTGTCTTTGTAGTCCTGCTTTGCCTTACTATGGTAACTGCACACAGGAGAAGTATTCTAAACTCTGAGCTGCCTAGGAACCAGGTATCTCCAATAAGGCTTTCTAGTACATAATATCTTAGCAGCAATTTGTCACTATCAAAATGCAAGCATTAAGAGCACCTGTTCTTGTCTCTAGGTGCCCATTTAAACACAAAATACTAAAGAAGGTCAAGAAGGATTTTTGAAGAAATGTGCCATAAGTTTATAATATCATATCTGACAAAATGAAGTCATTGACTTACATTTTCATGTAACGGTGAACATCAGCAGGGAGGGATGATCCATCAAACACAAAATCTTCCACCATGACATTTAAGGTTAGTCTTGACCTCCAGTGAGAGACAGGTTCATCCAGGGCATTGGTCTGTTTTTCTGCTTCAATTTGCTTTTAAAAAAGAATAAAAATACATAGTGTTAACCGATGCAAAAATTTGAATAGGGTAGTAACCTAACTCACAGAATCCAGGGAGTCATTAACTATATTAAAAACCAGAAGCCCACTAAGAAACAGCTTACCTTAATTTTGATCAGATAAGTATTTTGTTCAAATATGACAGAATGGATTTTAAAGGCCCACCGCAATCTGACATGGAAAAACTTCGGTGTGCATTCACAGCCATGTTCATCAAAAAGGAATATTTATCTAATTAACCTTCATGCCTTGGCAATGTGGATACTAATAAGAAAAAATCACTTTGAAATCAGGACTGTACAGTAATCAGATGTTACTTCAAAATATCAAAAGGATGTGGATGATCAACCAAACATTATCTATTTGTCTTCATACCTTATTCTGCTATTTTACAACAGCAAAGCATATTATTTCACATGAATTCAATTCACTATAGAAAGCAGCACCATGCTGTTACAGAGCAATACAGTATTTCTACCAAAATTTGAAGCAATTATTGTTAATAAGGAAGTGTTTTAATAACTACCCAGCATTTTAAAGAGCTGTGCCTCTGCTCTGCTGAGTGGTCTGCTATTAGTGTGATAATCAAAAAGAGGATTTTTTTTTCCTGTTGTATCATCATTAGTTTAAAGATGCAAGCACAGCAGATACTAACACTGGAAGTGTCTGCAAAAGAAATTGCTTATTTTGCAGATGTTCTTCTATAGATGGAGCACACACCTACCTGTGTGTCTGATTCACCCGTGAGCAAATTAATCTCTTCTGGTTTGGGGACCATGTAGGTGGTCAGAGGGCTCACTACATGCACCTGCTTACCATCATGCCAAGGCAAAATGCCAGCATGATGAAGAAATACAAATGCATATAATGTGCCATTATTTCGGGTTTTCTTTGGTACAGAGACATTCACTGTCCTGAAATACAAAATAAATATATTATGAGATGGCATAGCACATACTGAAATATTTAGCTATTAATATACATTTGGGATGCTTGGAACACAACAATTACTTCTGGCTAACATGTTCCATGGCTAGCTGAGGTAATTTCTTATACTCCAGTACATATCACGATATCTGTATTTCCAAAGATTTACTATTATATTAAGATAGTTTAACCTTTGTCCACTTCCTGCTTTATCGCCCTAGATAACACAGGACTATAAAGTCCCATGCATCATCAATTCTTTTGTTGCTTTCCTCTACTGACAGGTCACAGGGCCACAATTATGACAGCATTTGTAAAAAAACAGTCTTCATGTGCTGAAGATGCATCACAGATTACATACATGATACAAAGTTTAAAAAGAAAATCACCAAGTTTTGCCATGCACTTTTCATTAATAATAAAATATCTTCTCAGCTATGGCATGCCAAGCACAGAACTCTAAACTGGAGCCCCAAACCATAAAGTCACTCCCCTTGTACTAGCCAAGAAAACATCCTACTTGCACCCTTGCATAATGCCTCCTCTATTCCTGTAGTCTTGCTCAGCTTATTCTGCTCTGAATACTTTCAATGGCTTAGTAGACTGTCAGTAAAACAGTTCTTGTAAGGTCTGTCAGAGATGAAGCTCAATATGATCTAAACAGCAACCAACAAGTTCTTTAGTCACAGAAAATGAAGAGAGTAAAATAACCTTGGAGACTACAATAAGAGAGTCAAGAATGGGGCAATTATTTTAAACAAACAAAACAAAAGTGAGACAGCAAATACGAGGAACAAAACAAGTAGCTCCAGTCATTTTAATTATTCAGAGGCATATGTAGAGTGCAGTGTTCTACTAAAAAATTTCTCAAAGGGCACAGCCTTGGCACCAATATCTCTTCAGAAGTTCCCCGAACCCCAGACTATCAGAAAACAAGGGTTTCTCTTGTGATTTTTAGCAGAGAAATAGTTATGGAAGAGTGTGCTGCTAAAATACACAAAAGGAGAACATGGTTTGACATCTAAGTCCTGTTCCAGGTCTGATGCCACAGCAATTAAGAAAGAAACAAAACACATAGCCAGTGATCTAATCACATCCATTCCACCTATGTGATTACAGTCAAGTCTCAAGCATTTCCAGGCACATTTGTCTTAAGATTTTCTCAGTGGAAAGTAATTTTTACTATTATAAGCAAGGCACACTTCTAAAAAATGCTTGCCTATGTGGCTGAAAACCACACACTGATCCAAGCTAACCAATAGTGAATTCTAGCATGCCTTCATGTAACTCCTACTTAGGATGCACACTTCAGAATTCAGCAAAAAACTCTGATACCTTGGATACTACTTGTCCAGATCCTTACCTTTCAAATTTGGACTCAATATCAAAATCCTCCACGTTCAAAACGAGGTCTATATTACTCTCAGCACCGATGCTTGACCGAGTAGTAGTGTACACACTTAACTGAAATCAAAACATAGCACAGGGAAATTAAGAATATGGAAATAAATTCATGGATCACTACATTTAGAGTATAGGTCTGTCTTCTAGCTTCATTAATTCCCCTAGTTGCAGGAAGGTTGTATATACAGGGAAAGAAAATAGTGTGCTCAAAAAGAGTCTTTCAGCTCCTTTTGGGAGCAGAAACACAGCCACTAAATACATTTTAATGGGATGACATGTTCGGGAAGTTGAAGGAAGTGGAGCCATTTCAGAGAACCAGAAATCCTGCCAGTAAAGGAAAGGGTCTCTGTCAGGGCTGGAAAGGACCTCTGGAGATCACCTTGTCCAATCCCCTGCCAATGCAGGGTGAGCTAGAGCAAGTAACACAGGAAGACATTCAGATGGGTTTGGAATGTCTCCAGACAGGGACACTCCACCATCTCCCTGGGCAGCCTGTTCCAGTGCTCTGTAACCCTCAACATAATGAAGCTCTTCCTCACATTGAAGTGGGAGCTCCTGTGTTTTAGTTTATGGCCATTACTCCTCATCCTGTCGCCAGGCACCACTTAGAAGAGTCTGGCACCATCCCCTTGGCACCCATCCTTTGAGATACTTATATGAATTAACGAGATCCCTTCTCAGTCCTCTCTAGACTAAATAGGCCCAGCATTTCTTCCGCGACGCTGCCCTAACCAGTACGTGTGTGACAGCAGATGTACGAAATCAATAAAAACCAGGAAGCCAAGTCCTACCCGTGCACCAGCCAAGGGAGCTCTCCACAAGGCCCAGCACCGCCGAGAGGGCGTGGGAGCGGGAGGGAGGGAGGGACAGGGGGCAGAAGAGGGGTCAGAGGGCAGGGACAGAGGGCAGGGGGCAGGCAGGGACAGGGGTGGTGCCGAGGGGCCGTGCCCGCCCCACTCACCTGAAGCTTTGGCTTCCGAGCCAAGTAGGGCCAGACGCATCCCCCGGCCGCGCCGTCCGCCGCCGCCGGGCAGGGCCGCGTGTATACGATGCCGTACATGACCCAGCAGGTGTGCGCCACGTACACGGCGAACACGCCCACCACCAGGCTGGTGAAGGAGCTGCGGCTCAGCATGGTGACAGCGCCGGTGCGGATGGCGGCGGCCGCCCCCGCCCCCCGCCGCAGCCCCGCTCGGGATCCGCC